>JAUCMS010000050.1:6691769-6745021 GCA_032357445.1 Enteromius radiatus | reverse complement strand
CCTGTTTCACGTTGATCTTCTGGTTCAATAAATACCCATGCAAATGGATTCGACCGTCTCTTGCCTGATCCATGACAGCAATAGGGTTAATGAACTCAACAACTCTGCAACTTCAGTGGTTTTTAATACCTCAGAAGTAATATTCCCTACCATGTTCCATCCAGGAGGTCAAAAATGGGCTGTAATTTTTCCCATGTTTTGTTGATAAACATCACAAATGTTAAATTTAAAGTGCTTGTGAATATTGATTGAATATTCGTTCTATTTTTAAACCACTGTCAGTTCTTTACAATTGATATGCTCTTTTAAAAATGTTAATGCATTTTTATAGCTGTTTGGTTTTCATTTCATTGTGTCATATTTGAAACTTTTATGTTGTACCTTATTTAGAGTAGTGTAGGAAATGTCAGAACACTTAACCTGAGCTTCAGAGAACCTCTGGTCAGGTTATTTCATAGAAAAGTAGAAAGTCGTGGCAATCATGTTTAGAAAGAAAGAAAGGAGTCATTTCTGTACAGTGTTTCTGCAGCTATCATTATGCACTGAATATCCATTAAGATTAGTGAGCTTCTTGTGCAGCACCAGACTTTCTTAACTGATTGCACTCTGCCAGATCCTACTCGGTTTACTTCATTAGATCTGAGAAACATGTTGATTCAATAAGTGATAGATATTGCTTGATTATTGCTTGTTTGGTTTATTTCTTGTAGTCACTCCAAATACGTGCCTGAGCTGTTTTTAAGATTCATTTGAAGAAGTTTACAGAATTCTGTGCAGATGCATTTTCCTGCTGTTGATTCAGCCAGTTTCTAGCAAGGATTGGTCAAAATCCAGATCATATTTTTTACACCCTGGACCAGCGCGGAGTACATTCTGCTTTAGTGGCTTCTATCTAACACAATGTACCTCAAGGGCACAATCGTTAATTAGTGTTAAATTAGACAGCAGTTAGGGAGATTGGAACAGTGGCCCTTAGACAGTTCGAGGAACACTGAAATTGATTGAAAATTAGATTCATTAAGGCTTGAGTTTGAGTTAAGGCTTTTGTCTTTTAGCCAGTTAAAATGAAATGTACTATGAGTAAATGACGGAAGAGAATATATGCTGATGAAAGCATTTCCACTGTTAGTTTTATCACTGAAATATATATTTGACATTGTACTCTGTAGTCAGCATTGTTGCTTGGTTGTTTTGTATGCTTTGTTTGAACGATGACAGGGAGAACTGTGCAAAATCTAGCTGTCTCACATTAACAGTAAAGTCATTAATAACACTATGAACTAAGTCTTTTGTGAGATTTTTGTGGACTGGTACATATACATTTGTATAAAAAATGATTCACAATACAGCCAGATTAAGTATAATGATGTATTAGTCTGGAACTATTGCCAAGCATGATAAAGAATTTTGTTAGTGCATGAATAAACGTGTCACACAGTGCCACATGAAGTAAGAGATATAACCAGGGCACGTCTTGGAGGATGGGTAAAGCAGTTAGCTCATAGAGATGCCTGCTTCAGATTTAATTTGATTTGCTGCTGGTTTGTATGGATATTAAATTGGAGGGCTCCATTCAACCAGAAAGAGAACAGCATTCAAGTTTGCCCAAAACCATGCTGTGGTTTTGGAAGCTTGTGAGAGGAGAATAAAGTATATGCAACAGAATTTTATGCTATGAGCATACATGAATAATATGCATTGTCATTTATTAGTCAAATATGTTATTACTTTACAATAAGGTTCTATATGTTGATATTTGTTAATGCATTCATAGATTACTTGGCCCTAAAAAGGATAATTTGTTGAAAACGTACTTGACTTCAGACTATGACTATCCAAGATGAGTTGGTTTCTGCATCAGAACAGGCTTGGAGAAGTTTAGCATCATATTACTTGCTTATCAATGAATTCTCTGCCTCCGCCTTGATAAGGAGTGTCCAAACAACTGATAAAAACATGACGATAATCCACAAGCAATCTTCATGAGTCCATCAGTTAATGTCTGTCTTTGTAAAAAACAAATCTATCATTAATGCCTTTTAACTATAAAGCACTGCTTCCATTCAAAATGTGAGCCTATAATCCATAATAATGCTTTCCCCATTAAAACAAAAATCATTGACTGTTGTTCTCTCATATCAAAAACCTACATATTTGTTTAGAACTGGTTTTGACTGTTTATAAACAGTGTATGGTCTATGAATATTTATCTCTTCATCCAGATAACATGACTTTCACTGCAGAAAGCAGTATTAAAAATATGATATTTTAGTTGCAAGTAACGTGCATTTGAAGGCTGTTGTTTGTCTGTTCCACCAACTTAGTTCCTGAATATGAACATATTGCTTATTAACCTGTATAAAAGCAATAGTTTGTTGTTTGCTTACTTAAACTTTGTTTCCACTGCTCTGTGCCTGTGATAGACAGTAGTACAATGTGTGATTAGCACATTGCCATGTCATGAGTCAGTCATGGAAAGGCTTCATCCCCCTTATCCGTTTCCTTCAGGACTGGAGTGTTTCCAGAAGGGTCACGCACATGTTAACCCATTTAATCAGCAGTATCCTTAATGGTAAAGCAGCATGTATGTAAGAGTTGGCTGATGGTAATTGTTTCTAGTGCTTGAGCTTTCTGATAGTTCACATCTCAGAATCAGGGCAGAAGAGCTCAGTCCATGTTTTGCTGTAATACTTGGGAAAAGAGAAGTTTTGTTTTGTGTGCATGCAGTGATGGCATAGATCTCTGCACAGTCAGTCCTTGCTCATGGCACTTTTGAAGTCTAGACTGAAAGAGCCTTTTTCTGTGTAATTATTGCTGTTATGGGACAGGACACTTGCAGAGGCCTCAGTGCTGCTGCCTGTGGTAATATTCCAGCAGCAGACATAGACAGAAATATAGAAACCTGCTCATGTTTCTAGCTGTGTATAGTTAAATATAGTGTTATTGGTACAGTTGGTACAGAGACTTATTATGGATTAAGCATATTATTATTGTCCTTGTGGCAGAAATATCTAGTATGTACTGTGCAGTGCAGATGGAAGGGTTTTCGGTTTAACTTACCACAATCCGTACAGACACCTTGACCTCTAAGGCTGATATGTTTAATCTTAAAATAGACTCTTCTCAGTGTTGATGGTAGTGTTGCTTCAGTATTTGAAATCTTGTATATTACAAACTTCTCAGTTGAGAAATGTGTTAAATAATAATAAGGAATAGATGTTTAAAAATGTGCACTTCAAATGCAGCTGCAGGATTTGTGCTTTGTTGTTTTAATGAATCCTGAGTATGAGAAAGAATTTTACATAATCACTCCAGTTCATTTGCATGTTTTTTCTGTTTACATTTAAAATATTTCCACAATTTTTGATTTTTGCTCAGTAGCAAAATTACTACGTTTAAATTGGAATGATCAGACGTTAAGTCAAAATCATGAGATAAAATTACATTTATGATATGAAATTTTCGAAATTATTATTCAGCATAATTGCATTTTTAAGATGAAAATGATGAGAGAAAAAGTTACAGCAGTTTAAAAAATAACATTACTTTTTTAATATGTGATCATTTCTACTTTTTAACCTCATTATGACATGTCATTATAAAACAAAATCTTTTTAATCTAAAAATCTGGGCACAAGATTATTCAATAATCTGTTATTTCTGTATCATTGTGAGTGTGGCGCATTAGCATGAGTAAATATGTTCACGTCTTTTAAAGAGATAAAATGAATCATTAGTGACCCTCACACTTGTGATCACTTGTTGCTTTCACCTGTTAATTTTAAGTAGATGTTGTGTATATCTGTCTTTCTAATAATATGATCAAAAAGTCATTATTTTTTCTTTCTGAACACTGTTATTCTATTATATTCTATTAGCTCTCACTGTCAATAGTACTTCCATTATGGATTGGTAATGTGTAATGTGACAGAGCAGTACTGTAGATGATACATTACACTAGTTCATATTTCATCTTCATGAAGTGAATGATATACATGTCTTCTGTTCTTGAGATGAGAGGGTGAGGGCAGATGGTGGTCTCAGCTGGGAGAGCCTCTGCCAGCGTCACTCCCCCTCTCCTCCACTAAATACCAGCCTACGTCAAACAGTGGAGCTTAACTCAGGAAGGGGGTTCTCCAGAACACCATCATTCCGGAGAGCTGGGGTATTATCCACCACCTGATGGCCATGCATGGGATTTTGTGATGGATGAACAGTTAAGAATAGCAGCATGCTACCATACTGCTCTATGAGCCTGCAGTATACAGTTTTATGTATGCATTGATTATCTATATAATGCAATGCACTCAGATTGTTCTTTCATTTGAAAGTAGTATTTACAATTGTTTAACGCAATTTTCAACTGGATGAATTGGTTAGGAATTGAAATTGTATGACAAAATTGTTCCAAACTACTATTTGATTATATATATATATATATATATATATATATATACAATTTTTTAAATGCAGTTTGTTTATACAGTATGTACATATGAAAGCAAGCATTCTACAGTATATAAGCTCATTTAAGTGTACACTGTTAACATTAATATAATAGAAAGATGATAACAGGTACGCCCACATAGCACTTATATCCTCTTGCATTGAATTATATATTAATGCAGTGCTTTATTGCAACAAATGAGTGCAGTCCAGGTGTTTGCTCCCATAACTACACACTCAGCATTCTATGAAGTAGACAAAGTGAGACTCCGCTAGCCTATTTTGCTGAAAGACAGAACATTAATATCTCTGTGATAGTTCCAGGTGTTTGTTTGTGTATATGTGACACTATAGAACAGAATCCTCAAAGATATAGAAGCAGTTCCTGAGCTGAAAATAAACACACACTCAAAGTCTTCAGCTCCTGGCTCACCAAGTCTCCCACATGAATAAATAGTGAATAGACCCTTAATGAAGTTCTTGTCTCATTGAGCTGTCTATCAGCTCTCTCTCTTTTTCAGCCATTACTCCCCAGGATCTCGCAGCTCACATACACAAGGTATGCCTGACGTCCGTGAAAGTGACTCAGTGCCCATGAGTCATTCTGAGAGCAAGGATGAAAAAAGGAGGAGAGAAAGTTGTGGTTGAAGGTTGCATTGAGGCAGATGTTGAAAAGCTTAAACAGGAGCAATGTTGGAGGCAGTTTAGGGTAGCTCACACAAGAGACAGACATGGTGACATTGACTTAGGTCTGTTTCACATACCGTGAGTAGCACCCTTAGAAGTATCTGAGACGTGATGCTGAAAGTAGAGTTTCTGTATTGTATTGTCCATCTGGCACATGCTGAAGCCAGCAGAAAACACTTTGCAATACACACTTATTAAACAATATGTTTATTTAAGTAACATACTGTTCTTACCTATTATTTGAAAGAAAATTCTGTCTATTAAATCTGGCAGAATCCAAGTGATTTAAACAGTTTATAGCCTCACTTTGCAGTTCAGTTTAGTTTCCTAATTTATCTTTGGTGCAGTTCCTCAAGTACATTTTTAAACACAATCAAGTTTTTAATAATCTTTCCAGTGCTGCATAATTAATTACATTTTAAATGTGGTCTTGATTAAGCATAATTGTCTGCAATTTAACAGTTTAATGATTATCGTTCTTCCAATAACCAATTTATACTTTATGGCCGCTATCAAAGAGAGTAGTGTGTGTTAGTAGGTCAGCCACAGAAAAGTGAAAAGGATAACAGATTATTGCATTTAAAAAATACAAATATTATCATGAGAAACCTGAGTTTTAACATTTCAGTTCATGCCATTTAATATCTGCTTTCTGTGCAGTTTATGCAGAAATAGGAAGGTGCTGCACGTGTCACTGTGTTGCTTCAGCTCTGACTGGTGGTCCCTTCCTTTTCTCCGCCCCTCTACAATGTGGCCCCTCCCACTAACCCCCTCTCCCTCTGCAGTGTACGTGTGTGGCATTTTGAGCACACACGCGGCAGCAGGTGGAGATGACATCATCTGCACTGCAGCAGACTGCAGCACTGTGTCTGAACAAAGACATGTCAATGCTGCTGCTAACTGGTGCTGCCACACAGCCGCTCTCTTGGCATCTTTAGTCTCTAGGTAGCTTACTTTCCTTCTGTCTTGTCTGTCTCTCTCTCTCTCTGGTGTGGTGTCTGAATAGTTATAATGCTGCACTGGCAGACTGATGCCTACTAATTCATAATTTAAAATAATATTAAAAGTCTTCACCACCAAGGTTTATTAATGGGAGCTTGAACAAATCCTGAACCTCAAGTACTAAACTTAACCTGGTTGATATACTGTATAGTACTGTATGAACACTTATGTAGAACACCTGAATGGACTCTGTTAGAGTTGTTGACTCTGTTTGAGTTTAATGTTCGGTATAAACTCGGTGACCTTTACGCAGCCAGACTCTTACTGAGTTGTCAAACAGTGTGAATTTATGTACATGACCTCTGAACTGAACAATACCTGCCTGCTTTGTGATATTCTGGATTAAATACATTTATATTTTACATACATTTTGCGTACTAGTAAGTTAGCCCTAGTGAAAAATTAACCAGAAATACATTTACTATACAGGGCAAATTAGTGCTAGAGAACAATTCCATCAAAAAAACTAAGTAAATCCTGACTTTTTAAGCCAACTGAAGGTTTGCACTGGCGCAAGCTAATAGAAAATCCCTCTCAAAGTCCCTCTCAGATTGGAACAGCTAATTTTGTACTTTGCACTGTAAATGTGTGGAAGTAGTACTGAAATCCAACTAAAGATATACTGACATATATTTGATTGCGCTAAAGTGGAACTATTGCAAGTATATTTCAGGTACACTTTAATTATCTCAAATTTAAAGTCAGATATTATTCAAAAATCAAACAATCCTCATCAATAGTGGCATTAAAGGTCTGTTTCCAACAAGGATGATAACTATAAAGATAACAATAAAGAGATATTAAGATTAAGGAACAGAGAAACAATATTGTTGGAATCACAATATTCTATATACTGTATATTCACAATAAGTCTTGAGCGATCAGTAAATATGGTATTAGATTTGAACTGTACTTAGTATAGTAATAAATGTATTTTAAATATATTTTACTAGGGGGCACAGGCAATTTGATTTCTAGCTTCTTGCACTTTTGCCATCTCTCAATGTGTCTTTCCATTCATCAATAAACTGACACCAGAGCAAACCGCAGCCCAGCATGCCCCTGTCGCTTGGTTACCGTGCAGCAGCAGGTTGCCACAGAAACAGGCTTATCAGTGCGAGGCACATACAGATGTGATTATTGGTGCTATAGCTCATCTGTGTGGGTCCCAGTACTTCACTATATGTTTTAGTGTCAAAAGTCCAGTCAGGGAGCCTTCTTGATATTTCTGTCTGAATTCGGTAACAAAAGTAACTTTGAACACAGCACATGACAGTGGCACTTTTGCAATATAGCAGTGAGTTTTCACCACTCTTACATAGTGCAAAACGTTTTTCACTATGTACAAATCTACTTCTAATCTAGAGATAAAAATGAGAAGAGAATTTACTCTGTTTATATTCACCACTGTGTTTCCCAAGCTGAATGTGTTGATGTGCCTCATTACTGATTCCATTAATTTATAATAATGACTGCAATTATGGAAATGGTAATTGATAACATCAGACTCTGAGTCTTGATTGGATAGCATAAGGGTAATGACTGAGTTTAATTAAACATCAAATTTTGCTTGGGGATATGAGCTAAACCAAAGAAGAATTTATTTCAGACCGCAGTGAGATATAGTGCAACATTTTTTATTTAATTATACATTTAGTAGCTAATTTGAGTAATAAACTAAAGTTGGAATCGAAGTTTTGTGAACTGCTGTGGTTAAACGGATATTGATGTTCCTCTGCAGATAACCAGTTCAGAATGTCCATCCTGGAGCGGCTGGAACAGATGGAGCGCAGGATGGCTGAGATGGCCGGTCAGCAGCAGCAGGGCAGCGGAGGAACAGCAGGGACTGGAGGGGGAGGTGGAGGAAACGGAGGCACTAATAGCCAGTCTCAGGTATAGCAGCACATCAGTAATTGTTATGTGTGAGATTAGAATGCATTTTAAAACAGAACTGAATTTTCATATTACCATATATATATAGGTTTTGCAAACAGTTATTGCTCCCATCTTAAGTGTCAAATAACCCTTCAGAAATCATAAAAAGCATAGTAATTAAATTGCATTTAGAATAAACAATACTAAGATTCCGTTACATCACTTTGGCTGAAAGGGTTACATATTTTAACAACATGGCGTCTATTAACACTGCTTTTGCAAGCCAGTTCAACCAATTCACTGAAACAATTTCTTCACAAATTTTATGTTTCTGCAGCTTTTCTACTCATGACTTCTAGCTTTCAGCATGAGTCATAACGATTATTGCAAAAAGCAGTGGATTGTGACAGTTCATTGAGTTTGTGGAGATGTCAGGCACTCCGTTTTCTTCTGCAGTGTATCTCGGGACAAGCAGGAAGCTCTTTTGAGAGTCGTGTGGTTGTTGTTTGTGAGAAGATGATGAACAGGGCCTGCTGGGCCAAATCGAAACATCTGATTCACTCCAAGACCTTCCGGGGCATGACCTTGCTACACCTTGCTGCAGGCCAAGGCTACGCCACCCTCATCCAGACTCTCATTAAATGGCGGTAGGTTAAGTGCATGTTGATCTACATCTATGTGTAAATATGTTTTAGCTGACTTTGTGCTGATTGCTAACTATGAGAAATTGTATTTGCTGTCTTATCCAGCACGAAGCATGCAGATAGCATTGATCTGGAACTTGAGGTGGACCCTCTCAACGTGGATCACTTCTCTTGTACTCCACTGGTGTGTTCCTTAAGCAGTTCTGATTGAACTCTTGCAACATCTGGCTAATAAACAGTAACTTTCTTGCTTTTCCCACACCAATTCTTCTCTGTTTTTTTGTTGTAGATGTGGGCTTGTGCATTGGGTCACCTAGAGGCAGCTGTGGTCTTGTACAAGTGGGACCGGAGAGCACTGGCCATCCCAGACTCACTAGGGCGCCTGCCCCTCTCCATCGCCCGCTCCCGTGGTCACACCAAGCTGGCAGAGTGTCTGGAGCAGCTCCAGAGGGAGGAACAGCAGCAGACCCCGTCCTCTTTACCCCCCACCTCTAGCATGTCTTTCTCTCCCAACCCCGACATCCCCACCTCCAACAGCTGGATGGTCAGCTGGAGCAGTGACAGTATGGTGGCCCCCAGCGGACAGAACACTGGTACAGCCACCACTACAACCCCTTGCACCAACCAGAACCCTGGTGAGAACAACTAAAGTAGTTAGCAACTCTACAAGCTGCTAACAAAACGTTGCCAAATTGTCAAAGAAGATAATTTAAAGAATGTTGGTAACCAGACATTTGACGGTACATTATGTACATTAGACATATACACTGACATCAATAGTATAGAAAAACATATTATGGAAATCACATATCAGTTTGAACAGGTCCATTTACACACCATCTGAAAGAACTAATTTGCTACAATGAAACAGACTTTCCAGCACTACATACTGTATGGGATAGATAAGGGCATTTTAGGAGAGCTCACTAAGTTGGAAAAGCTGCATGTTGGGATAACTGCTGCTTGCGGCTCATTACTGTAAAAGCTGCACTATTTGGAAAACAGATAAATTACTATTGCTTTACTAAAAAGATTATAGCAGATTTGCTTGCTTAATGTAATACCTTATTGCATTTGCTTCAGTGAGCAGTACTTGCTGCACAATCTTATTTTTTTAGATTAACACTAATAGCACCTCAGAGGCTAAGCAAATGTAATGGAAGTACCATTTCCATCCTCTGCTCTGAGTGCTACTCACTCTCTCTTTCAATTTTGTGCCTAGATTTGAGAAGACCGCGATCAGAGCCCCCCAACTACTACAGCAACGAGTGCCAGCGGGACCTCCCCCTTGCCAAAAAACACAAGCCCAACCCTGAGCTCGTGCAAGCACAGCTGGATGAGCCCATGTCAGTTCCCTTGAACATGGAGCAACAGACACATAAACTGTCAACTAGCCCTAAGACAGCCCTTCCTTCCACCCCGTCCAGCCCGGATAAGAGCATTTCAGAGGAGGGTTTGGGGACAGTGGGTATCCCGCAAGCCAAGATGGCCTCTTACCGCGGAGGGCACAAATGGGGCACTAGAGAAGTGCTCAGGAAGGGGGGCATCAGCGGTATAGGGAAAGAGAAGTTGGCCAGCCGGTTGCGACAACGTGGTGAATCTCTCAGCATGCTGGGAATGGTGGAGAGAGAGATGGTTGACACTGAGATACTTTCTTACAAGGAGGATCTAGAGAACCAGGACTGCCTCTCGCACATGGAGGACCTGCAGGTCAGAAAATTGCACATAAACAAACCCTAAATGGCACTCGCTCACAGTCAGCCAGGCTCATTTACACCTGTACTGATACATTTGTCAGTAATAGACTCTGCAAACAAACAAGCATAGAGAGGCCAAGGGAGATATAGAGCACCATCCGTCCTGCTGACATGTGAAATCAGCACTAGAGAGCAGCGGTTGTGGCCCCACTCTCTATCCAGACCTTCGTCACCACATAATACACTTTTGCCATTGATTTGCTCCCATCGCCAGGAGTTAGTTCAGCCTCATTCATCTCTGTCACTCTGTGGGGATAGAGGGGCTGTACCAGTGTGCTCCTCTGAAGTAAACACCTCGGCGCTTGATTGATCTGTCGGGTTAACAAGTGTATGTGTGCATTTTGTCACAACAGTAAGTCTTAGCTTGTTTAACACTAAATGCATGTGTTTGTGCATCTCACAGACGAATATGATGAGCCTGGCAGAACACATCATTGAGGCCACTCCAGAACGTATCAAGCGGGAACATTTTCCAACTGTGGAATCTGTTCCTCTGGACAACAGTGGGCTCACCAACACCATGAGCTGGCTAGCCAGTTACCTGGGAGACCTGGAACACCTGCCCAGCATCATCCACTTGAGGTTATTACATTCAATTATTTTCATTTACATATGTACTGGGAAATTAACTCTTTTGCCCTCCAGCCACAGTGGCTGGTGAATGCTGGTGAGCCACTCTTTTGTCAATTTGAAAAAGATTTTTTGAATTTTCAAAAATATTTGAATTTTTTAATGAAAAAAATATAACACAACTGTATGTGGAAAAAAAAACAAATAATAAAAATAATTAATAAACATATTCAGATAATTTAATCTTTTGAACTTTTTGAACTCTGTTCATCAAGGAGCACAGAAAAAATTGTATCACGGTTTTCACTCAGATATTAAGCAGCGTTTTCAACAATGTGAATGTTTTCATCACTGATAATAATAAGCATATTAAAATATTTTACTTTACTTTACTTTAGATATTTCTAAATTCCATGTGACACTTAAGACTGTAATAATAACTGCAGAAAATTCAGGAATTGCATTTTAAAATATAATCAAATAAAATTTGGTAAAAAATGATTTCAAATTTCAGTTTTTACGTTTTTTTCTTCTTTTTTATCAAATTAATTTGGCCCTGGTGTGCATAAGAAACCTCTTTCAAAAACAAAAATGTCTATCAAAAAAATCAAACAAAAAATCCCTCCTCCTCCGCCACCTGTATTCACCTTCCTCCGTGGGGATCGAGCCGGACACCGAGCTCTGCCCTCGCAAAAGTTACAACTACTAGTGCTCGGGGTCTGCTGGGCTTCCGGCCCCCCCCCCTTCACTTTTAATTTTCCACCTTGGCAATGATGTGCTTAAAGAAAAATTTTAATGCATGCCTGGAACATCCTAACATATGTATATGTGTGTGTTTGTTTTTGTGAACAGTCCCATATACAGTGAACCCCTGACCCCTCCCTCCAACCCTAGCCTGAGCCCGGGTAACTCACCCATGCGTGAGGGTCAGTTTGAGAAGCCGACATTGCCTGCTCCGTCCGAGTGGAGTGAGTTTCTTCGAGCCTCCAACAGCAAAGTGGAGAGAGAACTAGCCCAGCTCACGCTTTCCGACCCCGAGCAGAGGGAGCTCTACGAGGCCGCACGGCTGGTGCAGACCGCTTTCCGAAAGTACAAGGTACAGGCCAGAGGCTCGGGTGCCACGCGGTTGTGTTGATGTGTGAATAGAGACAGGATGTAAACATCTCTGCGCAGGTATTGGTAGGAACAAACACAGGACACCTTCTGTCTTCTTCCTTATGAGTTCATAGACACACAGGCACAGAGTAGTCAGTCCTCACAGCTTCAGCATGGGTAAGGTGGCTTAACCAGCGCATGGCCTGGCTTATTATAAAGAGCGATTGTTGCCTCCTGTGGCTGCCTGTAATAAGTTTTGACAAAGACTCACCAGCTGGCCAGACTGGCGGCTTGTGCTCAGAGGCGTCTGCTCTCTCAGTACCAGCTGCGGTTAAGTGAGAAGGGCGTCTTTTCTCTATCACTTTCATTGTGCTGTAAGTGAAGAGGCTAGTGGGCGTCCTCAATTATTGCCCACTCCTCAGACTAACCCTTTTCCCTCTCTCTTTGCAGGGACGCCCACTGCGCGAGCAACAGGAAGTAGCCACCGCTGTCATTCAGCGCTGTTACAGGAAGTACAAGCAGGTAATCCTTTAAGATGCTCTGACACTGACTTTGCCAACCTTTGCTGGATGTCTGGTTAATATGTCAAGCTCCAGCAAATGCACCTGAGTCAATTATATGGCATGCTGTAGTGGGAATTGTTGTTTAAAAGCTTTTGAAGAGCTCTAAGTGTAAGGACACACGATTTTACACCCATCATGACAAATCATGACAAATCTATTTTTGTTTCCTTTGCAAGCTAACATGGATAGCCTTGAAGGTAATTTTTTTTTTCATTTGTTGATGCTTTATTTAAAACAGATTTCTTTTGTCTGCAAAAATATTAAAATTGATTGGCATTTACACACTGTCACTCTGTAAACTGTAAATTAGAAAATTCCCTAAACCTATATTCATTGTAAGAAGCACTATAAAAAAATACTCAAAAACCTTCAATTAAACTGAATTGTTTCAGTTTAATTCAGGTCTAATATTACATAATAATGGGCTGAAGTTAATACAAAGTCAATATTTTCTAGGTCATATTTTTGCAGTATTGAGTAACAATAAAGAAGTCAATAATTTAATTTTGGAAATAGCATGTTGACTTTATATAAAGCTTTTTGTGTCACACAGCATAAAAAGTTCTTCATAAATAATAATATATAGGTTTTTTTTTTCTTCATATTTTAGCAAATGTTCCCTAAGGACAACATATATTTTATTGATTGTTGGCTTTAAAAAGTTAACAAATACATCTTCTTGATAATCAGTAATTAGGTCTGGAAGAAAAAGTAAAAGAAGCCCATAATTAGCAATGTGCCTCAGTTAAATAAGCAAAATTACACAACTGTATCCTAAAAATAAGATTTAAAAAATTGCAATATGCTACTGCCTATATTTATAAGCAACTGTGTGGAAAACCAAGACTCAAGACACTTATATAGTAAGTGATTGTGCAAACACCAAAACTTGATTATCACTCTGTCAATCATGGCAGTTTTGAGAGTAACTTACAAATGTGTGATAATTTAGTGCTGTTTACTTACAGTTTTAATTCTGACATCATTTACTCACCCTCCTGTTGTTCAAATGTGTTTGTCACTCTCTAAATTTGCAGTGTTTATGTGGCCAGTTTGAGTTGAATAGGGAGCAATTACATTTTTCCATTAACGTTTCTATTAATGTGTTTATATATTAGTATGCACTTTACAAGAAGATGACGCAGGCCGCCATCCTTATCCAGAGTAAGTTCCGCAGCTACCACGAGCAGAAGAAGTTCCAGCAGAGCCGGCGGGCGGCCGTGCTGATCCAGCAGTGTTACCGCAGCTACAGAGAGTTCGGCCGGCTGAGGCCTCATCGCAGAGCGGCCACCACCGCACTGGTCCAGCACAAACTCAGGTAGCACTCAACGCACTGCCCTGTGATGAATCACTGCCTCGTAAATTCGGTCCAAATCTGATTCCAAATGGTGTTTGATCTTCTGTACTCTGCCAATAGCTCTTACGAATCTGTTCCAAGTGGCGTACTGTTCTGAGCTTTGCCCTGCGAGATATTTTATGTACTAGATGTAATGTGCAAAATTATATATGTTTAAAAGCGATGTTTGTTTCAGAAGCAGTCTTCTCACTAAGAGGCAGGATCAAGCCGCCCGCAAGATCATGAGGTTCCTCCGCCGCTGCCGCCACAGGTATTCTCCCACCGCCACATCGCCCCCTATTAGCCATGCCATTCATCCGCTACCTGAAACACTGCTTATACAAATACAAATGTGACACTTTATTTCATTTAGTTATAACAAAACTTATTTTTTTAACCTTCAAAAAGTGTGATTCATAAATCATGAGTGGTTTAGTGAGAGGTGCTCCTCCCTTCCCTTGGCTCTTTTTCCTCGCCCTCCTTCTCCATCATGATATCTCCTGTGTGCTAATAGCTATCTGGTGTTGTTTTGCTGTTAATGCAAAGCCCCTTGATGGACCATAGACTATTCAAGCGGGTGAGTGCAGCCTCAGCGATTCAGTATGTCTTCCTCTCTCTCCCTCTCTCTCGTCACACACACTCTCGTCAAGACCCCCTTCCCATCCCCTCTTACTCCTTCTTGCCCTCCTTCATCACCACTGCTTGATGCCTGCTTGCATGACAGCTAGCAACTGGACGCACAGATGACTGAGATCAAGGGCAAATGATCGGCCTCAGGATATCGGTTGTGTCTTGCCATACACTAACCACTGAGACACTACATTAAACAAGCACCCTTTTCTCCTGTCTTGATTATTTACGTTTCCTTTACTTACTGTATTTGTAAAGAGGAAAAGATAAGATAGACGGAAGAACAGAAGGTTGTTTGGTCTAAGCGATGTTGCATGAGTATATGATAATGAGTCTTGCTCTTTGACCGTGAGGCATGCTGGGAAATTCGTGACCCAGAGAAAACTGGCTGCCTCTCTGGTTTGTGTGTTTGGTTCTGACTAGTTCAGCTAAAGCCTGTTTTATTGCACATGCTGTAGTGGGAACTGACTGTCTATCTGTCTATCTCTCTGTAATTGTTTGGTAGATGATACAAAAAGTTGGTCGCGTTACCCAGTGCAAATGTCACCTGTATTTCATCAGATGTTTGAGCAACGTGTTTGAAAAGGACGTAGACAGAATAATCAGCAGACAGCTTTAGTTTCTAGTCAAAAGTGATGAGATGAGAAAGTTTCAACTGATTTTGTATTAAATGAAATGCAGACTATTTTAAGCTTTTTGTCCTATATATCTACTTAAGGCAGAAACTTACAAGGTGAGGCAATGAAGAAAATGGGGCAAATCATCAGTGAAGAACGTGTGCATCGAGAGTGGTCTTTCAAACGAATTATATTATTGTAAAAATGACTTTTAAATTATATATACCACCGGTTTCCACAAATATTCTAAGCAGCACAACTGTTTTCATAAATAAACGTTTCTTGAGCACTAAATTAGCGTATTAGAATGATTACTCAAAGATCACGTGACACTAAAGACTGGAGTTATGGCTGCTGAAGATTCAGATTTTCAGTCAAAGGATTAAATTCAATTTAAAAATATAAACCATGCAATCATGCAGTGTTTTCTGTTCAAAAGATAATTTGACCAAAAGTGAATTGTATTGTGTTGTTGCTGTATGACAACACAATTTATTTATAATATAAATATATTTATATATATATATAATAATACACAATGTATTTTTTTTATTCTTTGGAGCACAAAAAGAGATGCTTAGAAGAATGTCAAGGTTATGTTATTTCTATACCATGTATGACAGGGATAGCCATTCAGGTTCAGTGTGTGGAAATGAGCAGCTTGGACATTCTGCTGAATATCTGCTTTTGTGTTCTACACAAGAAAGAAACTACTCTTTTAACCAGGGTTTGATCATCTGAGATAAATGCTAAAATGACTTGAGATGTTCGACCTGTGTCCCTTAATATCTGCCTGTTGTTTTTCAGAGTGAGAGAATTGAGAAAGGCCAGGGAACATGAGAGCGTCCAGAAGAGCCCCCTCACAATGTGACATTACTCTCCAGACTCTTCCTTTCAGTTTTTCTGTTTCAACCAGAGACGTTTTACAAGAGGAAAAAAAAAATAGCAAGAACACTGCAACTCTTACTACTACTGTATGACTGATACTTCGGCTACTAAACAACTGCATTTTTTCATATCTCTTTATTCCTTCTATGTTTCTTTAATGAAGGAAAGAGCCAACTGCTGTGGATCAAAAACTCTTAAGGACGTTGTTTTAGGAGGAACAACATTTGCTTCATGGCATTTTTTGCACTTTTTAATGGATTGATTTGTCATTTTGGATGAGCATTAAAATGTTTTGTTTGAAAAAGGGAAAAAAAGGATGGGTGGAAGTCCTGCTCTTCAGTGACTAAAGAGAAGATAAATGAAGCGAGGAAGAAAGAAAGAAGATGACTAAATATGGAGTCGACACAGAAACATGGCCGGACCTGTTCCGAGTGTATTTTCAAAAGTGTTTAGTGGGTAAAATTGTTACCAAAAATTATGAATAATTCACAAATAAGTTTTTGTACATGCTTTACTCTACAACCGGACAACTTCTTCCAGTCTGTCCCTTATGCTTGCCAGTCTTCTCTTAGCCACAAGGGGACTGGGTTGCTAATGAATGTAAGAGGGAAACTAGCAGGCTTGGGGTGACGTGTCAAATGCTAAAAAAATATGTGAAGGTATACATACAACTTTAACCAACAGCTATTTTCAAATTGATGGTATTCTGCCAGTTCAACGTTAAGGAGACCTCTAGGCCACAGTCTTTTCGTTGTTTTGTTTTTAACTCCATGAATGTACTGGAGACACCAAACGTCATCACCCCTGCCCATCATTTACTATTGGCAAGTTTGTAAAGTTTTCTTTTGTTGATCCAATGTTAAACGGTCAATTTGTTCAGTTGAACGTCAGAGGTTTTCTAAGCTCTTTGAAGGAAAATGACATGCATTGCCTTGATATCTTTGACATACTTTGAAAGTTCTCCACACCTGGGGCTAGACAAATCCATATTTTTGACAATTGAGCGGTTCCTGTACATAAAGAGGGTTGCCAGTACGCAAAGTAAAACATTTATCTAAGTGGGATTGTATTTTAGAAATATATTATTTTACTCATTGAAAGGGATCAAAACAGATTAGCGTCAAAATCTGAATATTTGTATAGTTTTGTTTGAATGCCTAAGAAGTATGGTTGTATTGTTTGTACATAGTGTAAATACCTGGGATAAAGTCAAGCTACTGTATGTGCATGACAAAAACGAACAAAGATACAAAAAAAAAAACAAGAGTTCAAAAGCATTAGTGGCTATGCTCTGTAAAATTATTTCACTATAAGAGTATTTTATTTTACTTTGAATGTTCTTGAGAAGAACATTTTGCTAAAGCATGACTTTCCTGCAATTATGAAAAATACTGTATTTAAGAGCTAGGAGAAAAGGCAAAATGATCATTATGTTATGTTTACATCTGTTTGTTTGTTTTTTCTGGGCTACCAAGAATCTTTTTGCCAATGGTGCCAAGTAATGTGAATGCTACTGCTTAAAGGAAGTTAATCATTGCTGAACAGATAATCACCTGGTAAAACACGATCACATTCACTTGCATTCAGCAGCATAACCCGTCAACACAAGGATGATGATGTATTCAGTTAGGATCACATATCTAACATGGTTTCTTTGTATTGTACGGTTTTGTGTTTCATAAGTCTGAATACTTTTGTATTATGTCATTCGAATGATGTAAAGTATGTTTTTTTCTGTTTTGAATGCAGGTAGTGGAGCAGCATTATGCAGCTTTAAGTGTAACATTCTTACGGTCAAATTTAACACGATGTGCAAAAAAAGACCCTGTGAGTTGACAGTAAAAAAAAAGCTGCCTGAAATCCACACTGATTGAAAGATTGGGTTCCCTGTTATGCATTTAAGCAGGATTCTTTTGGTGCTATACGTTGGCGTCAAGGGCCAGATAGACCTCCAAAGATCAATGCGTTTCACCGGTGTTGCAGTGACGTTACTTTAACAGCAGGTGTCGCCGTGGCTTTTGAAAAGGAGAAAGTATACGAACGCGCTCTTGAAAATGAGTTCTAATGCACTAAAAAAAATGTCGATTTCAGTTTCCCCTCATGCTAAAATGCTTTTTGTCATGTTTTGCATTTGCGTCTCTGTTCAAGAGAATGATATGTAAATGTTTTCTTCAGAGTGCTTATGTTGGAAGTGCCTGATCATATTCTAAATCCAGCGAGCCGTGTCAGTCTGCATGTGAGGTTTGCGATGGACTGGCATTAGCGAGAAGTAAATTATAGTCTGTCCGTTTTTATTTTGTCCGTGCTTTATTTCATTTTAACGCACCAGGAATTTATGGCTTCGTCATAACTCACGTCCTCTATTGGAACTGCCAGATGAACCCGTGACGAGGACTGCAGATTCAGTCCGGCTGGTTCTTGCCTTGCATTCATCATTCCGGTAGCAGTTTAGGTTGTCAGCTGATGCACTGCGGTGGCAACTCGAGTCTTATTATGCTTGCATGGGTAACATAGATAACCGGGTGGCTGAAACAGCACCCAAAGCATGCTTATTTTTGTAGATTTGGTAGTCAGGTAGACTTGTCGAAGAAATACTGTTCTGTAAAGCAGCTGGTTTTATGGGTTGCAGAACTCGAAACAGACCGAGGGCTTCGAAACGTAACTTTACAAAACAAAAAGTCAAAATAGCTGGCAAATTGTCAGTACTACTCATATTTACAGGGGCAGCATGAATCTTTTTTTAGCGTTATTCAAATACAATTTGGCTTCCTGTTTCAGTTTCACTCCACTTTCCATTCACATTCCCATTGTTTTCCACTAGCTACTCCACCACAAAAACAGGTAAAAAAAAACGTGTGTACCTCATACGAAAACACGCGCCACAGAACTGTGTCCACATCCGCGTTAAAGTGTCCATGGCACTAGTGCAGTTGAAACCTCGGGTGTGAATCTGACGGGTTCACTTTTGTATCTTAACTCAGGTGCCAAACTGGAGAAAAGGAGGAGACAGAGCAGGTCACTTGAGAATTAGTTGCTGCTTATTGGGAAACGAGCCAGACTGTCCTGATCAAATTACTGTGATTCTGAACATGTCATGCTGTTCACCTTTTTTAATCAACTATGTGAGCTGAGTTAGCGTACCCTAGGTTTGTCGAAAGCGCGGCACTGACTGGTGTTGTATAAGAGTGATTAAGCCCGTTGCAATGGAGCAGGTCTACGAATGCTTGTGTAAATACGCATGGATGTTTCTGTTCAACCCAGCTTCTCCGGATCCTATAGTCACTGTATAAACACACTGCCGTGGATATACTGTATCACAATAATGAAAAAGTGCTGCTCAGATCGATTCATCAACATCATCATCATCACCACCACCACTTTGTTCTAGTCATATTTCCAAACATTTAGAAGAATAGCTGTAGCTCATAAACGCCAGAAAGTAACCTCATCTGGTCGCATACGGGTTCATTTTGACGATTCTGCTTCAGCTTTAACGGTATCACAGCTCAGCCCACAGAAGATACCTCATCAGTTTTGTTTGTCGCATCAACAACTTTGAACAGAGACTGCCTTTCCTGCGCATCCATTCCTTAGAAAAGGGAGAACAGGGCCCTAGGAAACATCCCACCACTCATGGACACAGAGCAATAAGCAATTCCTAAAGTGGAGACCTGTAGACCTAACGGGGACAGCGATCTGTTGGACACACGTTGCTGACTTACTCTTATGCAAATGCCAGTATTGTGAGATTAGAATGCAGTAGTTTAAGGACAGTGCTTATACGACACCCTTCATGGAGCTGCACGTTTTCATCCCTTTCAAACCCAGAAAATAGCGGCCCTGCCTTTATTACAAGCTACACTTGGGGCTCTCTACACTTTGCATGTTAAGCTAGTGTTAGATCTACTTTTCCTCTCCTCTCTAGCTGTCTTTCTCTGTGTCTTTCCCGATTATGTAGCCCTCTCCTTTCCTGATGACCCCCGATTTGTTTTTTGTTTCGTTTCTTCTTTTTTAAATGTCTTTGTTTTTCTTCCTTCCCCCTGGTTTGAGCAATTTATTTTTGTAATTGTGCATGTTAAAGAGTCACTGAATCGATGGATATGTTAAAAAAGAGAATTCAGCTGCTGAAGCCATGCAAAATGTTTTGAATTGCCCTTAAAATATGAAAGATGTTTTCTGAATGCTTTATATTCTCTCTGCTGTAAAATAATAAAAGGGGAAAAACTTAAGAGAAGCCTGTTTTTCAAGTCATTTTAGTGTTTGTTTGTTTTTTCTTTTTACTAATTAGTTTATATTTCAGTCGGAATTAATTTGTTGGCTCAGCTGAGCCATCTGTTGGTCACTCCAGGCCACTGCACCCTGTCATACCTAAAGATGCTTTGACAATTATAGCTCCAAATGATGATATTCAAGTTTAATGAAAGGTCATACAGCAATTTAATTTTATTATTGGTTGTCTTCAGACAATTCAAATTAATTGATTAAACTAATGGTTATTTTGTAGAGGTAAGGAAAGGTGGATGCTTGACAGGAATAGTTTATGATAACAGGAAATGACTGCTGTGTGTGCATTTAAACTTGTGCTGAAGAAGCATTTTTTGCTTTATTATTACTGACAATAGAACAGGGGACAGTGATGGGGTCAGTTACTGGCAGGGTTTATGGGCCAGGTAACTGCCCTCTAGACTCTAAACACGTGGTTACTGGTCAGACTCCTCTTAGGATATAAATTGTGAAGACAATAGTTTAAGCGCAGTGTAGCGCTCTGTTCTGCACAACGACCACCACCTGGGGATTGCTGGAAGCTGTTGAGGTAAGGAACAAAGTGTTTGTAATTTTTTACAGTTATGTATAATTCACTGTATTCCATTTATTTTGATTTGCTTGTTTGTGGTAATTATTACATTAGAATGTTTGTAGAAGAAAATACACATATAATGCATGTAAGGTTTAAAAAATATATACACAACAATTCCTATATATAAATAATATATATTGTTAAATATGTTATAGTGTAATGAGTGTGCACGTTAGATTTAAATGTGTGTGTAGGGAGTATGTACTTACTTTTATATACTTACATTTATATACTTAAATACATTAACAAAAAAAACAAGATGACAATATACAGTGTATTAAGTAGATTTGTGTTATTTAAAACACATTTCAATTTTTTTTTGTATTTTTATTACTATTTTTTTTATATACTATTAAAATTTAGAACTTATATAATTTAATGTAATAATTATATTTTTTTATGTCTAAAACCTAATTCATTAGTTATTTTCATTCATCATGTAATTTATGTATTTATTTATGAAATGAAATGTTTTGAGACCTAATTTATTTGTGCATCCACATGACTGTACACTGTAATCTGTTTTAGAGGTACAATGAAGGGGATGTTTGGCGTGTCTGTCAGTCTGTTGCTGCTGTGTGTCTTGTGGAGTGACAGTCAGCCTGTACACACTGCTGCTCACACTGTCAGAGAGGTGAAGACGCTTTTAGTGTCATAAACATGAGAGAATACTAATTATTATACTGATTATTGGACTTCTCTTAACTACTGTGTGTGTGTGTGTGTGTGTGCTGTTAGATGATAGAGCTCCTGAGAGCGATGACTCCAGTAAATGAGCAGATGGGACAGGACACAGAGCTGATGGACTCTCCTGAGGTTCTGTGGCCCAATACTGAGGATCTGGAGAAGAGAGACCTGCCACGTCTAGGAGTAGCAATACACAGAGCCTTACCCTCGAGAGTCCTCAGCAGGTAATAAAACAAGCACTGATCTGCTGTTCTTGTAAAACAGCAGCAGCATTATTTTTATGGCCATAAAACACACTTTAAATTCCCCAAGTTTTTCTTAGTGCATTGAATATTTTACTGTTGTCTCTCCGAAATAAAGGTACAAAAAACTGTCACTGGGACATTACGTTTCAAAAGGTAAATGTTTGTACCTAAAAGCTCCATTTTGGTACCTATTTGGTACATATTAGTACTTAAAGTGTAGGCTATTTAAAAGGTACCGCCCCAGTAACAGCTTTTGTACCTTTATTCCTGAGAGTGTTCCAAGGAACCTTTTTCACCATAAAGAACATTTTATGCAATGGAAAGTTCTGTGGATGTTATAAATGGAACCATTGATGCCTTTCTTTTTAAGACTTGGTGCCCAAAAAGTGTTTATATTTTTTATATTAATATATATTCTTTATATTTTATATAACTTGAGTGAAGGTGACATGTGGTGTTGAACATGTATCCTAGCTTAACTTTGGCTTGTATTTTTCTTTTTGTGTGTGTTCAGTAAGTCCGTAGATGCATCTAGATACCGTTTGTCATCTCCTGCTAAGTGGATGTCCAGCCCTCAAGGTTGAAGAATAGTCACTGTTTGATTCATCAGTCTCAAAAAAGCTTGAACCAATCAATCCAAAAGCAAACAGGTTTACACTCAAATCTCATCCGCATGCTTTCATTGTAAAACATGAAATAAAAGGAGTTACAAAATATACAAAAAACAAATTCTGTATTTCAATTTACAAAGGGGGATGGCACAACAACATTATGGATTTTTTTATTATTTTATTTTTGCATTTATTTCTCTTTATATGTCTTATCCGGTACAGCTCTTGTAATCCCTTCTATAAAGATAAAGTATTGGCACTTAATCCAAATATTCCAGAATTATGTCATTAAACATTTACAGACACATAAAAGCTGAAGATATGTTGAAAAATCCCAGATATTTTACATGTTAGTGGTTTGCATTAGTCTTTCTATGAAGCATCTGCTCTGCACAAAAGATTTTATAACTGTGTCCTGCATATTTTTGCTTTTGTTTTGTGTATAAATATACATATGTGTGTGGGTGTGTTTGTGAGAGAGAGTCCGTACTGGTAGAAAAGCTATAAAAGCCCTGTGACTCAGTTCAGTATGTCACGAATGCCTCAAACACAGTATTTCCAGAAGCAATCTGCACCGCCGCCTCTCTTTCTGAACCGTCTCCTGCTGCCCCACAGACCGCTGGGAGGAATGAGGCGATACGCTTTTTCTAGCAGCAACTTAAAAGAGAAAGAGAAGCTGTTGTTGCTCACCTATTTGCATGGAAATGTAGCATAGACACATGAACACAGCATTATTTACATGCTTAGTGATTATTTCATTTACCTCTCTAAGAGCCTCTTTAGGAGTCTGCCCAGGCGCTTTGATATCTGTGAAGGGAACAGTATGAGCATCCAAAAGAGGGATTTCTTTAAGTCTGCAGAAGAACTTTCAGTAACAATGAAAGATGGTGAAGTTGTAACTTTTGAGATTAAATGTCTGTATAAACATTTAATGAATGAGTCTCACTCTCTCGGCTGAGCAGCGGGGAATATCCTACGACTGCCGCCCTCTGCAGGAGATCACTGAGATCAGAGACAGAGAAATCATCTGGACTGACGCCTCCGGCCTCCTCCACTGAATCTAAAGCAAGAATCAGACGGATGTTATTTCATCAGCTACAGCAGATCTGGTGCCAGCGTTACAAAATTCATGTTACATTTTGCACCCTGTGTACTAATTTAAGCCAGTTTTCAATGAAAATGGATATTAGTGGAAAAAAGAGAGAGCTTAGAATGTCTCCTTGGGCAAAAATAATGATAAATGCATGTTGAAAAGCAGGATTTATTGCAAAAATATTATAATAATAATTATATATGCATATTATGAATATATAAATACAAACACATATGTTATGTTTATATATATATAAAATATAAGAATATCAATGTATAAATGTATAAAAAAATATATATATATATATACATGTACTGTATGTGTGTGTATTTTTATATACAGAACAAATATACATAGTCCACATGTGATTAATCATGATTAATTGTTTGACAGCACTAATATACATATATACATATACACACAAACAATAATAATAATAATAAATAATCTTAAACATTATGTCTGAATGCACTCACCAGGGCCGCTGTAAGTCATGTCAGCTGGGTCTGTTACAGGATGTGCTAACAGATGACTGCAGGAGAGCAGAAGGACAGAGCAGGACAGAAGCAGGTTACAGATCATCTCTTCAGCAGATTGAAGGTCCTAGCAGGTCAGGCTTTGGTGAACGAAGTGCATGGATGCTCTCTTATCTTATATACACCACACTTCCAAAGCTGAGTGAATCATAATCAATGCACTTTTTTATTGAGAGTCCTATTTTAAAATGTGAATCCTGTTGAGTTAATATCCATGAATAAATCAGGATGACTGGTATAGCAGGTCCTCGGTGGCTTTATCACTTTTGAATCTCATTGACCTGTTTTGCTGAATTTGTAAATTGAGGGACACAGGTGTGCAAATGTTTGTCTATAAACTCTTGAGACAGCCGAACACATAAAGAGATCATTTTATGAATATTTCAGCCGATCTATTTAGCCCATGAATCTAGTTATTTTAAGTTGATAGAAAAGGCTGGTTAACTGATCCAGGCAAACATATTTTATTGGGAATTCAGGCAGGCACACTGATTCAAACAACATTATGTCAATGAAGGGAATAAAAATCAAGCTCCAGGGATATAAAGTCCAGATTACCTGGCTGCTGGCAAAGATGCACATTTGACATTTACAAAGCTTGGAGTGTAATGAGACAGAATAGACCTGAGAAATGAAGAGCCATTTTAAAAGGATGAATGTGACTCAGTCTGTGAATTTAATAGCCTGTGTTAGATTGATCCTATGCGGTATTATTCACAACACTCAAATGCACATTAAAATCAAATGTTCGATACACATAAATGATGCAATACAGAAAAGTGCAATATGTAATCTCAGGTCATAACTTACTTCTAGGACAAGACAAACAAGAAGGATTATCTTGAATTTTTTTGTTTTGCAATATACAATACAGTAAGATAATAGGAAGAAAAAGATGAAGATGAAGAAAAGTTTCCACCAGAATGCATGCATTTTAAGACTCCAGTAGAGGGCAGAATATCATCCCACACCTCTGACTAACGCTTTAGAGTAAAATACTATGCATTTACTATGCACTATTCATTTAGCTGAACTAAATTTTACTGAATAATAAATTGCTATTATTTTTTAGCGATGTCTCTCAACTTATTGTACATTTCAATAATTACAATTAATAAAAGATTTTAGATCTAAGTATATTTTAAAGAGCGAACCAGGGCATCAAAGTTATCGAAGTTCACCTCTTTATAGATTTTAAAATGGTATTGTGTTAATGTTTGATGTGATTGGATGCAGCGGTGTGATGTAATGAGCGCGCTGGTCGAGGGAGGGAGCGTGAAGTTTGTCCGCGCTGGCTTCCCATCCCTGTGGAAGCTTCATTGTCTCGTTGTCAAAACAGTCTGTCTAGTCGGAAACTTTGAAATTGGGTAATTATAGTTTAGGTTTGTTTCAGACACTGCCAAATCCAAGTATGAGCTTATGAGAAGGGAGAGTTTTTCGAGTAGCACTGGTATGCAACAAGTAACGTTAGTTAAAGACAGAAAAGAGCATTTCTAGAGAAGAGAAGCGCGAAGGTAGGACGCTGTGTTTGCTGTCTGTAGTGAATCATGTTTTCAGTGTTTGAGGTTTTTGTGATGAAACACTGGTGAAAATCGTTTGGAATGTTAAGATCCATTTACCGCATTGTTTCCATTCATTTCACTTCTGCTGGCTTGTTTGGTTTTTTGGTTGTTTTAGTTTCGCTTTGTTTGTTTTAGTGCTCTTTTACATTAGCTGCTTAGTCATATATATATATATATATATATATATATATTATGCTTTCTGTCAAGTGTACTTTAAGGAAAAAAAAAAAAACTCTAATTGAGTTGATATTTTTGTCATTTACTTATAAATGATTATTTATTTACTTTTATATTTATTTTATTCTTAAAGTAATTTTTAAAATGGTTTTAAATTGTAAATGTGCTGAAGTGTTTTAGTTATTTAAATGTTGTTTTGTTTTATTTTATATTTTTATTTCTTTATTTTATTTTATTTTGCAAGTGGTTTTTCAATAAGGAATGACTTTGTTTTTTTTTTTAACTTTTTTCTTTTTTATTGATTTTTTTTTATGATGATGATTTTATTATAACATTTTGTTTTTAGATAAATATTTTTATGTGTTCAAAAGGTTATATACTGCTTATTTAATTAATTATTTGAAACATACAAATATTCTAGCACTGGTTTGTCAAAAGATTTGTGTTTGCAGTGCTGTATGGTCTCATAAGTATATATATTTAATGAGACCGTGTTGAACTGTGTATTTGTTAGGACACTCGCAGTGACCAAATAAGTAACTTTGGCCCAGTTGGTCTAGCACTAACCCATCTCTCTCTTTCATGAGACTAGGTGTTGCTGAATGGCATGAGTTGTTGAGCAGTGCCAGAAGTCATGGCAGAGCTGGAGGTGGATCAGTCCAACCTGCCCAGAGTCCAGGAGGGTAAGACCCTGGTGATTTTATTATTCTGTATGATTCTTAAGATTCCAAAACTTGTCACATCCTTGCGGGATTGATTGTTGATTCCCATTCTGATGTGTCAGATTTTCAGATGTCTCACTCTGATGCTATATCCCATGTGCTGCAAGTTTTTGCTGATAAGTCTGAGATCTGATTAACATTCCAGACGTCTGCTGTATATCTCAGAAGCAAAAGAGCTGTTTTTTTCCATTGGTGAAAGAGTCTTTCCACATGGCTCTGTTTGCTCTAGTATTGTCTCTTATGCTTCTTTTAAAGGGGGAAATCTTGATGAGTATTTCCCTTCCATTCTCATTCTGTACACAATGCTTTCATTGTTTTGCTTTGTATTTTTATGCTTAAACAAGCACTGGCTATAGAACAATGACACAATTACATCACCCAATTAACTAATTTCTCTGCATTATCTCTGTGCATTACTATGCCATGTTTTTTCCTTTGGGTTTATATCCTTTAAACTTGGCCTGTGAGCAAAAGTGTTTTCATTTCCTCAGTTTGTTTTCAATGCTAATTCCCCAAAGCATTGTGTAATAAATATGAGCTCCCTTTGTCTTTACTCTTGTTTTATCAGTTCCCGTGAATGTATTTTTGCTCTGGTAGTCCTCTTGCCATAGTTTTGGGAACGCTGTCTCTATACCCCAGTTCCTTTGAGAATAAGCAGCCTGTTTCCTCTCTGCACTTTAACCCCTTTACATCCTTCACTCCATGACATTTTTCCTCTTTATGCCGTGAAACCTCTGCCCAGACAGTCTAGTAGTGGCAACTAGCACATATATTACTTTTCAAAGGTTTGGGCATAAAAGATAATTTTTTTTCTGAAAGAAATTCATATTTTCTTCAGCAAGGGAACATTTAATTAAGCAATATCATGATTTTACAAAAGACTATTTCAGACTTTTCAGCTCAATAGGTTATCAACCACTTGTTTTTGTCTGTTTTGCATGCTGTGACTGCTCAGTCTTATTTTTTAAATGGGTGTATCATATGTTTAAAGAATGCGTTTATGCTTACAAGCATATGTTTTGCCTGTCTTTGTAATATGAGCATGTCTTTTCAGCTTGGCTTCTGCAAAACTAGTTTGACCGCTTTATATCCACACCCTCTTGCCGCCCCAAACAGACATCTGAACACTGAGGTTAGGTCCACTAAAGCACATCGCTGCTAGAACCGGGTCTGCAAGTTTAATTCCCTCCTCCTACAATGAGAGGAGTGCATGAGGTTAACAGGTGTTTAGACTGAGAGATCATGAGTGAATTTTAAAGTAACACAGGTGTACAGCTTCTCCCCTCACTGTCTGGATAAAATGGATGATTCTTTCAGCGTGTGAATCTGTGAGTGTTGTTTTGTTTTGACTGCATGTTTAGAGATATAAACTTGCTGTTAGGGGTTCTAGAGTTTCTCATCTGTAGATAAAGATGAGCAAAAATCCCTGGCACTGCCTGAACTGTTATGGGGGTGGATACTGCTGTCGGGAATCTTATCAGTTTAGGTGTAGTCTGAAGGACATATCAGTGTTTAGAGACAAAACTAATGTCTTTTCCTGATCAAACGTAATTAACATACTAAATTCAACTGTCAGTAGGGATTTAGAATATGGTAAAGCAGAAGGCATTAATATGTGCCTTGAAAGTACTAATAAACAGCCAGTATGCATTCTAATGAGCAATTACTTAATAGTGAGAATTTGTCCCTGAAATCTTTCTTAATTAATCTTTCCTTTACGATTGTTTAGGTTTTTAAAGCATTAAGCAACTCACCAAGATTGCATTTGCTTGATCAATTACATTAAGACAGTGATATTGTGAAATATTTCCATTTAAAGTAGTAACTTTATTACTATAACTTAATTACTATAAAACTATTTTTATCATATCTTTAAAAAGTAATTTATTCCTGCGATAGCAAAAATCAATTTTCAGCATTGTCTTCAGTGTCACATGATCCTTAAAAATCATGCTGATTTGGTGCAGTTCTTATTACATATATTATTAGTTCTTAAAACAGTTGTGCTGCTAGCTGTTAGTGGGTTGTGGATTGATTCTTTGAATAGTTAAAAGAAATGGCAAATTGTAAAAAGATATCTTTTGTAATTGTTTTTACTGTAACTTTAATGCATTTAATGCAATTTAATGCAGCCTTGCTCAATAAAAGTACATTTTTGTTTAAATTTGAGCTTTTTTTGTTTTTTGTACTGGCCGCAAAGTAGTCTAAACCTTTAAATCTAGGTCCCATGACATTTTAAGAATAGGCTTGCATGCCATTTGTAAATGCAACATCAAAATGCTTTTTTTGGCCTGTGTTTGGATATTATCAAGGAATATATACTGTAGGGTCCACAAATATTTTTGTAGTGCATTTCTGTTGATGTTAGTGTTCTTGTCATGCCCTGTCTGCAGGCAGAGAGAGTATGTTGGCCGCTGGACAAAATAAACTAGCTACTGAGTCTACAGAGCCACTGGATGACACAAAAGAGGACACAGACACTAACCATTATGCTTTTCCCTTATCTGTACGCCTTTCCAAAGTAAACGCCACCAATCTCACTATCCTTCTCTGCGTGCTTTTTTTCTTCTGCTGACACATCTGGAAACCATTGCTCCTGTGTGCAGGCGTATGTGTGTGCGCTCCGGGTGGATGTGTGAGGACATTTGTTGGGAGGTGCATTGTTGGCTTATCGCAATATGCAGCAGGTGGGCTCAAGCAGAAAATACATTTGTCTTTTTGGATACTGAAACGGTTGCATTTAAATCTGGGATACCCCACAGAAGGATTATTTCTCTCTGCTCGCAGCTTTAGGGGGTCAGTAGTTTCATCCCACCAGACGGGGTGGCTGGGCCTCACAGCTATACATAGAATCCCACCAGCTGCTCAGGTCAGAGGTTGTTCTGGAATCAGTATGTCTCTATTAGGTTATTATGGTCATGTTGCTCTAAATCAGCATAATTGCTCAGGCCACCCCAAATTAAAGCAGATGTAGTCATTTGTGTTTCAAGTTTTAGTCCTGTTGAGTGTGAACCTTGATGGTGGTGATTCTTGATTTAGTAAAACGCTCAAACGTACTGCTCTCAGGGTCTGTAATGTTCTCTGTCCCAACCGCAGGTCCAGCACCAGGGCTAAAGCCTCAGACTCCAGCTGGTGTGTCAATTACAGGCCGTATTCCTTTCAGAAACTCTCTGCGACTCAGCCGCCCTGTAAATCGCTGAATTTGAGGTTGCTTTTTTACTAAATTTGAATTTGGCATCGACTTTGTGGATATCCTGAGGGGTGGCACCACAGGATTGTTGAAGTTTTGTTGCCATGAGCGTGTTTATGAGAGCTGGATATGTTTGTTTGGTAACACCAATGACACTACTCGACAACATTCACCACAAGGTGTAGCACAAAAGTTATTTACTTACAACTCCTTGAGGGATTCTGCAGCGTACAGAACACTGCAGTAAGCTTTTTTACATTTATTACAAGAAAATGGAAATGCACAAAATAAATCTCCATTTGAGACAGAATTGCAAACAAACAAATCACAAAAATTATTTACAGCACCTCAAGAGTTTCAAGTAGCACTGTGTTTTACACACATGTATATTTTACGTGGCTGTATATCAGCTTCATAGACACTTAAAAACTGTACTTTTCTCTTCCAATGCACATTTGTTAAATTCAGAGTTCACTGACCTGATACTCTGTGTTTGTGCTTCTTTTTAAAGGAATGTCCTGGGTTAAATAAAGTTTAGTTTAGTTTGGCATCAAAATTCTGCATATCAGCACAGAAAAATAATGCATGAGCAGATCTTCATGCACCTAGAACAGTAGCCCTTAAAAGAACGATTTGAGCAATTGCTGTGCATTACCTCTAAATCCTTGGAAATGCCTGCCCCATACACATTACTTGAATCTTTTTGGGCTTGGCAAATTGAGACAAATTATTTTCAATAGCACGACACAGCTTTAAAAAAAAGATTTTCCTTAAAGCAGTGAGAGCCTTTCTGGATTGTCAATTATTTTGAAATGAAATGTGACACTTATGGGACCAAAACCACAAGTGTAATTTTGTTTTAACTTTCCACGGTCAGTTATTGTCATGCAGATTGTTATTATGGCTTTATGAAACTTAAGTGTCTTGTTTTTAAAGTTAGTATATAAAGAATTTAAGACTTTTTTTTTTAAAGGGATGAATTATATGTATTTTTAATTTGTTTTGAAATATGAAGCTTCACAAATGTGCCATGAACATTTTTCAATGAGCTTTACTAAAATGACCTGAAGTGATTTCTGAAGACATGAAAAATGTGGCATGTCTGTGAACACAGTCCAAATGCCTGCCAGTATTTTCTGACAAAGTCTCCAGTTACAGCCTTGAATGTATGTAATTTATGGTTAAACTACTTTAGATATTATACTTTTATAATCTGAAGTGACCATAAAGACTACTGATCATCCACATTTCTTATAGCTGTTAATAGTTACTTTTTTCAGTTGTGTTAAGTGTTGTTTTTCCTCTGCAGTATGCCAGTGTTTTGCTGTACTGGAGGATGGAGCTCTAGCTCATAACCTGCAGGAGCAGGAAAGTAAGTCCCAATTCTCTAATTTCATCTGCCACACCTGTTCACACACCTAGAAATACATGTTCATGTACATGTTTCAGTGCATAAGGTAACAAGACCTCTCATGTGAGCCAATCTGCCTGGTTAACTGAAATATCCTGCTTGGTCAAATAAGGTAGTTTTAGTCTGTTCTCCGACCAGCTGTCCACAGAGATCTCTGTATTAATATTTGAGTTTGTGTTTTCCTCTCTGCCTTTTTTTCCACCCCTAAATGGCATATAAAAGCAAAACAAACTGTGTAATTACATTTATATATTGAAACACATACATCAGATTTTTAGAAATCATTTAAGAGGTTTAAATATTCTGATATACCCTACAGTTGATTATTTTAATGTCTGTAATATTTAATTTCATGTGAACAAAATGCAATAAGAACGCTAATATTGTGAAATTAAAAAGAAATGTTTTTTATGTAAAAATGTAATTTATTTCGGTGATGGCAAAGCAAAATATTCAGCAGCCATTACCCCAGGCTTCATTGTTACATGATCCTTCAGAAATGATTCTAATATGCTTATTTGCTGCTCAAGAAACCTTATTAATATATTAATTTTAGAAACGGTTGCTTTGCTTAATATTTTGGAACCCATTATACAATCTTGGACATTTTTTAATGCATTATCACTGTCTTTATTGTCAATAAGCATTCAGTTCTTTTAAAAAACATGTTTTAAATGGTAGTTTGTCTACCATGTGGTCTTCGTTAAGCTTGCATGCTTTCTTCAACAGTCGAGCAGTACTACAACTTAAATGTACAGAGGAGTCAGCTGGTGCAAAAAGACATCAGAGTAGCCAAGAGACTCCAGGATGAGGAGCAGCAGAGGGCTCAGCACCAGACCACTCGCCAACTGTAAGAGCACACACACACACAGACACAGACTGGTCACACCACTATCAGATATGACTCTGTCTGTTCATGGTTGTATACTGTTTATCAGCAGTTCAGTAGCTGATAACATGTTCAAAGTCCACCAGTGTCCAATAATGCAATAGTATCTGCATTTCCTCCTTACATTATAGGAAACACAGTTTAGTTGTTTTCATTAAATCAAAGGTGTTTTTTTCTTTTAAGGGAAGAGCGAGACTCAGAATACGCACACATGATTCAGGAGGAGATCCAGCGGCGTGCAGACGAAGCTCGGAGAAGGGAGGTCGAGGATGAGGTGTGTAACACACTCCAGGCTCAGTAAACGTCACCCTTTCTGTTTTTCATTAACACCTCTGAATCACTTTGTCTGAGGGATCAAATGGATCAGTAATTAATGAGTCACTGTGGGACTCCAGTGAGATGAGGTATTCAGCCAGTCCCCTGCGGAGTGTAAGTGCTGGCAAAGACCACACAGGAATGAGCATCAAGCTACTATAAAGCAAAAATCACACTCATACTGTGCATTAATCAACTTCAGATGCAGCCTGCCCTAAATAACATCCCCAGGCACACTTCTAGTCTTCAAGTTCAGTGAGTCACAAGCAGAAAAGCTGAGTGTGGAAATAAAATGAAATCTTTATTGATCTGCAGCTTTTCTTTAGTGAGGGTTTTGTATTAATGGTCCCATAAATGTTATACTGTTCTTTTTGTTGGAGGTGGTGTAGCATAGTAAAAAGCTGCAAGCGATCAAGTTCAGTCCAACCAGCATTGTGACCTAAAGCTTAAAGGGGTAGCTCACCCAAAAATTACAATGTTGTCATCATTTACTGACTGTCCTGTTGTTCCAAACCTGTATGAGTTTGTAAAAGAAGATATTTTGAGTAATCAAATTGGTCTCTATTGAATTCTATAGTATTTCTTTCATGTTTCTTTAAAATAATAAAAAATATCCTCTTTTTTTTGATCAACCTACTGTAAGAAAGAAGTAAATTACAAAATCTTAATTTTTGGGTGAACTAAAGTCTGGTTACTCTGGAGTGAGGTATCTTTTTAATAACTACAAAAAATTTGCATCAACTTAATGTGAAATCTTAAAGATTATAAACATAAAATCTTAAGTTCTCTCCCAAAATGTTTTTCTGAAATAGTTTCGGAGCATTAAAATTCACAGATACAGTGTGTGCATACAATGTTTTAGAGGACCAGACATTTCAATTACCTAGAATAGTAATTAAAAGTCCAGATAAAATGATTTTCACTTTTGTTCAAAGAACACGTTTTTATATTTTTATATTCAATCGTTAGTAAGAGGTGAGCATTTCTGCCTTGTAAGATCTTCTGGTTACATTTGTCGAGTTCAATTATTGTCAAGAAATGTAAACGGGTAGCAACAAGGTTTCTGAGTCAGCCAGGAAAAATAAATTAATTTGTTCAGCTTTTATTTTTCTTTTGAATGACATTGCAGCGAACCTTAAGGAGACTCTTGTTCAGATATGTTTGAACACAGATAACCTGTGGGGGTAACTCTGAAACCAAAGCCAAAGTGTTTTTGGGAGTGTCTTGAGAGTGGGAGAGTCCCGGGTGATTCAGGTGGCAAAGCTGGAAATTGTTGGCTCAGCAATTAGAACTGAGTCAGAGAGCATATCAAGTTATTAGATCCTGACCACCTGTTATTATGCAGGCGATCTTGGAAATGTGGAGTTCCAGAAACATCCCTGTGAGGCATTTCAAAATACAGTATTGTACTGTTTTACATTTATGACATTTTATGATTCAGAGTTGTATAGTCATCATGATCTCTGTTTCTGCAAGCATTTTTGACTCATGAAAGAGTCATGACTTGACCTGTCTGCTTCACAAATCATGCATGTTCTTAAACAATTTACTTGCTTTTCTTTCTTTTTTTTCTGGATATTCTCTGAAAACAAGTTATTAACAAGAACCTTACACAGTTCTGCTTCCCAAGCATATTTATGTTATTTTATGATTAAGATGTTTAAAGCTTAATTTGATTAATATTAAGCTTTAAAATGGACATATAAAATAGCAGTCTGTTTACTTTTTTCATTATTATTTATTAGTAATCTTGAAGGTGTTTTCAAACCTGTGTGGCATATTTTGCACCGACAGGCCTCTCATATTGCATAAAATGTCATTCCGCTGCATTAATTATACATATTTACACCCCTGCAGCCCTGTGTTAATTAAACCCTGTGAGGCAGCAGGTCACATCTAAATATCATCTCTACATGCAGCTCTGAAGCCTGCTGTCCTATCAAGCTCCTACAGGAGCAGGGAAGAGTAATGCTCAACATAATTCTCACGCTGTCGTTCTAAAGGTTGTGTACACAAACAAACCTCATCTGGAAGGGTGAGTCAAGGTGCCAGATAAGCTCAGAATCAGACCCCTTGAGACAGGAGCCTGTCCCTGTGTGGGGCATAATCTCAGCGCAGGATGGTGGATTTAATTTGGTTGGTGATGGGAAGTAAGAAAGGTCAGCATAACAAGTTAATTAGAATAGAAGGGCACCAGGACCTGATAACAACAGACATGGAGAGATTCTGCTGAGGAGGTTAACATGACAGTTTAATGCAAAGGGACCCCCAGAAATGAAGATTTCCTTGTAAGGGACCCTCTTACTAAAGGCAGATATCATTTTAAGTATGCACACCATTTTATGATGTGTGTGGGAAAATATTAAGCATGGTATTATGATTTTTGTTTTTGTTTTACAAAATTAAAATATTTTTAGTAATCGGCTGAATTTGGATTTTATAGTGTCCTGTCCATTTTTATAGTGTTTTATAGTGTAGTCAACAGCATATCTTGCTCTTTCTGCAAAATATTTTTTATTTCTGCAATTAGAACATTGGAGAAACAATTAAGTTTCACAATAAATACCAATTCAAAGTATAATTGTAAAATTCAATTGCTGTTATTCTCAAATTTTTTCACTGGCACTTTAGCACCCCCTTGTGACCCATTAAGGGACTCTCACTTGAAAAACTTAAAGGCCTAAACAGCTCAACCATCTCTTAACATACTGTTCTCCCGTGTTTACATTTCTACCATTTTCAAAAGGTATTAAACTTTTATTTATATATGTGTGTATATATGTATATATATATATATATATATACATACATATATGTAAAGCCCAGCTCTTCAAGTGATACATTTTTCCTTCATGTTGAAGTATGTAATCAGCATTAAAATGTTATGATTGTTGGAAAGAACTTGTTTTGTTATTGAGACCGAACTCTCCCATCTTCTGTTTAAGTGCTGTAAATTCTTTGACATATATAGGGTGTTGTCACATTTATGGCTGTTTCTGAAAGACTTTAAAGGACAATATTTCATAGCACAGTTAAAGGCAGGTAGAAACCAAAAATAAGAAATCTTTCCAAGAGTAACCAAGTAAGACACTAGTGACTTACAAACATATATGTAAAACTATAGGGGATCAAGTAATGCTTTTGCAGAAATCATAGCTTAATTTTCTTATAAAAGGTGCATATATTTCACCTTTATTTACATGACACAAAAGGTTATAGTACTGTACTGTAATAGTATTGTAATTAATTCAGTTAAGATATGTTTCGAGCATACTTTGTCAGAGGAAACTTATGAGTCATTGTGGTCAACTGTACGATAAATTGTATCCCCTGTTTACCAGTTTACTGAGCAGATAGCTGTTTGAAGATTCAGCATGGTGGGCTTTTTGCAGTAAGAGCAGGCAGGTCTCAAGGCCTTTGATACGTAAGCATGGAAATTCCCCTCTGTTGACGTACGCCGACATCACTGGTGTCTTTGTTGAGTGTATGAGTGGATATATTTTTAGTCACAAACCCACGCTTAGGTCTGAGGGTTTTACCTCGATGTGTCATAATCGAATAACTCAATATATTTCTTTCTTGAAGTAGGTTTTTAAAAAAAATAAATAAAAATACAATCTGCAGCTATATTTTAGATGCTTTTCTATATTAATAAAATAATTGGTTAAAAAAAAAGAACTGATCCTCACTTCCCCAAATAACTATTGTGATCTATAAAGTTTTTTTTTTTTTTTTTTTTTTTTTTTAGGAAATAGCAAAAAGGATACAAGAAGAGGAAGAGCTTTATTTGAGACGCAGGAGCAGTTACCAACATAAAGATAGAGGTAATATAATCCCATAATTCATGCTGTTATTGAACAGTTTTTTTTAAGTGATGTAACTTCAACAGTTTTAGGCCGCTCTTTCGTGACAGTGTTGTACGACTAAGCTGCATTTCTCTATAAAATAAAGTTACATTTCTATATTACTGCATTTCATATTTTCTTTCATAATAGACATTAACATAATAGATAATTTTATTAGGAGTGTAAAATCTAAATTACACATCAAGTGGTCCACATTTACATTGACACTGAACCTGAACCCCATAGTATAGCTATAAACTGTTTATCATCTAAACTGAGTCTGGTTTACTAAAACTGTGACACATAGGTTTATAGTGCATTTTCAGTGAGTTTGGTGTGTGGGGCCCAGAAAATTGTGCTCATCTGTGATGCTACTTTCAGTGGAACGTCTGGGAATCAGCATCATATTCATATATAGCAATAATGCTGTATACTGTTAATCGTTCTTATTCCAACAACACTGACTATGTCTCTCTGTCTTGTCTCATGTGTTTTATTTGTCTAGTTAAATGGTTATTTCCTGTAGAAGCATCTGATTTGCTGTAAAATAATGTGGGTTATTTCTTGCACAGAAATGGATTTGGAATATTAAATCTACTGAAATAACAGACAAATGCTTTGTTTCAACATGCACTGTATCCATCCATCCATCCATCATACAGTATGACACACACAGCCAGCTGCTTCATTTAACCCCCACAGGACATGATATAATCTAGGATAATGATCCTAAAGGCTGTTCCTCTCATGCTTGTTTCCTGTTTGATAGGTTCTATGGTTACACCACATCTGTTGTGTGTGACAGTCTCAAGTAAATGTCAAGTTACGTTAATGTCTGCAAAATCAAAATGTGTTCCCACTTCCTTTTTTTTTTTTTTTTTTTTTTTTTGAAACAAGCCCAGTTAAAGTACAGTATTCCCAAAGGTGAAAATTCATTTGAAATTACATGAGTGTGAACAAATGATGACACTACTAACCATGTCCTGAATCACCCTGAATTCAGTGAAGCTCAAAGTTATTTTCTTGTGTAATGCATGTTTTTATTTTCGTTTGTCCTTTTTGCTTTTAAACACAGCTTGATATGTTAACTGTTTTACTCTGCACCACCGAACTTTAACCATTTCTCAAATCCCCTGCTTTATGTTTGCATGGTTGACTTTACTAAAGAGCCCACAAGCATTCCTGCTCATCCATACTTACCGCGGCATTTTCATGTACATCACAACCGATCTCCAACCAGAAAATGGCAGCACTCCTCCTCACCCACCTACTCAGACTCTGAGGAGGACCTGATTGAGTCAAGTAGGCCTACAGTCATACGACAGTACAGCAAACCCACTGTAGGGCAGAGGAGGCTGATCAGCAGACCCTCCAGAGCTCATTTAGAGCAGGACGATAAAAGCATGACCAGCCAATGCAGCAGTAACACATCTTCACACCTGTCAGGTGGATGGGGTGATGTCATTAAGCTCATAAAGAACGATATGAGTGAGCAAGGCTACCTCAGCCACAGCTCTGAAGATGATCTATTTGAACCAGTCTATAAACTTGAGAAAATATTGCGACAGAAGAAGCAGGTCTTGGGAACGGGGCTGAGTCGACACAGCAGCATGAGGGAAGACCGAAACAGAATGTGGCAGGGAGACGGTGGTGGCCGTAGAGAGAGTTTTAGGGAAAGACATGTCCATTTTCCAGATGAACGGAGGCGCTCTAACAGTTCTCTTGCCAATGGTAGTAGGACCTATGAAAATGGTCAAAGGGACAATAGGGAAAGAGTTCAGTGTTCAGCAGGCACGCTAAGAGATGATCACACACACCTCGGGGAAACTCAAGGTCTCCAAACTCAAGCTCAGGGGTTTCGACGGAGCATTTCAATGCGACGTAGTTATCATGGTAACATCAGACGGACCTTGGTGCGTGAGGGAAGCAGAACATGCAGCGTAGATGATTCTAACCTGGTTAGACCAAGACCCTCGAACAATGCCCCCTCACTGCAGCCTAGAGCGCCACAGCTGATGGAGTTGGAAGTGGAGGACCGTTTGAGAGATACAAGAAGTTGGGAGATGGCGAGAGGCAGAAGTGCACGTCAGAGAGCTCGATCATTAACGGAGGATGAAAGGAGGATAGACCGAGACCACAGGCGTGGAGTAGGTAGAGTGAGGCGAAGTCAAAGTGAGTGCTGTCAGACCTTTGAGGAACAGAGATTGAGCACAGAGGAAGAGTTGGAGAGGGAGGAAAGACGGATACAAAGACTCCAGTCTTCTGGAGCAGGTAACGCATCTCTGCAGTGTGGCTAAGCCTGTCTCTACATCTGCTCATTGCTTTTCCAATCATCCCAAAATCAGCAAACAAGAACTCCTGTCTATTCCTGTGTGCTTCTGGTCTACATCATTATTCTGGTGTCATCTGCTTTTACTTATGCTTGATCCCTTCTCTAGTGAGACAAGATCTCATCCTTGTTTCTCATTTACCTTAAAATATAATTTGCTTTTCTTTTTCCTAGAGCAGCATAAGTTGATTTCTCCTTTTCAGTATCTCAGCGTTAAATATTCTTGGTTCTTCTTGACTTGGCCTTGCATTTACTTTTTGATTTGGCTCTTACTTTGTGTGTCCTATAGATGTGTTTTGGGACTGTAATCTACCCAGTAAGATTCCCAGTGAGTTTAATCAAATGGAAATCCACATTCAGCAGTCCAGAAGTGTCCAATCCTGTTCCAGAAGGGCCACCATCCATGAGAAATTAGCTCCAGACCTAATTACGCCCCAGAACCAGCTAATTAAGCCAAGGATTACTGAAAACTTCCAGGCAAGTGGGTTGCAACTAAACTCAGCAGGACAGCTGCCCTCAAGGAGCAGGATTGGACACCTCTGGCCCAACTGGCTGAAGGTGATGGTTGCCTAAAACCCTGTGTCTCCTCTCCACATTATCTGGTTGTGATTTTGCCCTTATTACCTGACAGGACCTGTTCTTAGGAGTGGAACGGCTGCGCTTGACTTGGGAGATTTGGAGCAAGTGCTGCTGGATGAGGAGTTGGCCCGCAGGCTTCAGGAAGAGGAGGAGAGATTGGCCGAAGAGGTGAACTACAAGACCAAATATATCTACCACAGTTTTGGTATATTCCACTTAATCCTTAATCAAGCACACTTGATTCAGGTCATCAGCTCGTTAGACATTTTAAGACTCTAAGAAATTGGAATCTCAGACAAAGTGTTTGGTGTTGAGGGGCTGCCGGAACGTGATTGAATATTATGGGCTGTAGGTTTTCAGGTGTGTTTTAGTGTCTTAACGCCAAACTCTGCTGAAAGGTGGTCCTCCAGGAGCTAGATTGATTACTCTTTTAGTATACCATAATTCGCCTAGCTCTATTAGTGCTCTTCCCCAAAGTCTGTTTAATATCCCTATCAATGACGGTAGCAAAAATACCTAAAATAATACTGAAGTGTGTTCTCTTTCCTCAGACTCGACAAGATTCCTCTCCTCTTAGAAGGGACTGTCCTATTGGAGACTTCAGAGCAGCACAGGTTGCTCAGGATGAGGTAAGCAGAGTTTGAATCAGGTCTGTTTTTCCAATGCATAAACGGGTGCATAAATTGCCATTTGGTTGCAGGAAATTGCACGTTTCATGCAGAAACAAGAGATAAAGGCTAAACGGAGGTCTCGTGAGCTGGAACCTGTTGAAGAATACAGGGAGAATGATAGAAGATCGGCATGTGAAAGACAGGTAGAGTGACACTATCTTTATCTTTTGCTATTCCATAACCATGTATTCATTACTTACTATGCAAGAATCTGAATGTAGTGCAGATGAACTAGTTAAACCGTACATATGATTCATCAGTATTGCCAAATGTGTTCTTTGGAAATATTGTTTTTATCAAGGATGATTCACACACACATCTCACAAATCAAGGATGAGTCAACAAACACCAGTTCATGTTTGTTGGACCAGAGAACTAACCTTTAGTTGCCTTTGTTGTAGTAGTAGTACAAAGAAATTCCTAAATTATTTTTGATGTTTTATTATTTTTTTTTTCTGCTGTTTGATATACAGAGGCAGAGACTGGACTCCGAAGGACTTCAGTCCCCAGTTGATGACTTCACCCCAGACAATCAGCACCCTAGTCACATTACCAAGACAATGTAAATCACTATTTTTCTGTGAATTATGGCTTCATATTTAGGAAGTATTCTTTAACTTCCTTTTGTGTCACAACAGGCAAACGCAAGCCATCAGGAATATTGCAGAAGAGCTGGACCCCACCTTTCAGAGAAAGGATGCAGCTGAATCAGGTCAAATAAATAATACTTTCATTCTTATAACACATATCACAAACCGCTCTTATGAATGGTATGAATAATAATTATAAAACTATTAACTTATAGATTACTGTCCAAATCAAACTTCACAGCAAGTAGGTTTGTGCAGCCCTATGGAGGAACCTACTTTTGTGCCTCCCACGAAACGACTGAGTGACAAACTGGGACGAGTAAAGCCCAAGGAAAAAAAGGAAACTGCAAAACAGAAAGAGAACTGCAAGCAGCAGTGATGCTGGCCATATAAAAATGTTGCAAAACTAGAATTAATAACCAAATTAAATGAAAGAAATGCATGCATGTCCTGGCAGTTTGGTGCTTTCCATTCTTCTGCTTTCTTCAAGACTTTGGATACTTTTGTAAACAACAAATCAACTTGAACTTGCAAAACAGGGACACTCCATCCAGATAATGCTCTTATTAGTAAACATCGTTTGTCATGTCATGCTCTTTTTGTTTGTTTCATTTCTATTTAGCAGCTTGTTAGAGTCTGGTATTTAACCACAGAGGGAAAGCTACCACATTTGACTTCTGGGAAAACCTGAAATGATACTACGATTCAATTTAAGGAAGTTGGCACATGGTCAAACCTCTTTGGAGTTTTTCTGCATCACTCTTAATCTCTTAAGATATTCAAGCAGGCATTCTTTTTAAATTTCATATGCTTTTCCCCCCTTTTTATTCCAGGAACTACACCAGTCTTAATTTGCCCAAAGTGTTATTTCCACTTCTAATTGTCGTCTTCATTATGGAAGAAGAAACTTTTTTGCAGAACTGGTCATGCATTCACATTGTAGAAATGAAACATTTAATGTTTCTGATATTATTTTAATAATATTAAGTGGTTTACGCGATTTCGGCTTGAGTTGTCTTCCTTCTTTATAGTATACATCAGCAGTCTATATATATATATATATATATATATACATATATGCAGGCCCTATATGTTTTTCCAGGCTAGGAGGAAATTAAACTTCCATGTATTTATGTGCTTCTGCTAAACGGTAACATGCTGTATATGTTTTCATTGTAAGTTATGGCAACAATGTAAATAATGGGTTGTCATTAATCACTAGGCCTTCATTGCCTATATAGAGTTTAATAAATGCTTTGTAAAGACACGTGTGTGTATATATACAATACCCATATCTTTTTTGAGTCATATCAATAAACACATTTTACATTTATAGCAGAGATTGTGTAGAAATAAATTTGAACTGTAGAGGTTAAGACAAATTCATGCAAATTTCTGCGGGAAGCACCTCAAACAGACCTTCTCTTCCCACAAAATGAAACTTCTATGTAAAAGAGGTAGAACTGTTTTATGAACAGAATTACCCAGTATTACCAAGGTTTTACATATAAACCCATGGTGATGTATAAAGTAACACAGGGTGACCTTTTTTTTGACTGTTAAAGACTAGCACCATTATCACATTGCTCACCCACCAGTTCTTCCACTTCATCTTACTGCTGTTATGCTTATAAAGCCCTGAGAAAACAGCGCTACTTAGAGCCATAATTATATATATTTTTTTGTTGTTTTGTTTTGTGGAGGCAGAGCTTGTACGTTGGTACGTGTACTGTATGTCTGGGATGAAAATGAAACTGGTATGCAAAATAATTCCAAGGTTATTAACATTAATGAAAATACTTTTCAACTCTAGTCACCAGGGAACTCCCACTGAGTCAGCAGGATATACAGGATATACAGTCCGCTGATCAATCCTTTTAGATCAGATTAGATATGTAAAACTATGCCAGAAGCTAGTCACTTGAACTGGTTCATTAACCTCTATTCTCAGTGAGAATAAACTTTAAGAAAATCTTACTTTTTTTTTTTTGCAATTTCAGAGGATTTTGTGCCCAGTAACTTGTTTCATTTCCTCAGTATCCACCTAAAGGACATTACCAAACGTGATAGAGCTCTGGGCCATATTTCCTACAGAACAAGTTGTGCAATATACTGTAGCGCAGCAACATCATTTTTACATTAATACGTTTTTATAAGGCTTTTCAAACTGACCTTAACACCAGGTTGTCATCTTTGCGTATGAAATGATTCGACGTCAGAATGTAACGGCCAACAACCAATCAAAAACTCATGTGGTTTGCAAAGTTTTCACAACATTCAGCGTTCTATATAAAACCTAAATGCCCAGGGTAAATTCCTAAGCCCAAGTAAAGAATGTAATGTGAATGAATGAACAGTCATCATTTTGTTAACCCAGTAAAATAAACTAATATCTTAGTTTGACTAGATGTCAAACGTTTAGTTTCAGCAGTTTACTTTCCACATGACACGGTCAACCATATCTAGCTACCGAAAAACTACTCTGCTCTCGCTGCTGATTTCCAGACAATAATAAAAAAATAGACATAAAGGAACTGGATAAAGTGCAAACATACTATGTAAAAGAGTCTCATTGCGCTTATATTATCCTCTTTTTTTCTTGATCCAAAAATCATTTTTAAAAATGATGTTCTTCAGAAAAAGTGGGGAAGCCCACCAGGGTTTTTTAAGAGGGCTTTGACCTGAAAACCTGACGCAAGCACCAGTAGATGACGCCTACTCTCATAAAAGTGTTGACATGCTGTCTGCTACTGCACACCTACATTAACAACCTCTCATCTTTGTGCTAAGGTGCACCATACTTCACAAGTTAAAAACTCAGGCGTGAAAGTTCAGAACGTCTTCAGTCATCCAGTCATGTATGTATTTCACAGTTAAGTAGATCTTCTGTGGTTTTGTCCTCTTGTTCCAGTAGCAATGCTAAAATCCGATAAAAAAATAAATACTGTCCGGTAAACTCACAATATGAGTTTAGACTCCGAGTCTTGCGTATTGATGGAATCTGAGCTGCCACCCTGTTCCTGCTCTGGATGACGAAAACTGCAGTCTTCCTGCTCAACAAGCATTATGCTAGACTCGTCTGAGTGGTCTAAAAGAAAGGAAGGACAATACTGTAAAATCAGATATTATCATGACAACACGCCATATGGACACACAGGTTTAAATGGTACCTTGGTCGGAGATATCAGTTTTTGGCTGTTTCTCTGGTTTTTTTTGTGCCTTTATGTATGCAACGATGGATGTTATGATGAAAAGGACAGCCAAACCTGCCATCCCTGCAGCAATGAAACATGGAAGCCAGTTTTCTAGTTTCCTCTTTTCTAGAGGAAACAAAAAAGTTGTTTGAAATTTGATATTCATATTAAAATTTTTTATTTACATTTTTATATTCATATTCAAATATGAAGTCCAGTTAACTTGAGCACAGCTCTGTTGATATTTACCTTCATTTTTTCTCCCAGTAGGTAAAACATTTGTTATGTTATGTTCTGTAACAGACACAAAAACATTATTAGATGAGGCAGCATGTTGCTTGCTATCCAAGTTATGTTCACCTCTTGTATTTTCTTCTTACTTTCATATGTGCATGTACTGTCACTGGTAACACTTCCTTTGACCAAAGTCTGTTCATCAGGACAACTAGAGATTGAAAGAGAAAGTTTGAATTACTTTTATCGCAAATGCATTTCAGAAAAATGATATTTCAAAAATCAGCCAATTGTACGCCACCTTTTTCTCCATTCTTTGCACATACTGTGGATTTTATCATTGAATTTTCCCTCTGGACATTTTCTACAAGATCCTGCAAGCATTAATTTACAAGATTTAAATATAATACAGCATAAAAGCAAGCAATTTTACATTAAACAGCTTGAGAGCTTCTAAATCGGAAGTGGTCAATATAGGGGTCAAATTAAACTCTTACGTTCTTCGGTTGGCTCCTCCCCGACCTTGCATTCAATAACACAGTAAGAACATTTCTTGTTTCCACAACGATATCCATCCTTGCATCCACATACGGTATCCCTGCTGTTAGTGCAAGGTTTATCTGTAAACTGATTTCCTGTAAACATAACAGAAAGATGAATGCTTACTCAGTGTAATGTTGTGTATCTACTATGTTCTCGGCATAAAGCACACATCATGCATTAATTATCTTTTACTAACCAAAATGGCAGTGAGGATGTGAAACTGGATCATACCTATGCACTGGGTACATCTCAAACAAGATAATTTCAAATCGGTAACGTAAGTTCCAGGTTCACAGGGAGTGCAGAGTTTTTCTGGGTCTCTTCCACAAGGTTCCACCAAGCGGTTCCCTGTAACCACAAGCAGCTGATTACAACATGGCCACTGAGTCAGACAACATATGACTTCAAGACACTTCAATAAAAAAGTTCTGAAAAATATAAAGTTCAACTTTCTATCTTTAACAGTTAAGTCCCACTGTATGTTTAACTGATAACGTCTGCTTATCTGAAATGACATATCCAAAACATAGGGATATTTTCTAATAGAGATAGGGATACACTAATAGAGAATGAAACCCACTGAGTTTCAGAAGTTTTAAAACTAGGCTTGGCTTCAAGCAGGCTTTACAGAGCTCTTTATTTACAGTAAGATTTCTAGGACAACCCTTTAGGTTCTCTAAGGATAACCTAGTCATGTTTACGCAATGACAGAACAATTCATGGATTTCCCTTTGAGTGCTAAACCACATCCTTTCATGTGACACTTTCAAAATGATCTCAAACTTTCTTCACTAATTTCAGTGACAATCTGCTTTTTGGCATCTTCGATATTCCAATAAAAAAATTTTAAAAAGGGAAATTATTAAATTGTTCCGTCTTTAAATTAAGATACATTTTTACAAGAATATGTCAGTATTGCAAAGTTATTATTAGGTGACATAACGCTGTACATTGCTGTCAGTAAATATTTTTGTACCTGGCTTGCATTTCTCACAGCAGACATCATCTCCTTTAAGAAACCAGTCCTCACATCCAGTGTCAGCTCCTAAAGTGGAGTTCAGTACTAGACTGAATACTAGCAAAACCCTCGGAAGTCCTCTAAAAGCAGTCAACATTTTTTCCTGCACAACAAATAAAACAATTAGCCTAAACAACTAAGGAAGACTGTAAAGCAATTAACTGGATATGAGATACAATATTACTACACTAAATGATACTACTGTCTTCAGTAAAGCTGAACTAAACTTTCATTCCTGAACTGAACTAAACCAGCACCAAACTGACTGGAGACAAATTAGTGGCACTGTCTTGCTCTACAGCTGCTTTATAGCAGAATTTGGATATAATATAATTATAATTAAGTCTAATACATTTATTCATCAATTCAACTCTTTGTCAGCAGTGAATTATGCTTAAATATTTCTAAATTTAGCATTAAAATGTAGCATAGTTACAATTATATATACATTATTCATATTAATTAAGTAGTAACATATAAATAATATTCTCTTACTGTTTCCAGTGTAGTGGTCCTGACTCCTGACTCAAACTCAAAGCAAACTCGCACTGAAATGAGAATTTCCACTGGCTCATCATTAAAGATCAGAAATGTACAACCTCTCACTGGTGTAGGCGGGTCTTTGAAACGTGCTCTCCCACACACGCTGTAGTTCGCACCTCTACCAATCTGACTTTTACTTCATCGTCTTCAGTGTTTTTGTGCCCTCACACATTTAATGTCACGATATAAACCGCTACAGCGAAATAGGCTGAAGCCCTTGAATGGCGCGAAGTAAGATTTTATTTGTAAAACACACAAATAAGTGTCGAGCACCAAAAGCAGCCCACATTAAATCTATAAGTTGTCTTTAACTGAAAATATTCATTTATCTATAGTTTATAAACACAGACGCGATTGTCCAATTTTAAGGGAAATCATTTTATCGTATTTCTAAGGATTCCGATATACGACTAACGTTAAATGTTTCACGTAACTAACAAACACAACATTTGGAGATTGAGAACACACAGATGAGATTTTTATGACGTACAGTGACACAGCCATGTTGTGGTTAACGTTAGCTAACAGTCTTACCCTTCCAGTGACATTTGATTGCGTTCATCTGTACCACTCCAGGTTTTGCAGGCTTGTAAAAACTCAAATTTGATGAGGTAGTTGTACATATCAGGACCAGGAGATCTATCCGTTCCTTTGATACACGTTTATAAAAAAAACACCCCAGGGGCATGGTAGGGATCTGTTATATTCAATATATATATAGTTTTGCTATAAACAGGGGCATGTCTATTGAATGCTGGCGCCATCATTTCATACACGCTCCGGCAGCCAGCATGGTGGAGTAAACACAATGAGTCACGTGACTGTAGGAGCTCCATAGACACACGCCTACTAATGTTTGTAAATGACGCATCATGACTCAGTCCTTTCCAAAGGAGTCATGGATATGAACTGCCATGTCATTCACATTAGAAACTTAGAAAAGTTTTGACTTCCTTATAAGCCTATTTTAATCTTACTCCTGCCTTTGGAATGAAGTGGCAGTATGCTTGTGACTCATCTGCTTTTTTACGGCAACAAAAGGAAAAAATACCCATAATTAAGACAAAACATATGTGTTACACATACACATGATCATTAAAGCGTTTTTATTAATACGATTGATATACATTTGTATACGACGGCTTTTTGTAATACTATGTCATTGAGCAATGCAAAATGATTAGGGGTGGTGTTATGATTAGTATTGATTTCAAGGAGGGGAATCATAATTTGGCAGGGAGTCAAAATTCGGCACAACACCGGCCTTTGTCATTATTGCAGTCTTTTCAGTGAGCTGTTTATGTCGTCAGACTCTGATTTTGAATTATGGCAGCGTTATCAGCTTCCAAACAGTGACCTAATAGATTGTACAAGTATAGGTCGATTCCACATTCGACCGACATCTGATTCCGATCTGTGTTAGATGTGGGCAAAAATCTGATTCTGCCAGTGTAAACGCAGCCACCTTAGTAGTTCACTAAAGTTACAGTACCTTTATTATGGTCAAAGCAGATGTCAGTAGACCGGGATGATTTGAAAACAAGCGGTTCCTTCATAAAATTGTACGACCTTACCTGTACTGTGGAAGTATAAACAGAAGACTGTGATTAAAGCTCTAAAAAGGTGAAGAGCTAAGGTCAGTTACAAGCTGGAATTAGACCTGAACACTTTGTACAATCTCATAATCACAAATCATATTTTGTGTTCGGTCAATTCCAGTGTGCAGTAGACAAACTCACCTTAACAATTTCAATATATAGTTTATCTTTCCTGAAAAAAGATTATCTTTCCTATACATTACAGGTAATTTACATACATCCTTCTAGATACAAGATCTTTTACTTTAGCCACATATTCTTTTTATATCTATTTGATGTTAAGATGTCTAAAATTATAGGCTACTGTTATGTAGTCTCTTTTTTTGATTTTCTATGGGCAATAAAATGCTGCAATGACATATTCTTGTAGTCCAACCTGGAAATCTGCATTATCCCAGTTTTCTGGGAGAAGTTTTTGGGGTTTAGCTCCCAAAAAAATGCATCATCATCACAGTGCTATATTCCTAGGTGGCACTTTCAAAATGCATTAAATGAAAAAAGAAATCAGTTGAGTAATGAGCAAATATTAATCTTAAAAAAAAAAAAAACCTGAAATGCGCTATGTACTCTACAGACATTCATTAAAGATCTCATCATACAAATTAAAATAAATAAATGAATGAATGAATAAAATAAGAGTTCCTTATACCATAGATATAAGTTAGGTACTGGGCCATAGTCACGGCTAACTTGAGAGAAATGCCATTGTCTTTTAAAGATACGGGTCTAAACAGCTCTATCACAACTATCACTATCATAGCAGCCTGTTAGTTGCACAAAAATCACAATTTTGTACCATTTTGCTCTTTAACATAGCCCATAGTTGCAGCATTTAAACATACACTATTTTAACTATGCAATAACAAAAGTCATCATACTTCCAGACAGTGTCACCGTTTTTCCCCCATTTGTGTCTACATAGTCTCAACATTTACAAATGTTATGCTAAATTCAGTAGTGCTATTCTAAAATACTATTATGTCATCCAATTAACTAAAAAGAAAGCTTGTAAGCTTCTGACACCAACACCTACATCATTACCACATCACACCCCCGTGCTGACCTTTTCATTGGAAGGTTGAATGTACACCAAACACGTCATTTGCAGATCGATTCACTTGAGAACCTTTGTTCAGACGTCATTTGAAATGGCCAGAAAAAAAAAGAAGAAAAAAAAAAAAAAACCCAGCATTAGACTCAGCATTATTGCACACATGTTGCTAAAGAGCCTAAAGAGATATACATCAGTATGTCACACCAAGGTTAAGTATCATTTAGGCATCTGTTCTTTCCACTTGACACTTTCCTTCCATTTCAATGATAAGCATTTTGTTTGTTTGCTGTCAAATTGAAAAAAAAAAAAAAAACTTTTTCAAGGGGTCTAAGCTTACTTCCTCATACTGAGAAGCTGCTGTATAATCATGCAAATATCTTACAAGTAGCAGGGAAAATACTTTCGTATATATGCCAGTTTCAGATTCTGTGCCTCAGGCTTACCCATCAACTATCCTTTTTAAAGAAACTATGATGTAATAGACATACATAATTCATGAGGTGTAATAGAAGTTCTGGACATATAGCACAAATGCCATTTACATGGTCCATAACTATTAAGTGGGTAAAGTGTGGTTTAAAAAATACCAGAGCAGTACAAATAAAGTCATACATTAAATATATATATATATATATATATATACATACACACACACACAGTCATGTGAAAAAGTTAGGACACCCTATTGAATTCCATGGTTTTCCATATCAGGACATAATAAAAAATTATCTGGTTCTTGGCAGGTCTTAAAATTTGGGAAATTAAACCACAGTTAAACAACAGCATATGACATATTGCACCATTTCATTATTTAATTAACATGGAAATGCCATGTGTATCAAAGTTAGGACACCCTTAGTACTAACACGATTTAAGAGTGTTCATCTAACAGATCATCAGCAAGTGTGAGCAAGTTTTAGCAGTTTGAAACGTTTGAAAGTTTTACCAGAAGAAAGCCTGTTCTATCTTAAAAAAAAAAAAAATTTTGCACCACGTAACACTTATCCATCTTTGCTTTCATTTTTGTTAAATAAATTCTTAACGACTCAGTGTGATATGTGATGTAGTTTAGTTTATCTGGGGTTTTATTTTCCTCATTTTAAGAGCTGTCGAGAACCAGCTAAGTTTTTATGTTTTTTAATAGAACCATGCTTTTATTCTAAAATAACTTCCGACTGTATGTAAATTATTAATGTATGGTAGTATCACTAATTGCACATTTTAGATAAGATACAATAAGAATTCTGTTTTGATAACAATTATGACAAATAATATCAGGAATGTGTACAGTATTGCCAGTTATCCAGAATAGAGTTTTGTTTCATTTCTGTCTAGTTTTATTGTGAACTTTAGTTTCATTGGTTCAGTGTGTAAAATACTTTGTCTTACCACTACACCACCAAAGCTCTAGAGATATGACCCCTATCAGAAACCATGCTTTGAAGATGTAAACATGATACCTTCTCACAAGTTTCATAATACTAGATGCACACACACAAAACAGAGCTCGTCTTATAAATTGTGTAGTCTTGGATGTACAGGACAAAAATGAGAAGACATGAAATCAAGGAGACAAACCTGACATCACTGCTGTAAGCTTTTACCAGAGACTCCAATGCTGTTTGCCAAAAAGAAAATAGAGACCTGATGGTGCCAGACAAACAAAACAAGCTACTTGTATAACAATATAAGTGTTTATAATAATAATAAAGAAAAAAAAAAAACACTTCCAAGACAATGGCTGGCCACTTCTTAATACATAAATTTTATTTTCTCAATTTTATATATATATATATGTTATCATATTTACAATTTATTTTATTATTCCTCTTTTGTGAAGAAACAAAGTAATCAGCGTTTCATTCTAAAGGGCCCAGAAGTTTTAAAAGTGCTGGACAAACTCTTTCCTGTTTTGGCTCAGGCAGATAGGTCAGTTCATGGAAAAGGACATTACGAATAAATGCTTTACCAGTAAATTTGAGCATAGCAAATATCAAATCCTTCCTCTAAAACAGCTCTTTTAGAACACGAATCATGACTCATTAATTGTCAAAGGACTTTAGTTAGCCTATCTGCCTGTTTTAATATCTTTGTTATAACTTACAAGGCCGACTCTCATTCTACTGCATTAACTGTACAGTGACGTTCGTAATACAGTGGTGAATACTAAGACAACCGGTGATGTCTGAACAGTCAGCTCACAGACTATGAAAAGCACCTGTTTGTTATTGTTCAAAATGTATCATGTACATTTAGATGGACATTAGGCAACCATGAGTCTAAAATGAACACATGTGAGCATTTCTTTAGTGATAGCTTAACATGCTATCAAGCTAATGAGGGATTCTGAGTTTTAGCCTCACAAGACAATACATTCAGCAATGTTTAGGGACGTCAATTGTCATGATGTCTGATTGTCAACTGGGTATGACTTTGTAGATATAAAGTCAAATGCAACTGTGTAAGGAAGAAAAAAATCATCCAGAGCACAAATACATGTAAAAGTATGAACTGTGTACAGAGTCATGCCACTTGTCTGGCTTGTAACTTGTGCAAAGTGCAGAGCAGCTGAGTATAAGAAGCAGACTTTCCTGTTAAAAGCTTATTAGTTGTGTTATCTTGTGCTGCTACTGCAGTATTGTAGTTTTTGTGTCAGAGTTTAAGTTAACTCTGCAGTTGTGCTTTTTTTTAAGTGTCCTTCAGTGATCTAAATAACATTGAAGGGACTTTAAAGAAAGAGTTGAACTAAAGATGAGCTAAAATTCTGTCATCATTAGTTCAGTCTTATGTTTTTTTTTTCTCAAGTACTTTCTCTCTTCTGTGCAACACAAAACGTCAATAAAAAAAAAATAAAATATCCTGGTCATTCCTTTCCACATAATAAAAGTAAAAGCGGACTGGGGCTATCCCAAAATATTCCAAAATGTCAAAAGAAAGAAGTCCATGCAACAAAAGCGGGCTGTATTTTAAATGTCTTCTGAAGACATACAATAATTTTGGTCACAGAAAGCTGTGAAAGATGGTAACTAACGATAAGCTTTCTCCTTCCTTCCTTCTTCTTTTATGATGTATTTTTTTATTTTGTAGCTTGAAAGCCCTTGTCCCTAATCACTCTCATTATAAAGAAAAAAAGTTGTCTGAATATTCTGGATAAAAAATGTTCACGACTTTTAAAAAAATTGCAGTGTTAAGTATTATTTATATGCTATTATATTATTTTATTAATACTTTTAGTTAGCTTGATTTTATGTGAATTAAATATTTTTTAATATTTCATTTTAATTTAGTTTAATTATTAAATAATTATTGTATTAAGAAATTTAGTTTAATTCATTTTATTACCACTGCTGATGTCAAGAAATATTTAGTTCACTGTTTGAAAATAGTTTTAACGTATAAAAAAAATATTAAAAAAAAACATAACAGGAATTCAAAATAAATGTATTAATTTCTGTTAGTTGCCAATGCAACATTTCAATTTTTTTTCTAATATTTTAATTTGATTTCAGCTTAATATCAATTACTAAAAACTATTTGTAATAGTTTTAGTTAACAATTAAAACAGTACTTATTTATTTTTTGTTCCACAGAAGAAAGAAACGGGATAAATAAGTAAGAGATAGAGCTTCCATTATTGGGTAAACTGTCCCTTTAAATCACGCTGTCAGTTTGTACATTCTCAGTGCAGGGATCGTCAGTAGCAAAACTTCATGAAGCAAACAGCGGGAAGTAGGCCTTGTGCTCTGAAAGGGTTGAAGGCACTCTCCTGTCACATAATATCAACAAAAAATTCACAAGGATTGCCCATAGCATGTTGAAATGACTGCCGACTAGCAGTGAGTTCTGGGGGGACGTTTCCTAACTCCCGGACAGGCGGAGCCCCAGGTGGGCTGTTGCTTGCAGCCACTTTGGGGGCGAGGTGAGCGAGGCAGTACGGAGGGGGCAGACCCGGCGGGCCGTACGAAGAGCCATGACTTCTCTCACTGTGGGCACAGGACAGATGATTGGGCTGAACAAAAGGGGCATGGCTGTAGGTGAAGTTGTGGCTATGTTGCGAGATGCTGTGACACTGGCCGTGGCTGTACCCAGAGTGAGCGTAACTGTGGCTGGAGTGAGCCTGACTGGCAGCAGAGCGGCTGTGGCTTTGATGACTGAGCTGACTGGGTGCTCTCTCACCCCTCCTTACCACCCACGCTCCAATTTCTGATTCACTGCCCCCACAGCATGGTGCCTTATGGTCCTTCTCTCGAGGGGAGGATCTCCGGCCTTTCCCAGCACTGGGGTTGGAGCCACTGCTTCTGCTGCCTGTGATGAGAGATAAATGTATTTGGACAAAAGTAGTATTATTTACCATCACAAAACCACATGCTAATCAGACAAGCAAAGATCCATTTTATTATTTATCTATTTGTATCCATTTTACCCAAATTTCGAATTACAGCTGTGACAAGCACATCTACATTTGGTTGGCTGCTTAATTTATATTTCTTTAGCGTCAACCCACTTGTGGTCAGATGAGTACATTTATTCAGCAATGATGCATTCACGAATTCGCACTTCTTCATTCCTTTAACAGTAATGATAGTAATAATAAGCAAATTTGGCGTGCTGTCCGGGGCGAGCCGGGAGCTCAGCGGGTCCCGAGCCC
>JAUCMS010000050.1:6614124-6683172 GCA_032357445.1 Enteromius radiatus | reverse complement strand
GCGGAAGGATTAAAATGTTAATTTAAAACAAATGGCAATAAAATGTTTCAAATTCATATTCATGTCCAGTTTTTTTTTCTTATGTGGCAAGTAGCCGTATAATAAGCGGGACGCTTCGCGTCAGGTCCTGATCACACTGTCGGGGCTTATTTTGCGATAACTACCGGCTACACGTCTATCATCCCTTACATAATGTAATCTTTAGAAAAAACAAAAAAATTATATTTTTTAATACAGTACATTAGTAATACCTAAAATAATGATTTTAGATTGTATTTATTTATTCAGTTTTACTAGGACAAAACAGAAGCACATTTTAATATTAATCATTAATACCTGAACTATGCGAATTAGATACGATTAAGTAATTTGAGTTAACCAATAAACCATAATTCATATTTAATCATTTGGCCAGCTTTACAAATACATTAGAGTAAAAAGTTGTCATGTCAGTGGGCAAATAAGTATAGTCATTGTTTGAAAGGAAATCAATCCTGCACTCTGTGCCAAACAAACTGTCATTTCATTTACTGTTTCAAGGAAGTGAAACACTGAGTAATGTCTGACCTGCTTGCATCCTCATCCTCCTCGCTGTCGATAAAAGAGCTGGATTCCAGCTCACTGCTCATCACCGATGCACTGTCATAGCCAACAGCTGAGTCACGATTCACCCGCTCTGATTTCGAGTGACCGTTCACACGAGGGACTGAGACAAAACAAAAAGTCATTGTTTAAAAGCTGAGGGGAAAAAAACACTTCAAAGATGAGAATACAGCACATAATTCTGGGACAATAGCATAATAGCATTGAATGACAAATCTGATTAACAGTGAAGTGTTTTCTTGATAATTGACTTATAAGGACAGTCTTTGTTTAAAAGGAATTGAACCCTGGTTCATTTTAAAAGTTTCAAAACATCTACAGATCAGAGTGTCCAGTCATAATACTCAAATGGGCATTATGCTGAAGAACAGAAGGTTTATGAAGTTATTTGCTACTAGAAACCATCACATCAGTCAAAAAACATGCTGGGGTATACATACAGAGAAAAGGACGAATCTGCGTCTCGGGGTGGCATCGAATGCGCTGAAATGGTCTGACCAAACGATAAGAGCACTGTATCCCCCGAGAGCGACTGAAACATTCCAGTACTGCAGGAGTGCCCATTTGAGGCCACTCATACGCACAAATCAATCACAGCTATTTTAGCCAACCATATTTGGCTCTTCACACAAAAAGGAAGCTATATCATTCCTCTGCCATGTGTGAGGACAACGCTATCACTTCAACGATCAAGTGTACAAGCACAGGCCTGAGGCGAGATGAGCTGCAAGCCTGCAGCCTATCAGCAGCCCTCTTTTTCACAAAGGATGGTCCACAGGTGAGTAATGCATTTATAGCCTCTCCAGAGTCCCTTTAGCCTCACTTTAATATGTGTTAGAGGTCAAGAAAGATAGAGATAACAGAAGATGAAGAAGGATCCACTGAATCTCTGGATCTCTGGAAATGTTCCCTCTATATCTGACTTCAGGAGACGACCTTATGCCTGTGAAGTGCAATATGAATGTAAGTATTTAAAACAGTATATTTACATTTTTTAAATCATAACATGCTATAAAAAGACTAAAATGCTTTTTATAAAAAGCCTAAATCCTTTATATTTGTTGAACTATTTAAATACAAATAATGTATGTATAATATATGTTTGTGTGTGTGTGTATGACTTATAATATAAAGAATTATAATTTATACATGTGTGTGTGTAGTGCATACATGTGCTATTATATATAGTTATAAAAATAAAATTACCATTTAATTTAGAAAATGTTCATTTAATTGAGAAATAATAATAATAACAATAATGGCAATAACAACTGTATGTGAGCTGAAATAATCTTTTATTTATTCAATTATATCTATTATTTACGTTTTTATTATTTTATATATATATATATATATATATATATAGACAAGAGATGTATATATATTTATACAACTTTTTTTTCTATAACTTTAAAGAAAGTATTTTACTTTTTTAGTAATTCATTCCAACTATGCATAAAAACTGTATTTGTATCAACATTTTAGCAACATACCACGCTAGTTAATTAATTTGAATTTGATGATAAAATCATGCAATTAATTTTAAACTTAAATATCAACACAAAATACCCTTGTTATCAGAGAGATGCATTTGTCTTACCTCCGCTGCTGCACAGTTTTCATTACAGTGCTGCACCTCTCATTAGCTTGCAACATTTCAAGGGCTCAATGAAATGTAACCTCCTTCATGCGAGAACTCGACTGTCTATCAAATATGCCCCCGCATCAGTTTCCACTTTAACGGCGCAGGAGTATGTAAGACAATGAACAAGCCCTGAGCGAGGGTGCAGTCTTTGCTGCTCACATATAAGCCTCTGGGCACTACTGCCACTGATAACTAATGACTTTAACGGTAAAGCAAAGAACTGTCATTTTGTTGGGTATTCGTGATGATAGCAAAATACCACACCGCAATGAATTCACAAAATCTTGCTTAAACCCAAAACAAATCAACACCTGCATGTACACCAAACAGAAAAATGGAAACTGAATATCGTTGGCTCAGCATGGGTAACAGATAAGTGCCTGAAGCTAGAAAAGAGATCTCCTCTTTCACTCCTTCTGCCCCCAGGGCACACACCTGTCCTTAATAAGCAAAAACATATTTTTCATCCAATGACACCCAGCAGAGGTCAGCACTGGGACAACCTCAACAAATCACCCTCGGACTCTGCAGGAACGACAGAAAGTGAGTGCAAAAGCCATCTGAATTTTGCATTTGTTGCTATTGTAATGAAAATGGTATTTAGTATTACTACAATTTAAAATAGCAGTTTTTATGCATTTTGAGATATTATTCCTGTGGTATTAAAGCTGTACTCCAGTATAAAGAATACATAACTGTTAGATCCTTTAACTGACTGAATGCTCTATCATGATATCCGGGCTTAAAAGCTCTACTATCCATGACTATTTCTGGAGAAGAAAAGGGGAGCTGACCTGACACATTTTTCACACGTTCTACATCCAAAACCTCCAGAGACACACCGCACAGCTACACAAAATCTCCAGACATACACACTCTAAATGAACAGATGCTTTACTTCAAAGACGGGGACAACTAACTGAAGGTACTGACACTACAGAAGCATCCGCTGGGTCTGATGAGACAGTCAGAAACACACAGGTTCAACGAACATCATCAGTATCTTCAGCAAGCATGCACACACAAACAACTCCATCTGTCTCTTGCGTCTGAGGGTGTTGCTGCTAATGAAGCTGCACTAATTAATGCAGTTGGCATTAATGAGGTGCAAACAGCAGGAGAAATAGAGATGAAGAGCATGAAATGATTCCATTGGACAGAACTGGAGAAACAGCGGGGCTTCCACAAATAAATCAGATAGTATGAGAAGGAAGCAATCCTGTACTTTTCTGTAGATTAAGAGGCTGAGGAAATGGAACTTTGATAAGCAGCTTCAGCAATGTAGACATTCTAGACAGTTGGGACTTTTCTCGATTACCTTAAAATCTATTGACAACGCACACCTTTAAGCTTTTCTCATTGGAGGCAAAGGAACCTATATAGAGCCAAGAACATTCTTTGATGATGAGAGAATGTTTTTCCCTGCAAAAGGAAGCTTTTATATTTCCAAGTAACCTCTCTTTACCCAGAGCTCAAGTCAACATGCACACCAGCAAAAATAAACTGTACTGTTTAAAACAAGCAAACAAATCACGGAATGGGGACGTGCTGGGAACAAATCAACTACATCCTGCAAAACCCTGTAACAAATTTTAGAGCTTTGAATGTGAGGACGTTAAAGGGGTACTAGAGGAAAATTATGTCATTATTTATTCACTTTTTGGAAAAGCTTTTGTCACACACTACAAAGGTTTTTATAAGAACAATATTTTATTCAGCGATAAATCATTAAACTGATCAAAAGGGACAGTAAATACCTGAAAAGCTACTCTAGATTTCTATTTCAAATAAATGTTGTTCTTTTGAAATATTTATTCAAAGAATAAAAATAAAGTAAAAAAATATCACATCACAAAATCTGTCCGTTTTTAACACTGGTCAGAAATGTTTCTTGAGCACCAAACCAATTAAAACAATAATTTTGAATGATTTCTGAAGTGTCACAAGCCACGGATATATTTATTTAATAATAATAATTTTTTTAAAAAGTTAAATAATTTTTTTTTACTGTTTTTTTTTTTAAATAAGTACAGAACTCACTCTACATTAAATATATAGTATTATTATTTAAATATAAAAAAATACATTCATTTCTTGGTGTTTTTTTAATGTTATGAGTATGCTGTTTTAGCCTTTCCACACATCTGATGATTTATCTTTGTATTCACAAAATACACATTTCTTTCTTCTGTTGTTGTGTCAAGTTCTGTCGACCCTCTTGCCATTATACTTTTTTTCTTCTAAATGAATGATTTAATTAGTGCTGTCAAACAATTAATCAAAATTAAATTAATGGTTTGACAGCACTAGATTACAAATAAATGCCCAACTCCATAAAGAAAGCTAAATGCCATCACCCTTTTAGGAATATGTTTTCTTTAAGAAGTGAATCATATTTTTAACATAATTACCTATTGTTACCTTAGCAGTAGATGTTCTTAAAAGCTTAAAAACTTTTGTCTCACATGTCTGTGCTTGGAATATTTCATTCTCCTGCCAGACACTCATTGCCTGGGGAAAACCCCTCGGGCAAGAACTCACTTTACAAATAATGTCATATGTATCATATGTTTCCTGATCCCGGGCACATGATATGTGATGTGTGTATAGTGTGAAAACAGGTCCGATTATTTGAGTATTGTTCAAACTCAAAGTCACTCACTTTCTCGTGCCCTCCTGTGAGCTCGCTCCCTCTCCCGCTCTCTCCGCTGGCTCTGGAGAGACTCCGTCCCCGTCTCTGTGTCCAATCCATCTCGACTGCTCACCGCATTGGCACTAATACACACACACACACACACACACACACACAAAAAGACAGGTCTTTATTATATAGTCTGGGAACCATCTCTATTATGCTGAGTCATAATACACTGGGCTACAAAAATAAAGAAATTGTTCTGGGAAATCATCTGAAATGATGATTACCTACGTTCAATTTCATCGCCAACAGATATTTCATTGTTTAGGAGTACATGATTTACAGTCGAGCATTTTCAGCAGCTGTCACTAGTTATTCAAAGCTGAGAATGTGTGAGAAAAAGTGTTTAGGACCAGCTGAGATGAACTGCAGCCCAGGGGTTTCAAATCCTGCAGGGCTGCGGTTGGGCCCCAGAAGACCAGGTTGGGGGTTAATGGGGCCGCGATGCAGTGTGGGAATGCATAAGTGTATACGGATATGCCAAAGGCTAGTTATTCTAGCAGAGTGGTTAGAATGCTCAAGGCAGAAAAGAAACATGAGGCTGGTGAGAATGGCTCACTGTGACACATGCAAAGATGCTTACACATGATAACACATGAGAAAACAGAAGCAATTTTCGCATGTGTTCTCTGGATGAAAAAAACTGCTAAAAACAGATAGTATAAAGACTTTAAGACTGAGAACGTATACATGTATTTTAGCACAAATACATGCCTCCAGGATGATTGGTTCAATTTCCAAGGAATGCATAAATGCAAGCTTGAATGCAATGTAGTTACTTTGGATAAATACATATAAATATACATGACTGCCACACTATTACTACTTACATAAAAGAGGCAGTACACATTTAGTAGAGACTCTGTTGGAAAATTACAAACTGACCACTACAACAATGCAAATAGTGCTTACAAACAATCTAATTCAAAGTGATTTTTATTTTATTTTAACTCAAATGGGTTTACACAGATATACACCCATTTAAGAACATACAATAAAGTTGTATAGTTAATTATGTTATAAGGCTTGTGAATATCCATTGAGCTCTGCAAAAAATCCATTTAAACCGGCTCATGGATAAGAAAGTTGAAAAACCTTTGTAATTTCAGGATACTATTTAGGGGAAAATATCTTAAACAAAACAAGCAGATAATGCTTGAATGATTTCGAGACAGAAAATTGTATCTTTCCAAAGTTTATTTGCATTCACTTACCAAAAACGAAAGTCTCACCCCTCAAGCACGATTAGCTCAAACACGACACAGTGTGCTAATGTCTCTCTCTGCTGGATAGAGCCTGTTACTTCAACATAATAATTATATACACTCATATGTGACCCTGGAGCACAAAACCAGGCTTATGTCGCTGGGGTATACTTGTAGCACTAGCCAAAAATACAATGTATGGGTCAAAATCTTTCTTTCATGCCAAAAATGCCATGACTAGGTAATTAAGTAAAAGACCGTGTAAAGATCATGTTCCATGAAGATATTTTGTAAATTTCAAAAGTTTTGATTAGTAATATTCTTTCCTAAGAACTTCATTTGGACAACTTTAAAGGCTATTATTTTGAGTTTTTTGCACCCTCGGGTTCCCAGGAATTCAAATAGTTTTATCTCAGATGAAAACAATATCCTAACAAACCATACTTCAATGGAAAGCTTATTTATTCAGTTTTGAATTATTTCCATGATATATGAATCTCAATTTTTTTTTAAAAAGTCACATATATTACATAAACAAAAACTTTTATTTTGGATGTTATTAATCCCAATTAATTGTTTGACAGCACTAAATATTTACATTTAGTCATTTAGCAGATGCTTTTATCTAAATGAATTAGGTCAGCAAAATAAAGATGTTTTTGGAATTTTAAAACATGTGCAAAATCACTATTTGTTTTGTTGCGCTTTTTTTTTTAATATAACTGATTAAGCAATTAAAATATAGTAAAATATATTTTTCCCTGATTTACAATCCCTTTCAAATAACATCCCCTAAATTCTGAACTTAGTGTATAATACATTTTATCATACAATGGCATTAAATACCAACTGATGCATTTATTGCACATTTCTTGTACTGTGTGTATATGTTGTATTGAAGAGGGGCAGCAGGCAGACGGGCAGTTCAGTCCTGGGGGAGATCGAGGCAGCTGTGTCTGCAAAGCCTGCAGGGCAACAGAGACGGGTGCTTTTAATGTCCACTAATCCGGATTAGCTGCTCAAGGGACAGCCGAAAACATACTCTCTTCACCCTACCAAATTAATCCAGCAGGCCCAATAAATAATGCACAGCACAAAGGGAGCAGGCAGAGGATAACATTTGGTTACTTTCTAATGCTTACAGTGAAGCTTTTGTAATGGTAATGAGGGAGATTTCTTGTGGGAGAAACATTCATATTAATTTCAAGCAAAATTGGCTGGTAGTCTGTTGGAGAGACACTGGGGAAAAGGACTGACGGTAGAATGGACGCGTTCTGTGCTTCACCTTCACATGTTCTGGCACTAGGTGGCACTAGACACTTTAGAAAACAAGTGGGAAGAATTTTTCGGTGAGGTGAGAAGGTTACCATAAAAAAAGAAAAAAAAGTCTAAAAGTTAAACATGAGATAAAGAAATCGAAGGACTTGCACAAAAAAGTGAACAGGTGCAAAAGATGCACAAAGAAAGGCTGTTGTAAAATTTCCCTGAAGCTTGTTGATCTAAATTTAGCCTTCAACTTCTTCAATATGAACAAAGAGAATATTTAATCTGTGTGTTTGCGGTAGAGGCACAACATAACCAATATGCAGCAGTGCAGAGCTTTCTTTACAGCCAGAGCAATGTGAAACTGTTTTTTAGCTGTTTTTGTGGTAAAGCAGCAGTTCATGGGTTTATTTTCACTGATTTAATAACATCATTTGAACACATTGAATCATCCAATAATGATTCATTCATGAATCCAGCATGACTGTCACTAAAATAAAAATTGATGTTACGAAATCTATAAATTGGTATTTGCCCATGAACAAACAATATGAATTGTTGTGTGGGCAGCTGCTGTATGAGTGGAGGAAGGCAAAACTAAACGACTTTTAAAGACCTAACCACATGAATGCTGGCAAATCAAACAAACACACTGAACTTTGTAAAGCAAACATGTGTTCTATTAAAATGCAGCTCAAGAGACAAGAGCTCTGGAATTGGACTGTGATTCACACATGTGGCTCCCTGAAGAACAAGAATGATATTTTCCCTCCAGCTGGATAACAGGCATCTGCTACTGCTGTGACTGTGGTCAGGAACTCAGAACAATTCAAATCAAATTAGTGGTTTTGTACTGCTTGTCAAAAGTGTTTTCTGTAAATTCATGCAGGCATTTGCAGATGTTATATTTTATGGTTATTTAAAAGCCCAGTACATATGCATTATGATTTGTATATGCATACAACTCATATAATAAATACATTTCTTCTATGTCAGATTTTGTTTGTTTGTGGGCCTTAAAAGGTGCAAGCTGAGAACACAGAACACTTTGCTCTTGAAGCATCTTGGAGACGTTGCTTGAAGACGTATTAATCACCCCACAATGACCACACTTTTGAATGATAAGTGTATGTTCGAAAACTTTTAAGATGTGTACATGGGTACATATTCAAAGGGTTTTGTAATCTGCTGACTTAAATTTATAAATGACCTTATCTTTATTTTTCATACATCTAGTTATAATGGAATAAGTATCCTTCACTAACTTTACTGGTTTACGACAGGTCTAAAAATTGGGTATTAAATGTCAAAACAAATTATTTGCATGGCATTACTCACTGGAAAGAGGGGGGTCTGGAATCTCCAATCCCTCCAGTTCGCTCCAAGGGTGGAGGCAGCTCTTTGTGGCTCTCTGTGCACTGAGATCCCCCATCCGAGTGTGTGCCCTCAGCCAACACCAACTACAGCCAAACACACACACACATACAATTACCCACAAAAGCTTCAGGAAGAAACTCTCCAGACTAACTACTAGCCCTGCATAAATAAGTAGACCAGCAGAAGGAAGAGAAGAGAGTGCATTTGTTTAAGCAGACAGGACTGTGAAACATGGACCCTTTAAGGCAAGTCAGTTCATTTGGCAGGCTTCTCGAAAAAGGCCCTGGGCCGCTATTTCAACATATTTCAAATCAGCAATAAAATATGACCACAATGGTGTCATTAGTGATGGATACTTTGCTCAGATCGCATACAAAAAACTCCAGTTGCAATAGAATAGCAAATATTTCTATAAGCGTTCTGACTCCTCTATCAAAAACAAAAAAAAAGAGCCTTATGATGTGGTAAAGTGCTTTCATCATCCAAATTATAGGCGGTAGATGTGGATACCTGAGGATATACTCCTATAAACACTGTTGTTCATATTCTCTTTACAAACCAATGTTAAAACCTTGAAGTACGGCAGAAAGCCAATGCATGTTAAAGCAATGATCATGTTATGGTATACTGAAGGTCTCCGTGTTTGGACAGCAAGCAGTGAAGCACATATTTTAGCGCAGCACAGCTCAATGTCATGTATCTCAGCATGTCTGTGCAGCTCTCTGCAGCTGGAAGCCCGCTGTAGTCCACTAACCTGTATTTTGCACCTCACATCGACTCACTATGGGTATAACACCTGCTTGTAGGAGTGTAAATGTGTATTTTAGAGGCAATTATCAGATTATTATGCTTTACTTTTGCTGCCACTGTCATGTGTAAATATTTAAACAGTCCAGTATTTGTATGAATTTAACTCTTAGAAATACGGTCAAAGAGTTTAATTCAGATTGCCATCCATTTTTTTTATGTGACCTGAAACAGGACATATTCAACGACAAAAATACTGAAAATTGTTAAATAATTACAAAGCCTTTGGTGTCATCACACAAAATGGTTAGTTTCAGAGGCAGAGCAAGTTTAACATTTTACTCAATTATAAGTATAATCATCTGTATAAACAACATGCACTGTATACAGTAAAACCAGGAGTGTCTATTAATTGTCTCCCAGCCTAACCAAAGCTGGTATTTATCTATTTACCTGGTTGTTTTTGATTCAATAAAAAGAGCTGGTTCATAAGAGTCACTCAGGAATCAGACTACACTGGTCACTTATATACAGGAATCAGAATACACTGATTGTACTTTATTGGTTTATTTACTAAAATTCAAAGTCCATTAGAGTCACTGGTTTAAGAATCTTACTACATTGTTTGATTGACTAAAATGAACCAGTTTATAAAATATGTTTGTTCAATAATCAATTTACACTAGTTGTGCTTCATTGGTTTATTCAATAAAAAGAACTGGTTCAGAAGAGTCACTTCTTCGTATTCTTACTACACTGGTAGCGGTGCATTTGTTTGTTTTACTAAAATGGCATGGTTCATAATTGTCATTTGTTCAGGAATCAGACTACACTGGTCGCATATTTGCTTGATTCACTAAAAAGAACCGATTCGTAAAATCCTATCTGCCCTAAAAAGTACTGAAAATGACGGAGGATGGATAGATGAAGACTCTGCTTGTTCCTCTAAAACTAGCCAACAGACTGGCCTGAGAGACCATTAAATAAACTTAGGCTGTGTTAAGCTTGTTTTTTTTTTTTTCAGAAGGGTTGATAGTCTGATATTTCATAATGTCACAATCTGTTCAATACAGAGAGGAGGGCACCATCCGTCTCACTTACCCAGGACACCACTCTGCCGTTGAAGCAGGGCAGCTTGGCGTTATCATCAGAGATTTCTTCTTTGACGACTCTGCAGGAAAGAACACAAACTGTTAGGGACTCTGTGAGACCAGCACCCAGGATTGCACAGCAGTGTTCCCGTCTATTTGCAAAAGCTGAGGCATACTGAAAGCATGTCACGCTCAAACAGCGGAATTTTCCACTTAGCTCTCAACTGCTGGCTGCTCATGATGAGAATGCTGAACGCCCCTGTTGACCGACTACTCTGTTGAAAACTACTCCGTTTTACAACGGGCCTCATTAGTACCTCATGCACATTCCAGATTACCTACTAAAACTGCTGCTGCTGCACTGATACAGTGGCTTAGTATAAATGTAGATCTAATGTTTCGCTAAGTGTGAGAGCGTTTATGAGTATTGAGGGTCTGTATGTATATATACATTGAAGTGTGGGTACATTTATATGTGTGAAAGGTGCAGCTAGGGTGTCAGGGCACAGGAGGTTATTAATAGAGTGAGTGAATGTGTTAGCAGAGTGTCCATCCCATGCTGTAAATTCCCTACATAAATACCACACAGTTACCCTTTAACCCTCCCAGTCGAGGTTCAGCAGTCACACACCTGCTGGTCTCCTGTCACTGTGCACAGGCCTAGTCCATTCACACACATACACACACAAACTACATGAGACTGGCAAAATCCCTTAAGGCTCCATTCACAGCCTGACAAAACAGGATTACTAGGGATGCACAATATATCTGTGACTGTACTGTTAGAAGTCATGAGATCATTCAGATTTCCACTGATGATATAACAATTGAGAAAAAAATGTAAGTTCTGTTTTAAAAGGCATTTTGTATACCTATGTTAAATAGAACATATGAACCAACCACTAAAATCACACTGATTTCTCCCTAGCCAACAAATACAACACATAACCACTTGCTGTTAAGTTAGTGAGTCTTAAATTGTGTTTAACAACTCTGACTGAGATAATCACTGCTATCCACAATCACTGAAGCTCCATTTTGGAGAATATCCACTGAATGCACTACATTAACTGTTCTGTGTCAGCCGAGCCACAAAGATGCGCTGTTTTTGTTCAAACCAAAGCATAAAAACATGTAAAAAAAAATGTATCGTGGCAGGCAGAAGAGCATGCATAGTTTGCATCCTGTGCATATTCCCCAAAATGGCACTACAGTGAGACACTGAAAAGACAAATTTTTGAATAATGTCATTATTTGTACTTTTTTGCGTACAAAAAGTATTCTTGCTGCTTCAGAACATTCAGCTTGTACCACTGATGGCAGATGGAGTGTTCTGACAATGTCTTTCATATTTTAATGGATCCTTGACAGTGTAATTTACTGAACAATCAATGAAACAGTCACAAGCATCCAGGTTTTCATCTTAAATATCTTAAATTGTGTTCCGAAGACAAACGACTTTGGGTTTGGAACGACATGAGGGTAATGATTAATGTCAAAATTTCATTTTGGGGTGGAGTATCCCTTTAAGAGTCACGAATCGGGCTTCACTGGCTACAGAAAAGAAATGTTTTCCTCAGGAATCAGACTATATTGTTTGCATTGCATTTATTTGATTCACTAAAAAGAACCACTTTATAAGAGTCATTTGTTTTACGAATTTATCTATACTGGCCACGCTGCACATTGTTGATTCACTAAAGAGCCACATCACGGAGTCATTTGTTATAGAAGTAGACTACAATGGTCAAGCTGCATTTGTTTGATTTGATAAAAAGAACTAGTTCCTGTGAGTAGGATAATTGTTTGGGAATCTTACTATACTGGTTGTACTATATGTTTCTGATTCACTTAAAGGATCTAGTTTTTTTAAAGAGACATTAGTTTAAGAATTTGCTTGATTCACAAAATAACAAAAAATGAGCCATTTTTGTTCATCGGTCATTTGTTTGGAAATGGGAAAACACTGGTCAACACTTTCCCCTCTGTTGCCAATCAAGTTTTCAAAAAGATCCCAAAGTTTAGCACCTACAATCAAAAGTGACAGATCAACATAAATTCAAACATTTGTCAAATTCTTTAAATACCAAACACCAAATAGGTTAGCAATTGTCTCACAGAAGAAACATCTGAGAAAAGTTACAAAGTTCACATCTAAGATACGACTGTGTGCAACTGATGTTACATTATTAAAGGAACAATGTCTTCAAATAGTGTAACCACAGATCTTACTTTAATCATAAACCAAACGCAGCCACTCTAAAAACCCATTAGAAGTTCCTGAGGGAACACATGGCTAATTAGCCCTCTGGGTTTGCCTATAAACTGATGTCATGACTGAACAGCTCTATGCAGCAACCTCCTCTCTCTCTCTTTTTTTTTTACTTCTTCATCCATTAACTAATTTTTTAACAATTTAAAACCTTTGAAAACTTCTTGTGCTACTGTCTCTTTAAGATGAACTGCCTGGAATGCAGAATTCCTCCAAATCCCCACTGGATTAAAGCATCTGCTAAATGAATAAATAAAAAATAGATGTAATATCATATTTTGACCATAACAAGTGTCAATAAGGCAGTGCAAAAATGTGTTGACAGAACATTATGACTTGAGAAATTCCAGCATCCTGTCGTAATTATAATGTCTTCCTCTCCACTCCTCCAGAACTTCCAGGTCACATCACCCACACAGCTGTGAGACTGAGGAGGTGAGTTGGGCAGGACTGAAGGATGATGATAACATGGTCTTTTTGGAAGAGTAACAAAACAAGAAGAGTTGCTGCAGTCTGTTCGAGTGCCCTGAGCCCAGCACAGGAAACTGGGGTGTAACTCTAGTCATGGGTAGGAAGTGTTTGTGTCCTCTCAAGAGGTCTTTACAATATACAGCAACATACGACGAAGAGTGTGGGGGTGGCCATAAGGAAGTGTGTTTTGTTCAAACTCGTGAGGTAACGCCTTTGGTTACACACTGGACTATAAATCTGTTATTCTGAGGAATAATATCAGCTTTAAGCTTTAAAATATCTTAAATCTATCTAACAAGTTTTCTTAAAGACTCTTGTTATAACAGATTTTTTTTTTTTTAATCAGTGTGGTCAAAATATTCTCCAAAATATCTTCTTTTGTGTTCTGCAGAAGGACACATGAGAGTAAACAACATTTTTGGGTGAACTATCTGTATATAGTAGCAAAACAATATGTTCTGAGTGGTTCTAGCCTGTGCTAAACTCCCCAGCAGGATGCTAGCATGCTAAGGATGGTTGCCAGATATTTGCTATGTTAGGTGTTCCAGGGCTGTTATTGTTAACTACAACTATTAGAAATGTTATCATAAACTCAAAAAAAGCTCAAATAAAATATGATTATAAAAATAAAATAGAAATGCTGCCTTGGCAACTAACTAAAACTAAAATAAATATAAAAAGCTGAAAAAGCTTTTTCATTTTTTTTTTAAAAAGCTTACATTAAAATAAAAAGACGCATACAAAATGAAAACATACAAATATTATTAAATACTGCAATATAAAATAACACTGCTTTTATTATCTAAGCAAAAAGTCAGATCACTCAGAAAATAAAAAGAATACTTCTCAACAAAGCACACAATTTAATGTACAATTGATATTTGTGGCCCGATCAGACCGAGTTTAATAATTAAGGTTAGTGAAAAGAGTAAATAGGGATGCAAACACCACTGCTGATATCACATTGAGATCTAACAGATGCAAATCAATATATAACCATGCACATGGCCTTCTTCAGAAATCTATAGGGCTTTTCTGACTAGCAACCACATGGTCATGATATCATTTATCTACTTCAGGGATTTCCTGTGATGTGGGACCGTTCCATCTGTGAGCTGTGGCACAGCTCAGCATGATCTTATAACGAATAATGAGGGCCGAGACGAGGGCCAATATAGTCCGATTAATGGCTTATAATCAGTGATTGAGACCATGAGATTATTTTGCTAAATGCGTTTTATTTCACCTACAAGCTGCTAAGAAGAGAGGAAGCACTTTCCTATCACTTCCAGCCAAATGCCAACTAACATCCCTCTGTGCAACACACAACAGCAGCACTTTAAAAATTAAACACAACTGAAATCTTTCTGTGAAGTCAATGGGAGTCTGATAAAAAATACATCAGCTTGACCTGACACTGAGGAATCCACACAAGCACTCTGTACGCAACATGTACTGAACAAAGGCTGCTTAAAAGCCAGTGTAATCCATCTGGAGCATTATTCCCAGTCTTCATTCACACGCTCCACTTATATCTTGTTAAACACATCACATTTATTTAAGATTATGTTATCCAACAATCACATGCAGCAGAAGCAGTGAAATGGAGGTAACTGGCAGGCATCGGCCCTCAGAGAGATGGTGTTTGGGTGTCTGCCGCTGCTGTGTATCCTCAAAGCCAGTTTACAGGGGCATTAACAGACTGCGGTGGATAATATCAGAAGATATTATCAGAAGCAGCAGAATGTTGTTTATTATTATGGAGGACACACACAGTAGGGATCTATGGCACTAATAGTGGGATTAGCGATGTTTATGTTTGACACTGTAGGGCTATGATGTGAAAATAAGGGGTGTGTCTCTATACTATCCCAGAGTTCACAGGTTCATCTCATCGCTGGTCTGTAAATGTACATATAAGCTAACCCACATTGCGGAGGCCCATTTTTGTGCATTTGAGATCTCAAAAGACTTGTGCTGATTGGATTTCTTCCTGCTTTATGAATGGTTGAGGAATGAACAATGCAAGGGCTGTCTAAAAATAATGTTCGCTACATTTAGCTGCACACAAAATAAATCAGCTCCCCCTGGGATGCATTTATGGTTCTAAAACGTGTCCAGATCCAAGTTGTGACTCATAGTTTGGTAGTCAGCATACTGAACCTCAAAGTAGAACTGCTTAGTTATGGCAAAAATCATAATCATTATTATTCTGCTCAATATTACAATCATGAGATCAGAATCTTATGAGTACTCTTTTTTTCACAATAGTGATATGCAACGTAACATAACATATGCCATGGCTGAAAAATACCAGGCTAATTAAAGAAAGTAAAAAAAAAAAGTCCTCAAAAATACATTGTGAAGAGAAGTAAATAATCAGCAATAAAATAAAAACAAAGGAGAAAATTATAAAAAATATGACAAATAAATAAAATAGAGAAATGCTTTAGGTTTGGGCTTTTCAGCAATGTAGAAATTACCATTTTAAAGGAAATAGTAATTGTTTTATCTTGATTACTTCATAATCATCGCAAGCAAAAATTGAAATCGAAACTAAAACTGAATTAATCACACAGCCTAACCTCAAAGTATATGTGTGCCCATAAAACTAGGCCCAAGTTGCTACTTAGCACAACAAAGTAGCCAAGGAGAGCCTACCATAGCAGTCTGGCATTGAAGGTCAGGCTTTGTTTGTTCATGCAATCTACTTCACGGTCACCAGGGCCAACTGTGCACCCAGTGCTAGGTGTGACAGGAAAGCAATGCTGTTAGTAAACTATCCTATGTTAACAGGAAAAGCTTGTTATTTTTTGGAAGATTGTGCTAGAACACCAACATGTGTTGTGGTGCATATGTGAGTTTAAAAGGGTCTGATGAATGGCAGGTTAATAGCCTTGTGGGATTAAAGAGGCCTCCAAATTAAAATGTTTAGAAGCAACCACATTTCCTACTGCAGAGGAGCAGTCCTATCCTAGACATATCACTAAACATCTGTGCCTGTCTGTGTGTATTTTCAGATTACATGAGACAGTCATCTCTAAACATAAATAAACCAGAAACTCCTTAGATGTTAACATGGGCAGCAATCAAGTTTATCTATTTATTCATCCATGACATTATATAGCAGATATTACATCTGAAAACCGTCACTTTACCTTCACTGGGAATTACTATTTACATAAACACTGATTTTTTTCAGATTTTGATACTTCTAGCTGATGAATGATAACAGAATGTTACTGTGAAGTTGTGGAAGGTGAGAACACTAATATAGTTATCATTATAGCTTTAGTTATCATTCTTGGTCTTAAACAGGAGTCCTTTTGAGGAAAATTATCTAAAATAATTTCATCGAAATTTAGCAATCTGAGTTAGAAGACTGCTTATTATATGTACAATTATTTGGTATTTGCTTATGTAACGACCAAAAAAATTAATGGCTTGTAATTAAGCACTGCTAATCCTATTGCAATTATAATGTAATATGTACAGACACGGTTTCTGTTAAAGAACATTTTTTCTTGCAGAACAAACTAATTATTGTGCTAAAGCTTCAGTGTTTTTGCCCATTCAAAACACCAGTGACCTCTTATGAATGACTATGAACACTTCTCAAATTTGACTCGATTTCAAAATGAACAGTATCAAACAATCACAGAAAAATAGCTGAAAGGACAGCTGCTCGTTTTATCTGACAGCCTGTTTGCCATTTGGAAATATTAGGCAACTGATCCATTCATGTTGGGTGACACTGACAAATTAGAAAGTGACAGTTCTGTCTGACAGCTGCTGGTTCACAGTCATTCAAGTCCTAACCTCAGTCTATTGCTGGTAATTTTGAAGTGAAAGAAAATGACTGAAAATCTGCTACACTAATGAGTTTACGGTCTGAACAAATTAGGACCTGTGAGATGTTCACTGGAGTTAAAGATTATGTTTGAAGTTTTCTTTTGATCTCGTCAACACCATCTGACCCATCAGTCTAACATGGAAGTAATTTTAATCAATTTGAATTAACATAATTGAGAGTGCTGTAGTTTTAGAGTTATAAAAGGCGCTGTCACTTTCAAAGAGCAGGCTGACTTTGTCATGTCATGTTTAGATTTTCTATTAGGATCCCTAAGGCCTGGCCTTAACTTCAAAAGCTTCAAATCAAGGGAAACCAGAGCACAAGTCACTGTCAAATAGAGTTACAACACAAGACACTGTATTAGGAAACAACCATGATATATTTGCACCATGTGGACAACTGAAGCATGCCACTGGAGTTGACAAAATTAGCTCTGTTGCAGTGCATGTTTGGTGCTGTGGCAAGCCATTTAACATCAAAACGTGACTGGTCTCTTTCTCAATTTTACTAATAACTGCTGGTACTTATTTCATTCGTGTTTCAGATTTAGTAGGCATTATTTTGGCTAGTAGTCACTTAATGGTGAATATCTTAAAGGCAGGGTAAGTGACTTCTGGAAGCCAATGTTCATATTTGAAATCACCAAAACAAACACGTCCCTACCCTTAAAGGGTCTCGCCCCTATTTTGATAGCTCCGCTCCACACATATATAGCCTATGCAACCTAGGCAACGATTAGTTTTATGAAACAAAGCCAAATAAAATGTAAAATAGAACCTTTTATATTTTATATATGATGTGCGGACTCGGTCGCGACGCTGTGTCTGGTGTAGAGAAGAACCAAAGCAACCTCTGTATTTGATCGATATTTACACAGGTCTTACGTCTTGCCTTATCGTTCCACAGATATTTTACTTTTTTTGTTTTTTATCTTTCTGTCGCTCAGCTTGGCTGTTCGCTGAACGCCCTGCCTTTAATACTGAAGTAACTTCTACTTTTGCTGGTAAAAAAAAATGCTTATTTATTTTGGGTTATCTGCTGTTCAGACGGTAATAGAAACCAGTAATTGTTAGAAATGTTATGGAGGAAAAGATAAAAGAAATAAATTTCAAATTGTTGCCAGTGGCAATCGCTGTCACATCCTAGCAATGGAGGCTTCAGTTGTTGATAGCAGACTAATGCAGTTAATAACTAAGTTATAAGATTGTGTGTGTGTGTGTGTGAGAGAGAGAGATAGAGGGAGAGAGAGAAGGAGTGCATGTGAATTACCTGTGCATCCATTATTACCTCTCTTGTGAGAAGTCAAGTTGTTTCAAAGTTGATGTTACAGATAAAGTCGTCAGAGGATTGCTAACAACATAAGCAAGTATGTTAATATGTGCACAAATTGTGTGTGTGTCTGAGGGAGAGAGAAGGAAGAGACAGACCATGTGCTTTCCATAAATAATAAAACGTTTTGTGGCAAAAACATAGAAATTATCTCTTGTTTTTGGCCAGTGGCGTAGTGGGTTTTGGTTATTTTGCTGCTGCAATACCTTTGAAATAATCATATGGTCATGAAATGCGGTCAAGAGCTGCCTGGAACTATGTTCGCTGTGCATTTGCCTGAAAATAATTGCACGCCTTAGAACAGTGGTCTACTCCTGGAGGGCCACAGCTTTGCAGAGTTTTCCAAATCACACCTGCTTGGATGTTTCTAGCAATCTCATTTCAGCATGTACTTGGCTTAAAAGTAAGAGTGTATTTTAGATTATTTTTAGTTTAGTTTAGGGATTCTGAATAGACACATATAGTAGTACAGTCAGTTCAAAGCAGGAGGTTTAGTGGCCTTTGGCGTCTTTGATTGTGGCACTGTGCACAAAATGTGAATTATGAAAAAGTACATATTTATTTAAAATAACTAATTGAGGGAGAATCTATTATATAGATCAGTTTTTAAGCCATGTCTTAATCGACACGCCCCTTCCAACGCCAAAACTCGGGCAACTGGTTTCTCATTAGAATTCACCTGCTATGAACTGTAAGTAGGCAAATTTGATACTTCCGTCTTTCACTTTTAAGGAAAACATAAATGTGAAAGCGGCTTGCCACAGTGGTGGAGGGTTCCGAGTCGAGCACGCACCCGCGCAAGAACGCGCACTTTAAAACACGGTTTCAAAGCAGGTGCCAGCAGCAACAATGTAACAATGTAGCAACGTCACATCGAACAACCAAACGTTCTAAACGCTTTCCAGGTTTGACAGCGTCTATAAGGCATGTGACTGCCATAATGCTGAGTCGATCATGGGTGTGATCGTTTCTTGAATACTACACCACACTACAATAAGCAAATCATATTTCTCCATACTTACCCGAAATCCTGATCCATAGATTTGAAAAAGAATTTATAACTGTTGACCGGACGGTTGTTGAGGACATTTTTAAAATCCGCCAACGTGACTTTTTCCGGAGAAACCGTCAGTTTCACTAAATAAGGGGTTTCTTCTTCGTCGATATGGTATATAATTTTGGTCTCCGCCATGAGTAGGCTTATATGGGTAGGACAATCATTGACAGAAGAAGGAGCAAGGGTTGCAGCAGCGAGATTAAAAATATATTTGTAGACTATAACTCGCCAAGTGCCATATATGCGCTATAAGGCGACATTGCTGGTTGCCGGTTTCACGTAGGCAAACAAAAATCCTGGTCTTGGACGGAGCGAGCGGTTCCAGACATAATCGGAGCTTGCGCGTCTCTATCAATGTTTCTCTCTGATCGCCAGTAAAACAGGAAGGGACGGCTCACATCCCTATGAGCTGGAGTTCAGGATATTTTACCATTACAGGTTTCTCGTAGAGGTAGGCTGCCCTCTAGCAGTAGACAGAGACACAGACTGAACTGCTGCGGCTGCTGTAAACCAACAGCTGTTAAAACTATCATTCATGTCTTGAAGATGAACCTTTACACTATATTTATTTATTATTACGAAAAAGGGTGCGGTAAACAAATACTAACCTATTGAAAATATATATTTTTTTATATTATAAGTGGTTTCAAACACTAGATTTCAAACGTTTACATGTACAAAAAAATACACTCATAAACCTAAAAACATATAATGCATAATATAAATTGATTGTTTGTACATTGACAAAACAGAAACCAACTCTCATTGCTTTTAAAGATTTACATATCACAGATATATCATAAAAAACGTCTTGCACTAGAGACACCAAAACAAATTTGTAAGAGATATATAGAAAGAAAATACAGAATTATGCAATTGTTTAATACATATGTACAACATTTTGTACAAATTAAGAGTTCCATTCTTTGTATTGCTTTCAGGGTTTTACCTTTAGATATTTTTTTCCTAATATCTTTTTAATGTAAATTTGAAATGGTTTAAATGTAATAAAAATCCATTCTATTTGTGTTTGTGAATATAATAACAAGGATTCAATTATTAACACATTAAATTAGCCTCACAATCCAACAGACAGACAGACAGACAGACAGACAGACAGACAGATAGATAGATAGACAGATAGATAGATTTCATTTTATATTTTCAAACAGCAGGGGGCAGCTCCGTTCTTCTCTATACTTCCTGTGTTCCATAAGTTATTTGAAAACTGTTTAGGAAATATGTACAGGCCTACCAAAAGTAACACAAACTCCATGCTCTAATCAGAGTCAATTTAACTCAGTGCTCACATTCTACATTTCACACCCTCACTACACACAACTGAAGTGAGCTTCCTTTATGTATTTAACTTACTGGAGTTCAGCATTCTGAAAGATTCCACTGGCTCATAAATTTAGTCAACCATATAAAACCTTTTAAACCATATAAAACCACTCAGTTTGTACTTAAAGTACCAATTTGTCTCCTGAAATGCTCTGCTCAACATTTAGAGTAAATAACTGAGTTGGGTGAACTTGTGAGTTTAATGAACTTCCTAAAGCAGTTAAGTGATTTATTGCTCCGCAGTTTCAGATTACAGCAAAGACTTTAATCAATGGCATAAAATACTGTATTTCTAGATTATTCCTCATTCCTGTGGGACGTATGATATCAATTAAGACATTGCAATCCAAATCTGATAACAGTGGAGCTGAACATTTGTTACTGGGCACTTTGTCAAGTGAAATGGAGAATGGAGATAACAGAGAAACAATGCCTTAAATATAAAAAATACACAAAATATTTCAGAATAAACTTTATTATATTTGTACATTTGACATCTATACCAACAAGATCATTATTGCCATTTTAAAGATAAATGTACACTCCAGATAAAAAAAAAAAACCTATTGCATAAATGTTTCATAACCTATGTAAATGAATATCACTGACCAAGGAAATTGCTGAAAAACCAATGATGGAAAAATATAAGTGGGACTTATATTGCAAAAGAGAAAAAAAACACCTACAACTGTACCATCTACACAAAGACTGTAAAAAGACAACAGACCAAAGAAGTCCGGGTCAACAGGGCTCACAATTCATAGGAGAAGTAACATATAGATAAACATACATCAGAATAACAAAAAACATAGCACATTTAATTGACTTTGAGGTTCACTTGTGTACCATCTTTTACTATTTAGACCTGAAGCCACAGCTATTTGTTTGCTTCCTGAGTTTTATAAGAAATTTCCATTCAGATTCAGACTCTTACAGTGGTTTCTACCACACAGAATTTTAGCAATTTAACTTTTTTTTTTAATATATATATTTAGAAATTGAAGTACCAATTTTGAGTACCAAATGCTGAATTCAGCAAATTGCTCTACCACATTTGTTTAACTTGATCATTCTAAAGATTACCATTATGGTACACTGTGATTATGATAAGAAAAATATACCAGTTAAATTGACTTACCAATATCAACAGAATTTGGTAAGATCATGTAAAAGCAGTAATTATGCTGTAGAAAGACAGTAATCCATTCCTTTTCTCAATGTAAATGTAAAGTCTGTGAATCTCCGCTCTGGACCTGCCAGCAGCTCACCTTGAATCACTTCCATGACATTCTCTCCATTTCTTCAGTTGAGAGAGAGGAGGACAAGAGGAAGAGTGTGTAAATACATGACATCTGATTGTCCAGAAAGAGATTCATTAATTTAGAACAGATTACCTCTGTTTAGATCAATAACTTTTGGAGAGGGATAATTGTTTGCTGCTGCCCTTTCTTTCATTATGTTGTTCTTGTAGTCTAAATAGAAATACAAGTACAATTTATTCAATATATGCTGATATAAATATGAAAAGATAATAAATTATGGTGAATCGCTATGTATTAATATACATCAGATGAGCAAAATTCATGAAAAAAAAAAGAAAAGAAAATTATAAACATTTTTATTTCTTTTTTTATATTTGTTTTCTTCCCCCCACTGGAAAATTACTTGTTAAAAAAACAATAACTAACAGATTTTTAAAAAAATTCTATGCAAAGTCTTGCAAACCAAATCGCACTCCTTTAGACTTTCCATAGCATCTAGTTAACATCTACAGTATTTTCTGTTTATTTTCATGTCTTTTTAAGTGACTTTGTAATTTTTAAGTGACCTACTTCTTCTTTAAAAGAAATCATGGAAAATGTGGTTGCACTTACCCAGTTGCAAGTCCTCCTGATTGTAGGGTTTCAGTTCTGTGGCATCGAGCTCAATGGATGTCCTCCGACTCCTGCCAAGTAAAGCAAAAGTTATGCTTTTTATGTATTAGGTAGTGTAAAATGATTAAGGTGGATTTCGACTTGAATCAAATACTGTGAACCTGAATTGACAAAACTTCAGCAGTCCATTTTAATCCTTACCGTTCAGACCATCGAACCTCAAACTCTGAAACAGGCCCTGAAACGGATATAATATAAAATGTCAAAAGAAAGTTTGTCAAGACTCAAGCATATAATCTGGAAGGTACTAATTTTATATTTAAATGTTTCAGTTCACCAATTATCCACATGATCCTACTTTTTTTTCTGCAGTGCCTCGTGGTCATAATGATGCCAATGAGCAATAACAGAAGCATCAGGAAGATTGCCAGGATGTAGCCAACTTGGTGCAAGAGGTGAGTTTGATTCTCAGGCAGAATTACATTGAGGACGTGGGGTGCTTCGACCATGTTTGTATCTGCTCCCCAACAACAAAAAGGAAACATGAGAAGACCAGATGAATGAGAACTCTTAAATATCTAATTTGAAAACATTTAACTACTTTAAGCTCTACTAAATGAAGGAAAGAAAGCAGAAAAGCCCTGATTACTAGTTTGTTTTTCCCATTTCACCCAGCCCTGGCAGGCGAGAGGGGAGAGGGACAAGGTTTCATGTCAGAATGGCCAAAACAGGCGTAATGAGTTCCAGACCTGATGTCATGCCGCAGCAATGGAGAAAAAACACAAACCACGAGAATGGGAAGCGATAGTGCAGGCAGGGAGAAATACCACCGGCTCATGGTCAGTCTGTCTGGAGATATTTTCCACTTATTTACTGCCCCACAATAACAGAGAGGATTTAGATTCAATCTGCTAAATTTTCAGGGACTCAAATAAGTCACATATGCTAAGACTGATCATATTTGTAACTATATATATATTTATAAATATAAATTACAAGGTCAGATTTAGATAAAGCACTAAATCTATAGGATAGCTGACTGACACCATCACATCTTTTTTTACTTATAGCGCACTGGGGCAAAATGTTTAGATGTGAATCTAACACGGACCATTCCTGTTTTGCGCTTTCATGTTACAGCGAGCCAGATGTTGTACAGATGTGGCTTTTCATGTCAACCAGCCAACTGGCAATACAAGATGGTCTGTATTGTCTGAGCAATGACGGCAAAATCTGCAAAGCCTAGAATAAAGCAAGATGTTTCTCTGACCTTTTCTAAGGCTGTTATAGTTTATGAAGTGAGCTCAGCTATTGCTAAGCGGGGGAAATATGAAGCACTCTTCCATTAAAACCTCCCCACCTCCTTTTACGACCTATTCACTACAATCCTGTTGAAAACATTCACTTGAGAAAACCCAAACTCATCTTACAAGTGTTTTGTAACACAGAGACGGCAATGACCAAGCCAAAACGACTGGAGTGAGTCAATCTAAACAAAGACAAAGGCGCTTTAAAAGAAAAAAACGAGGAGAGAGAGATAGAAAGATTACTATAAAATTCCCACTGCATAATGGAGAGGACAGAGCAGAAAAGTAAACAGTGAAAAAGTTCTCAGACATCATTCCTTCCACAAACCCAAATATACATGTAGGAGGTGCATAGGAGCTTATTAGGAAAACACTGAATATATCATCTATATAAAGTATATATGTGTAAAACTTACAAGCTAGGAAAAGGAAATATGCACCATTTTAAAAAATAAATAAATAAATAAATAATTTCTCTTAACTCCTACATCTACCATGCAACAAAAAGAAAAATATGCAGCTTTCTTTAAGAATTATTTGACAGATTTTGCAACACAACTTCCAAAAGTACTTTACAAAAAGTAAAAAGCACCATAAAAGTGTTTTATACAACATCTGCACTATATGCCCCTACCTCAAATTTAAGTCTTTATTCACTGATAAACAACTCAAAAGTTGAAAAAACTTTATAAAAAACAAATTGCCAAAGAAAAAAAATAATTTCATAAGAGCTATTTAAAAAAATTATGAATTTAAATAAATCACACCACAGGAAACTGTAACAAAATTAAAGTAAATCATGGCAGAATTGAGCTATTTTGCCCTAAAATTCTAATTCTGTAAATATTCTCTTACTTGGGTCATCAGCAGGTGGGACAGGATAAGAAGACTGAGTTTTTGTTGCATCAGTAGAGGCACGCACTGGAGGCAAAGTCTGGACAGAAGGGCCGATGATCACCCTAAAGATTCGTCTTTCATGCAGGCCACAGTAGTGATGGTGAAGGTGGCAGGAATACAGGCCTTTATCAGAGGGCTGAATGCTGTGGACGCTCAGGGAGAAATCCCCCATGGAGAAGGCATTGCTTGAGATATTCATCTTATTCCGGAGGAATAGCGGCCCGTATTTCCGGTTCTCTCCGGAGGCATACATGTCAATGAGGCGGTCTGCTCGGTCACGGGTGACCCCAGGTGCCTGCCAGTCCCAGTGGACCACCTGCTGCTGGCCCTCATCCTTCGGACTGTCTGTCCATAATTGTCTGCGGTTCACGCAGGGAAGAAGCACACTCTTCCCCGCCAGAACCACAAACACAGCTTTATCACCCTCCCAGACACGCTTTTCCTTTCGAGCTGCAGAGATTGACATATTTACACATATGTTTAACATAAATATAGAATTAAATTAAACATATTATTTAAAAAAATCAAATTATAAGATATAAAGATGCTATGTGAGAATAAAAGGTCCTATTGTGAGATAAAATATTTATTAATGTGAGATATAAAATCATTTTTATAAACAAAGACAAATTGCATGATAAAAAGTCAAAATTGTTTTATTGGACAAAGTAATGACTGAGAAATAAACATTCCCAAATCTCTTATTTTTTTAATGCTGAGGTAGAAAATGCTTTCTTTCTTCTGTTTTTTAGTTTATAAACAAACAGTAGATGCGAAGCTTGTTCTCTTACGTGATTTAGTGATGTTGAGCTGGATTTGGATGGACTGGTGGACCTTGCAATAGTGGTGATGTAGGTTGCAGGTATAGATACCTTTATCATTCACATCCACGTCTGCACAAACAAAACAGACACAGAAGAATGTCTGGTATTAAATATCACAAGAAAAAGAAACCATAGAGTGATATGGACATGGTCTAATAGGATGAACCTACTATTAATAACTAGTGAGAAATTTCCATCACTGAAGGCATCTTTTGAAATAGTAATTCGGCCCCTGTTGTAGTCATTGTACAAGCGCTCTCTTCCCCCTGAGAACATATCTAAAATGCGCTCAATAGTGTAATCGGGTTGGTTCCGGATCAGGTCCCAGTGCACGACGCGCTGACGGTCCCTCAGGCGATCCTGTCTCCAAACCATCCGCTGGTTATGACACGGCAGTAGAACATCAGACCCAGCGGGGACAGTAATGTTCCTTGCCTCCACAACCACACTTGCCATGCTGTTTTGTGCCCAGGCTAAAAGATGCACAATCATTACATTATATATTAATCTGGGTTTATGCAGTATGCGACCAAACAACTGTTTTGTTGCTTACTCACCACATGGTAAGATCAAGGCAATCCAGACTGAAACGAGAACAAGAGCACAGGCCTTAGATCGCAGGTAGTGTAAATATCATTTATTGATATCATCTTAATATGTAAATTTGGCACTCTCTAAACGTCTTCACTGTTTGTATCAGTCAGTGTTCATATTTTAAATGCATATACATTCAAACATAGTTCAGAACTGCATAAGATTATTAAAGGCTGCATTTGCTGCTATGCCAAGACAAAGAGAAACAGCACAGAGGATCCATTCATTCCCTCTCAGCAGTCAAGACCTATAATCCAGAAGATAAATACTGACTTTCTGAAGGCCTCTCCACAACCATAACTAAACCTACAGTAAATATCACCTAATAATAATAAAAAAAAATCTATGGTCAATAAGTAAAAATGGTCCAGGTCAAGGTCACAGAACATAGACAGTCGACTACCACCATCTAAGACCACATGTGTAAACATGTGAGGAATGCAAGGAGTGAATTTGTGATTTGCTTGTTCATTTTTTTTAACTTGTCTAGACAAGAAGATTTGTCTTGCCATATTAAACAAAAAATATGAAATGAAATAATAAAACGTATATACTAAAGAAAGAAAGAACAATGCAAGACAATCAAAAGGATACTGTCTGCCTCTAATTCAGTTCAATATATTGAGGTCAAGAAACAAAACAGGTCAGTGATATATTATTTGTTAAAACGCAAAGAAAGAAAAATAAAACACTTCAATACTAAAATTCCAATTAAAACTAAAGCAAAAACTAACTTGGTATGATTAAAATGGAGAGTATGTTTACAAGTGTTTTATAAGAGCCTCAACACTGAGCTGGAAAAGTATGGCCACAAAGAAAAAAAATTCTAAACCCAAACCCTGTAATTGTTTTTACATGCATGACAGTGTTTAAACAAGAAGACTGTTAAACATTGTCCTGCCTTTCCTCACAAGGACTACAATTAAAACAAAAAACTAATGCAAGGAGAGCAACAATAACACGCATTACACTCTTTTAAACAAAAAAAAAAATCCACGAAGAAAAAACTGAAAAAAATCCCTAACCAGCCTGAAAAACAGCACATGTTGAGGAAAACATATCATTGTTTACTATTACTGCTGATGTCGCAGAATGACGACGGTGACTCAATGACTCGGTCAACTAATAAATATACCTGCCATTAGTCAGAGTTAAAGCGTAATTAGACTAAGTGAAGCACAACACACATTCTTTAAATCAGACCAAGCTGTACAATTTAGACACACGGATGGGGAAGAAGCAGGTTTACAGAAAGAGAAAAACAAAGCAGTTGGAAAGACGTTTAATCTAAATCGTTCCTCCGAATAGACACATTAGCATATATTTTTTTGCAAGAGAGAAATGAAAACAAAGCGAGGGAGAGTTGGCAGGACGCCAGCAGATTTAATAAAGACAAATGTTTATGCACAAATCCACATTCACAGTGAAGGATGCAACACAGAAGACGTTTAGAGAGTTGGGAAAAAAGTGAAAGTTACAAAAATTGTGAAAAAAAAAAAAAAGTATTTTAAAATGATTTGGCTACTTACTGTATGGCACAAGAAGCATGTCCGAAAAGGGGTGAAGATATTTGTCAATTCTGGTGCGCGATGAATAGGATTTTTCAAAGGACTGTTACCTAACCTCAGCAGTTTCGTCGACCAGCGACAGAAAACAACATCTTTGCCGTCTGCTAGTCTGGACCACTGACATGCTCCGCCTCCAGAATATTTATCATGAAATACTAAACTTTCTAGTTAACTCCAAAAATTTCAGAAATTACACCGGGATTCAACACCAAATGTATACGGTATCTAACAAAAGTATTATCTATTGTTATGTATATAATGTTATATGTAACAAATATTAAATATATTTTGTATTAGTTTTAAACAATGACTTGTGCATTTAAATATATTTAATGAGTTTAGTGCATGAAAACGGTTGCTGACAACTTATAATACACTAAAGATAAACATAATTCAGTAAAATCCTAAAATTAACTAAAATGAAATAAATCTGATATTTAACAAGTTATTTTATTTATTTATTTATGTGTGTGTGTATATATATATATATATATATGCATTTTTTTCCAGCTGTTGGCTTTTAATGAGGTAATTAATAGTACAGAAAAAGACCAACTACAGTATGTATGGAGATGATTTGCTTCCTCCCCCTAGTGGTGACTACAGAACACGGTTTCTGGGGGGAAAATTAGTTTTGTTTGCTAAGAATAAGAAAAGGTATTTCTTAAAAAAAAAAGCATACACCACTTAGAGGTGGGATCTGAGATGAAGCCTTTTTATTGTGGTAATAAGTACATATGCAGTACATATGGATATCAAATCACTGTTTTGCTCCAGGAAGTTTTTGCAGTCACAGAAGACTGGATGGTATAATGAAAAAAGAGAAGTCAAAAATATTTAAATAGCACAGATGTTAATCTTTTTTATTCTGACTCATTCTGACATAGACTTTGGGTGCTGTCCATCCATCTGGAACTCTCTTCAGTCCAGCTCGCCTAGCAATTCGGGCAAGATCTTTTTCAAATTTAGCCTGAAAATGTAAAAAAATAATTGAATGGAACACAATATATAAGTATGGTCTCTAAACATAAATATCTTGTATTTGCAATTTGTCATCCCTGTGACATTCTTCCTCAGTATTTCTGTCTTCCAAAGCAAAATGACAAAAGTCATGTTTGAGAAACTGATCTTGAATAAAAAGTGAGAAAGTGAGGTAATGATTAATAGAAGAACATATATTTGCCAGTGAGCTTAGAAAAATCTTAACTCAAAGGTAAAATAAGTTTTTATATGCCAATAATACATATTTGTTCTTGTTTTAAACTTCTTTAAAAAAACACACACACACACACACACGCCTTCCTAAATGTACCTAGATTATATTTCAAAGTACATTTGAAGTATATTTTGATATTTGCACTGGATAACAAAACATAATTACTAAGAAAGTTTCTGGCAGTTTATATAGCATTTAATGTCATGACTTTATGAATTTAAGACCTTGCACTACAATTTATGACCTTTTGGCCTTAATTTGACTTAAGACACAACAGAAATCCTGAATAAAAATCTTTTTTTTTTAAAGGGGGGGGGATGCATGATTTACCCTTGTTTACCTTTTAGATGACTGACCTGTTTTTTCTTGTTCCTTATATCTTTCACCCTCCTCCTCAGGAACTTGGTCCGTTTTAGCAGCTTCTTATATTTGTGCCTATTCATCTTCCTTCGTCGGATCTGCAGTACATTCTTGCAGTTCAGTGGTGTTGGGCTTTCTCCGTCCTCCATTAATGGTACCACAAATGGTGGAAGCACCATGGACTTTCCCACAATCTCACCTCCATCCAGAGGTGGTGAAGCCTCCAGCAATGGGGGGAGAGAATAGCGGAGAGAAAGCCAGCTTTCCAAGGGTGAAACTGATAGTTTACGTGGCACAAGAACTTCCTCTAACTCTGGTTCAAGAGGTGTCCATAGTTTGGGTGGAAGTTTGTTGTCAGCAGCTGAAGTGAAGCATCTGTTTGAATATTTAAGAGCTCTGCAATGAGCAGAATGACAGTGTTGCACAGCACTGTATAACGCCTGACTCTGGTTCTGCAAAGAACCTGGAAAACAAAAGAAAAAAAATGGGTTGTACAATTATCTAACAGAATGTAATGTATTATTTAAAAGAAAAAACAGTAAGCTTACCAGACACTTTGGAAAGCAGATTCAGCCGTGAAACCACCCTTGGAAGAAACATGGTTTACAGTCCTATGGCTGTTGCACCCTCAAGAGCATCGTGGACTGAAAATATACAAAACAAACCCCTGTGTAGGTTCCGAATGGGTGCTTCTTTAGCTACCAGCAATTTCATTTTATTTAAGATGTATGTATTATGTATATAAGCTATAACGTTAGCTTAAGCAACAACAGCACTGTAAAAATATGAGTTAAACTAAAGTGTGAAAACTGATATACTGACAGGAATGTCACGGTAAAGACCACACAGTACGTTACTATGCAGCTCATGCTAAAGCAGTCTTTTATTCAACCCAGTTGCAACTGTTAACTGACACTCTGACTAAAATTATAACCGTTAACATTGCCTGATAAGTATACAAACATTAATACATCAAACAAATAGGCAACCCTTATGCTCTTTATAGAAATACCAATCAGATTACATACCTTGCCAGTTGAAAATTTTTCAATGTGACTCGGTCTACTTCCGGTCCATTGAATTTGAAGGTTCCCCTAAGAACGGATTTACCCTTCAAAGGTTCCGAGCCAGAAAGGTCAGGTAGAAATAGCAGTTGAATCCAATGTTTGCCTGTATCAGGCTGAAAGGATCAGTCCGTTTGTTTGGGAAGTGTAAATAACACCAAATCAAAATTTAGTCAAATATGAAAAAAACACTACTGAAATTCTATCTCAGAAAAAGATAATAGCCATTGTGAATAAAAACGACTAAAATATCTGAAATAATAGTTCATTAAAAAACAGAATCCTTTAATAAACAATCTTGTCTTTAAAATCAACATCTTTAAAACGGAACGATTGTCTTTCTCACGTTTTGCCATGTCACGTTTCGACAAAGGGTGTCGTGGTTTTCCCAGAATCTAACATAACTTGACTCTAACCGTTCAACTACTGGTTATACCAAACTGGAATTTAAAAAAAAAAGTTTTATTTTTATGAGAAATTTTATTTTATGTTTTATATTGCTAATTTACTAATTTTTTTATTCAAAATAAAAAAAATGGGCAGTTACAAAAAATAATTTTAAAATAGAAATAAGTCATTACCTGTAATACGCTATAAGAAATAAGAACTACCAAAGCAAAAAGAACTGTTAATTATTTTAAAGCCTTAAATCTAAAGTCTTTAGTTTGATGTAGCTAATTTTAACTACATATTTTTATTCTATTTATTTATTTATTTTTATTCATGTTCTGTTTTCTAAAACGGCAAAAATAATTTAAAGAAGTAAAATAAAAAGCAGAAACGAACTGAAATTGAGCGGAAGTGCGAAGTCTGACGCAGCCAGGCTAGTGCAAATAATTTTATTTATTAATTTGTTATTTATTTTATTTTATGCATAGTATACAGTTTAATATCTTTAATAATTGTGTAATTGAAAATAAAAAGACTTTATCCTTCTAAATTGTTCTGTGAGGAGAGATACATACATATATATACATTACCGTTCAAAAATTTGGGGTCAGTGTTTTTAAAGATGTTTCTTCTGCTCATCAAGGCTTCATTTATTAGATTAAAAATCCAGAAAAACTGTAATATTGTGAAATATAATATAATTTCCATATATATTCAAGAACGTATCAATTTATGTTCAGCTTAATTACATAGATGTGTCTTGAATAAACATGTGGCATGTGTGTATCTTTAGTGGATCCAAAAGGTAAGACTCTAACTATGAAGGTCATAAACTGTCTGAACTCTATTTGGAACAGAATCAAACACCAGAACATCTCAGTAATTTTATATTTGATATTCCCTAGGAGAGATTAACATGTACGTTTAATATATAGCTAATATTAGACTCATGCTGTCTCATCTGAGATTTTCCGTAGATAGAATTCATATGTGACAGTAATATCAATTGCCAAGTAATGTTATGTAAGTAATGAGTTTGTCCAAGTCTGTCTGTTATTACATATCATGTGGCCACGAAAAGACATGTGACCAGAAACACCCACAGAACTGTCAACACCATAAATTAGAATAACTATAATTAAGTCTAATTGTTTTTATAAGTTTTATATTTAGAAATTTAATATTAGTACATAAAATGTATTGTAAACACAAGTGGGGGGAAAATATGTAATATTTAATATAAAGCTAAAAAGAGCAAGAGAAAAACAAATAAACAAACAAACAAAGAACAAACAAAGTAGATGTGGTGCTGGCACATCTGGAATAACTAGTCCTACAGGATGTCTATATGAATCAACCATAAATATTTACTGCAGCCTTAAAATGAAAACAATAGAGAACTTTAGGTGTTTTTCTGTAGGTTTATTATTAACCAGTGGATATCTTCAACAAGACGGTGATAGTGTTTACGTTTCTTTTCCTTTTTTTTTTGGCTATCCAGCATAATTAGCACAGGGCAGTGTCAACAACTCCCAATGACCTGCTTATCAGTGCATTATAGTTAGTATGTGTGCTATTAGATTTTTGTACCTCCCTCCCCTCACACACCTCCCCTCTTCGCATTGGCTGCTTCGCTTGGAACAGTGTGTGTGTCCAATTATGTAGTTTACATGCCTGAGTGCTGGGTATGGTATCATATTCACTCCACAATTAACAATATATACTGTACACTGTTGAAGTCTCTACACCTATAGCTTATTTTTTTTGGCAATTTATGCATTAGGGTGCTCTATATGAAAAAAGTAATGACATTTTGCATTTGCAAAAAAAAAAAACCCAAGTAAAAGTAATCACTAATACAATTTTTAAAATACGAAAAAAAAGTATCATTTTATAAACTGTAAAATGTTACAAAGGATAATATTTACTTAAGCTATAGGCTATACATTTTATAATATTTCTAAATCAAAACACAAAAAAAAAATCTAAATTTAAAACTTACATGTTCATGAAAACTAGGAATATCGGCAATAGACTATAGAATATAAAGATTTATTTTAATTTCAAGTATTTTTGGATTAAAGAACTACAGATCTAGCCTATATGGAACTATATAGATTAAATAAGTTCATGAAATAAAAAATACAAAATACAAAAAAAAAAATATTGATTGTGTTTATGTATTTAACCTGTTTCTGTAAAATGTTAAAACATATAATATTAAATAGCTAAATATACTTCAGCTTCATGTAGGCTACAATATAAATATAAGAAATTCCAATATCTATTATTTCAAATTAAACGAATCAAACAATAAAAAAACTTCACTGACTGCACAAGTTTCATGTTCATGAGTACAGTAAATATAAAAAATTGGCTATAGAATATAGGAAACGATCTATTAAATGTGCATTTTAAAGTATTTTCCGATTAAATAACTCAAGAACTAGTAACAGATTAGCCTAAATAAATTCATAAATCATAAAAAAAAATCAATTCACTAAATAAATATGATAGACTGCGAATTGATCCATATTTAACCTTTTATATGTTGCATAATGTTACATCTAGTTTGCCATCCGCCATTAAACTTAAGGAAGAAGAAGAAGAATGTTACATCTGATATTCTGCAGCGTTTAATTTTTACAGGTTTGTTTGTGCACGAATCGATGGCGTGTCGTCATGGACAACACCCCCGGCCAGCCCCTATGACGTGAGTCCGGGTACTTCTCAGGCTCTGCGTTATCCGGGTTTAAAGCTAGAGAAGCCGGTTATCGAGCATCACCAGGCCGCTGGCCTAAGCGACAACGTTTTGTTTTTCTTTATTCTTTATTAACGTTTTTCTTGTAAGGTGCGATGGCTCTTTGAAATGGCACAGAAAGACACGCTGTTACATCTCTTCGCAGGGGGGTGAGTGGAAATTACTTTTATTTTCATATCAAATCAAGGATGACGGTCCCCAGACAGGAAGGTCGATTAGGTTTAAACGCAACGCAGCGACTTGACGGGAATGTCACGGTCATCTCAGAAGAGACATCAATTTTAAGACTGCTTTTCTTTTATTGATATCTCATTTGTGATATTTCGAAAATGTGCATAAAGAGCGCTGTTGTTAGCTTTTAGCTAGCGGTGAAACTAGCCAGCGCAGCATCCAGTCACGCAACGGAAGCGTTTTATATTAGTCCATATTAAAATATGCGAGCAGGTTTAGTGCTGAGGTCACATTGCTAAATCGACAGTTTTATTAACTGTTGTAAAAAAAAATTGCCCGTAGAGTTAAAACGTATTTAAATATTTAGGTCTAGCCTGTCAAAGACCCACAGAGCAGCGTGTTGCGTTATCTAATAATGTCCTGAGCCATGAGACGAGGTCGGTTCATCTCTCGCGAGCTCGTCGTGTGCTATTAAAATATGAAATTTATGTATATACGCGTGAAATGTTGGTTTAGGAAATAACTAAATGCGCGTCAACGTAGAGCTAGTCTGTTAGCACTCCTTGTAAATTTAAATAGAAGCGCCTTGCTTTACATTAAATATATACAAGGTCATGCCACAATTATTTACATCCCGCGATCCGTATTTGATATCAGTACTTATCTACTACCTAATCACTGATAGTCATTTATTGTTGTAATTTTGTCACACTTTTTCAATAGTACTAGAACACCTGCTCGAGAAGTGTGGCTCGAGAAGTGCTCGCTTCTTTCAAGGACAGAGAACTTCATGTTAAGAATGCAAGCATGTGTACCAGACTAACAGTTAGAGAGTAATGGATGGAGCTGAACGTGTGACTTCTATTTAAAAGCGCAATTGAAGTGCACGTGTTTTGCTAGCTAAAGACGTCATATGCGTTTTCATAAGTGTTTGAAATAAAAAGCCATGCAGACCCATTAATATGATTTGTGGAATTATGAAGAGATATTGTAAGGTCGAAATATTACACCATGATGAAATAATAGCCTTTTAGTTATTGTACTGAAGGCAAAACGTGACTGATTTTTATTAAATAATTTTAGTTTGTATTATTGGAGTCTCTCTTTTTTTCTCTCTTAATATTGGGATATAATAAAAACAGTCTTTAATTAAAATCTACTATATAGCTCATAATAAATATAATTAATTGCGAAAACAATTACAGCAACTTAGAAAATATAATTATAACATGTGTTTACTTAAAAATTATTAAAATAATAATTATTATTAATAATAAATAAAATATTTTTTTAGAACAGTTTTTAATTATAATACTCTTGAAGGCAGAAATTATGTCTTCAAATAAGGTCAGAAAAACTGTAATGTAATTGTACTGAAAATTGTAATTTTCATGTGGTGTTTTTTTTTCATATGGTGGAAGCTTGATAGGCTTAGAAGGATCACAGGTTATTGCATCATGTTGCCAGTTGTTTATCACTGAAGTTAGAAGTTAATTTTTGAGCTCAATTAAACATTAGTTAGATTCAGGTGACTTCTTGTGAAGGGCACAGACATCTGCATGTTTGCTTTATTCAAACATGGGCATTATATAATCGCGCCTCAAGCTTTGTTTGTGTTACGAAACAGTCTTTTATAAAAACATTACCCTTTGTGTTCTGCAAGTTGAATGAGAAGGCAAGCTGTGTGAAGTCAGTCAAGAGGGGACTTGCAGCAGTGTTGGGCTTAAGGGTTTTGTTGAGGATGTCTGCCCTTGTAACTGAATGTGCTTCTTAGACAGATTTGTGATTAATCTGTCCTATAGTTGCTGTCTTGAGGTCACAGACGTTGTGTTCTTCTCTTGTCTTGTACTTCTCTAACAACCTTATGACCTGTGTCAACATGTTTTGACGTCTGCTAAACATGATCTGTGATTTGACATCTCACAATTTATTTGCCTCAAGTCTCAGTAGAAATAAACAACATACAGTACCTAACTGGTGATTGAGTGTAATTACTAGGTACTTTGATTATACAAATGTCTTACAGGTTGGAGTGGATTTTTCCTGTTTCATAAGTTAGCTTTGTTGTTTTCATTTTTCATTTATTTACATGGTCATGTTCTTCATCTCATTAGGTTAAACTAGTTTAGGACTCTAATCCTTTTATTCTGTAACGCAAATCACAATCAATGTCGCCTGCGTCATATTGTGTCATTTTGGCAAAGGTTAGTTTGTTTTCCTTGACCTCACTCTCATACTCTTGACTCTTAAAACAGGCAGAAAGGTTGTCCATAAGCGTTGCTGACGCGCAAACATATATTTGCATCTAAAGTTTAGTTTGAACTGGATTCTAGTGTTGCCTCAAACCACAAATGTAATGCCAACAACCTTTATCAAATTCTGTAATCAAGGTTTTGTCTGTTTATCTAATCAAGAGGTCTTCAACCTTTATTGGAGGCAGCTCAGTTTTAGGTTCCAAAATTCTTTTGAATTTGTATTGTTTTGAAAAATATATATCTTTTATTTATAATATATATATTTATTTTAGATATATTAATTATTATTATTTAAATTTTTTGGTAAGAAGTCTTATTTTAATAATATAAAATAGCTGTTTTCTATGCTAATGTTTTAAAATGTAATTTATTCCCGTGATGGCAAAGCTACATTTTTCAGCAGTCATTATAACAGTCGTCAGTGTTGCATGACAATAATACCAAATTGCTGATTTGTTGCTTAAGAAACATTTCTCATTAAGATTGGAAACAGTTGTTTTACTTGAATTAGTATTCATGATTCTTTGATAACTTTAATGTTACATATGATCAATTTGGTGCATAGTTGCTGAATAAAAGTATTTTTTTCTTTACAGATGTGGTGGAACCGTAGGTGCCATCATGACCTGCCCCCTGGAGGTGTTAAAAACCAGACTACAGTCATCCGGTCTCACCCTCAGACCTGTTTTCCAGGTTCAGCTGGGCACATTCAACGGTGCTGGCGTCATTAGACCAGGACCTGTCACCCCTGGCTTGTTACAGGTGTTACGGTAAGCAAGGAAGTATAGACAATATGACGTAGTCATCCGTCCTGAGCGTGGATCTGGAACCTCTGTGGAGTGGAGGCTGAAGGCTTGATGTCTGAAGGCTGTTGTGTAGATGCATTTAGCAACTGGATTTGATCTTCAAAATGAATGCAGATTAAAGCAGCTCTCATCCTGCTGTTAGCTGCTGCCATTGATAATGATGACAAGGGGCGGGGTTTGTCTTATGTAAAGGCAAAAGAGATTGCAAGTGTTCCCTGTCCATGTCTATTTTGGGTAATTGGGCACAGCATGGCATTGCTCTTCAGAATCAGCACTGTCACATGATGCCTTCTTGCTGTGCTCAGATTACTAACCTCACTGAGTGTCTCTGAGGGAGTGTACAGGTCTACGTGACTTTCAGTTTAGTCGACTGTTTAATGTCCTGGAAAAATGACACTGCATTTAGCCTTTATTGAGGAAGCATTTACATGTGACTCATTTTTTAATAGTTTCTATTTTAAGGAAAACACGTTGAAGTAGATGTTTGAATGGCTTTTCCTTTCAGGAAGTGAAATATTATCTACATGTTATAAGTAACTTCTGGAAAGTCACTTTGTGAGAAGCAGGAATTATTACAGTCAACATTAAGTATTTATCTGATAAAGAGGGGTTTGTTTTATACGGGTGGCTTATAAAGGAAATGAAGATGTATAAAAGCGTTGTACAGCATAATTGCAGTGCTCAAAACATGCTGTGTAGGTGGATTATAAACTGGTCTGCCTAAAATGCCACACAGTAGTGCTAAACCTGTCTAAATCTCATCTCTCTGTCCTCAACAGGTCAATTCTGGAGAAAGAGGGACCAAAATCTTTATTCAGAGGATTGGGCCCAAATCTTGTTGGTGTTGCACCCTCAAGGTAATGGTTCAGTTAATTTTTTGTTAAAAATAAAATTATTAATTCTACAATTTGTTATACATGCATACTTATACATACTTATATATATATATATATATATATATATATCAAATGTTTTTCCTTTTTTTCCTAATTTTTTATATTATATATATATATATATATATATATTTAAAATTAGGGAGAAAAGTTATTCATAATTATAATAATAATACTGTAATATACAATAATAAAACTGCAATATAATGTTATACCAAATTTATGTATAACAATAACTGTATTTGAATTAGGAAAAATCTGTGTTTAGATAAGGTTCAAAAGTAACAAAAGTTTTAGCAGAAATAAGTATTGTTTATTTATTTATTCTTTATTGCAACTTTTATTTTTACAGTAGCTATGCATTTTTTCATGTCAAATTAAAATCGCTTATAAGCTTTATTTTTTTTTTTTTTTTATTTTCTTCACTTCTCTTGAATGTACTTATTCTGTGAAAAAGTAGTCATTGTTTCGCACAGTCATCATAGCAGTAGATCTGGGTGCTTATTCAGCTCTTTGTGCAGTTTGTTCCAGACATTCAGCACAGAAAACCGACTGCCAGGAACTCTCACAGCAAGCTGTTTGGCTTGATAAAACATTGGCAGCCTTTCAGTGCAAACTGCCCTTTTTCATATTAAAATGAACTCTGCACTGTCATGTGTGCAGAGAGGAAGCAGGGGGTGTTGAATTTAACAGGGTAAAGAAACTGATAGTCTGTTCTTCTTCAGGGCGATCTACTTTGCAGCTTATTCAAAGTCAAAAGAGACTTTCAATGGGATCTTTGTCCCAAACAGTGGAATCGTCCACATGTCCTCAGCTGGATTTGCAGGTGATGCCTTAATGTTTACGCAACATTGCTGATAACGTTTCCCAGAACATGATTTCCAAGATGCTTTCCAAGAAAAGTGGGTGATTGAATTCCTAATTGCATTGTTTTTCTTACAGCATTCGTCACAAACTCCCTGATGAATCCCATCTGGATGGTCAAAACAAGAATGCAGCTTGAGAGGAAGTATGTTAATGCCGTAGACTTTCACCCTGCTTTATCTTCAATAGGGGACTTGCATGAGGGCATGACACAGATCTGTATTAGACCCTTGAGTTGTGAGAGCACATCCCCAGAGACTGTGAGGATGATTAGTTTTTTAGGATGGTATGGACAAATTATTAGCACTGTCTCTCTGTTACGCAAATGTCATGATGATTAGCATGTGATCCAATCTACTGCAGTGCAAATATCCACCTTGACGCAGCCACCAGGGCTTAGCAGGCATGTTCTGTATTTGCGCTATAAAAAGCGTCGTCAGTAAACTGCTAGAGTCAGATGAGAGAAGTATGTTAGATGGTACAGTCTCAAAATAGTCTGGCATTTCATTCTCCTTCCCACTCCACATGCAAACCACATTGAGCAATGCAAATTAAAGCTGCAAGTCAACCTTTCTAAGTTTTTGACCTTGATTTTGGTATTCAGTACCTAAACTAGGTTTTGAAAGCAGAACTGTTACCTCCGAGTTAATCGTGTTGAATTATTGACCTTTGAAATCCATTTCATCTTGATCACCTGACCGACTGTTTCTTTGTCCTCCAGGGCACGAGGGGAGAAGAAAATGAACGCGCTTCAATGTGCACGGTACGTGTATAAAACAGAAGGTATGCGAGGTTTCTACCGGGGCCTGACAGCATCGTACGCCGGCATCTCAGAGACCATGATCTGCTTCCTTATTTACGAGACGCTGAAGAAGTACCTAGCACAGAGTCGATTCACCACGCCTGACACAGACACAGAAAAAGGCGCTTCAGATTTCCTGGGCCTCATGGCTGCTGCTGCATTTGCCAAGGGTTGCGCCTCCTGCATAGCTTATCCACATGGTAAGTTGTTATTACCTGTCAGCCAGTGTAAACCAGCATCAGCCAGTCTCTGTCTAAAGATAAACACAGATTGCTCGCTCTTTAGCAGTAAGAGCTGCACTTCTATGACAGGACTTGGGAGTGCATGAGAAATACAGGAAATTAACTAGTGCTGTAAATTATTAGTTGAGATTAATCACATCCAAAATTTGTTTACATAGTGTGTGTGTGTGTGTACTGTGTATTATGAATATATACAGCATATATTTTGCACATTACATATGTATATATTTATATAAATTACATCATGGATTAATTTATTTAATATATATACATACATATTTTTTCTTACGTATATACTTAATAAATATACACAGTACACGCATTTATTATGAAAACTAATTATTTGACAGAACTAAAAATAACATTTAGATAGTTAAAAAAAAAAACCAAGGTTATTAAAACAATGCAGTATTCATAAGATCTTAAAAAATGGGGAAAAACGTATTTCTTCCTATTTTAATAAAAGCAAATCTTTAAGTACACACATATTTAAATAAAATTGATTGACAAGAATTTAAGAATAAGGATATTCAGAAACTCAGATTTTTAATGACCACCCTTTCTTGGTGTGTTTTCCAGAGGTAATTCGGACACGGCTAAGAGAAGAAGGAAGCAAATACAAGTACTTCTTTCAGACGGCGCGCCTTGTGGCGGTGGAAGAGGGATACGCAGCTTTTTACAGAGGACTCATTCCACAGCTCATCAGACAGATCCCCAACACAGCCATAGTGCTGTCCACCTATGAGCTCATTGTCCATCTGCTGGGTGAACCCTCCAAATGAAGCTGAACACTACAAGCACAAAATACTTTTGACCTGCAGCTAAAGTGGACAGAAAAGAATCCATTGTGAACTGGGATGTTTATTTGAATTACCCAAAGACATTAAATAGCTTTTTTATTTTGCGTTGACTGCATATGTTATCAGAACTGTTTTGCTTGTTTGTGTTATGTAAATGGCGCATATTGCATAGCTACTCCAAGATGTTTATGTATACTGTATCAGTGTACAGCAAAAAGTCATCAGAATATACTAATAGTGCTTTTAAGTTAACTAATTTATTCTTATTATAAGTAGCAGCATTGGGTATTCTTTTTCTGTTGAAGTCTTTGGAATTATCATATGGTACGTATCCAAGTGTTTTGGAGTTGATCATTAGTGGATCCGGGTTTTATTATGAAGTTGGAAGGAATACAAATGATACTGTAATAGTGGTGTAGAATAGCTTATTTGTAGCTGATAAGCTCATGTTGCAATACTTTGTAACTCTTTCCTGCTTTATGACAACTAGTAGCACTGGAATCTGACCAATCAATTCCATTCACCTCTAGATCAGCTCATTTAATAGAAAGCTTTCATCCATTTACTGTATGTTACGTTGTTCATCTTTTACAAAAAATAAGGGCCTTGATGCATATGCTGCTGTTGGTTTAATAAAAAATAATGGAAGTTATTTTTTTGTTGCTGAAAATGCACAGATAAAATGAGCCAATTAATAAATATACATTTTTAAGTCTGTTTGGATTGATTTATGACTTTTAGCAAGACTTTGAAAACAAAGGCATGAGTCAATAATCAAGAACATGATCTTTGAGCCTTCTAGTAGATTATGTATTATCTCCTGTGCCACAATTCTCTACAAAGTGAGAGGCATGTATGAATCGGTTGTTTTGTTTTGAAGATAATGATTAAGTCATGTCAACATGCGTGTTTTAAATCTAAATTATGATTGAACTTGCGATTACTAATAATATTTTCTACACAAAACTTCAAGCTGACTGAAAGATGACAATCCACTGTTCATTTATATATATATAAAATATAATATCTTAGTAAAGCTTGCTCGTTACATACTTTGCCTCAAGGGGGCAGGTTTATATCATATAAACCTGCTTTAGTTCATTTTCTTGAACAGGCAAGATTTTTATTTAATGAAGGCACGGTGTATAGTAATAATTACAGCAAAGTACTTTCTGCCATTTTCAGAAGATAAAGCACAAATAAAGCTGTTGGTTTAATGTAAAAGAGATTAATCAAAATATATAAATAATAAAAACAGCGCAAACATTAATTACTGTGAAATATAGGTACAAAAATATATACAAAATATTTTTTGCCCGTTATTACATTGATAACTTACATTTATATATTTACATTTAAATGTTTTATATTTTAATATACATTTTGATGAATATTATTATAATTATTTTACATTATTACATTATTTAAATAATTAATTTACATTATAATATTTTTCCCCGTGTGGAAGTGCAACTTTTATTTTGACAGCTCTTGATGTCACGTTCATGACCTGGATATGGCCATGTTGTAGATTGATGCGCGCTTCTGTTGCCGCATGCACTACTCCAGCGTGTGGCTTCTTGTGAATAACACTACAATCAGTATCCCGGTTTGCAATGGAAGCGTTGAACCAAATATTACTACAGTACCCGCCATTTGTAGTCGGAGGCGTCGGAGCAACGGCGATCGCTGCAGGAGGAGCGCTAATCTACAAAATTGCAACCAGGTATTGTGTGCCTGCCCATAAGATGTCGCTGGGCCTCGTATTACAGACATGATTGTTAAGCTATGGCTACGGAATAACACTGCGGTTTTTACTGTTTCCTATATAATTAACATACATTGTCAGTAGTATCTTCAACAGTAAGGAAATGAAAAATACTTGTTGAACAGCGCGCGCTATATAAACAAGCGCGCGAGATTTCGTAAAATGGCTTTCAGGCTTATCTGTGGTTATTAAAGCATCAAAATCACAGTCATATTAGTGTTTTCACCAATACATAAGTACCACAGTTATTGTTATTTCTGTAAATCAATTATAAAATGTGCAAACTTGTTAATTTTTTTTTTCATTCATTTATTTTTATTCAGTTTATTTGTTGATAGCAGAGGTGATTTAGTTAATGACACCCAAGAAATTGTTACAGTAACTGTTAAACTAATTACCGTGGTTATAGCAACTTTTTCGGAAAAGACTCGTTTACATCAAAATGATGTTCGCAATGCTAAACTGACTGCAAAAGAGGAAGATCCCAACTTCTTTTCTTGGTATTACACAAAAGCTGGGCTCTTATATTATGAATCAGTCGTATTAATTTAAACCATTTAATAGGTTGTGGAGTAGTAAGATCAGTAAGTTCATTTCCACGATTGTTGTTCTTTTACATTTCTAAGTAATATTAAACATGCCAGCACTTGTCTTAATATGGATGACGTTATCATCTTTTGTACGAGATGGTAGTGTCACAGGCTGCGTTTTTTAGTGTAATCAAGCCTCTATCAGCCTGTAAATAGGAACTCTATTCATGCTACTGTTAGGTAATCAGTCTCAGGTCTTAAGACATTGATTGTGCTGTGTGGAAAAATTAAATCATCTGTTTTTACATTGCATTCAATGATCAGGCTTTACATCAATTTCCACTGAAAGTTTCTTGTGTTTCATGGAAATTGATACAGCCCAAAACATTGTGTCACTGTGTTCCTAGTTATTAGACTGCAGGATTATTGTCTGCCTGCAGAACAGGCCCTTTAAACGAGAACCAGTTTTGTGGTCTGTCAGCTCAGTGTTGATGGTTGTATTCTATTACAGTTGTTTTCTGTTATTAATGCATGGTAATTTGCAGCAGTCCTTTTTATTTGACAGGAAAAAACCAAGTCATGTCAAAGTGAATTGTTGGTTCTGCAATCAGGACACAATTGTCCCCTATGGGAACAGAAACTGCTGGGATTGTCCGTACTGTGAACAGTATAATGGCTTTCAGGAGGTATTTATTTTATGTTTCTAAGATTTGTTTGTTGCAAGGTTTGGAAAATACAAAAATATGTTTTTATATGTGTTTATTTATACACTAATTTTCAAAGTTTGTGGTAGGTAAGAAGTTTTTTTATTGTTTTTGAAAGAAGTCTCAACAAGCTTACCCAGAATGCATTTATTTAATTAAAAATACAATATAACTGTAATATTGTGAAATATCATTACGTTTTAAGATAACTTTTGAATGGTAATTTATTACTGTCATAGCAAAATTTTATTTACAGCAATCATTGATCCAGAATTTGTTATTTCAGAAATAATTTTAAAATGCTGGTGTGAACATCTGAATTATTATTATTATTATTATGAATGTTGAAATGTTGTGCAGCTAAATATTTTTGTGGAAATAAATTTTTTTTAGATAGATATTTTAGATATGCTGTAAATCAGTCAGTGTCAAGCAAATACATTTTTATTTTGTGCTTTTTGTCGTAGAACGGGGACTACAACAAACCCATTCCTGCTCAATACATGGAGCATCTCAACCATGGGATTTCGGCCGGTGTCCCGGAGTCTCCGAAAACTCTGCAGTGGGTCAACTGCCAAATGCTTCTGTGCAAGAAGTGCAACAACAACCAGACTCTGAAGATTAAGCAGCTGGCCTCGTTCATCCCCAGGGATGATGTAGGTTTATAATTCACCCATTTAATTTCAAGACAGCCATGTTCTAGCATGTACTAAATAAAATTTGCATTCAGTAGCCATCAATACACACTTCAAAGTTGAATTTATGTATTTATAAACGTGAAAAGCATCAGCTCAAAAACAAGTAACGTGCATGCTTTTGCGAATTTTAATGCACTGTGTTCACCATAATGGCAGGAAAACTATGATGAGGAGATTGAGGTATATAAGCACCACCTTGAGCAGACCTACAAGTTGTGCCGGCCGTGCCAGACGGCAGTGGAGTACTACATCAAACACCAGAACCGACAGCTGCGGGCTCTGCTCTTCAACCACCAGCTCAGACGCAGTCGGGATGCTGATAAAGCATTTATTAAGGTGGTGATATATATATATTTATATTCTTTCAAATCAAGTCACAAGACTTGACATGAAAAATAAAGAAGATTCCACTTTTGTAGCACCCTGAAGTGTATGTTCAAGAAATCTTAAAAGACTGATTAAGTGTCAAGGGCTTGACATGGAAAAATTGCACTGAATTTAGATGTTGCCCAGATAAAACTACATTTTTACTACAACCTAGGTATCGTTTGTAACATGTATCAAGTGTGATTAATGACCAGTCTGTTACTAGTGGTTTCTTAAACCGCAGATAAATGTGTGGAATTGATTGCTAGAGATAAGAAAAACTTGTTCTCTCTTGCTGCTTTTGTGTCCTGAGTATTTTATTGTGCAGCTACTGTTGATTCATGTTTAGTTTTAAATCATGCTTGGCGTGCAGGTATCAAATGCTATTTCCTTATCAAGTGATCTTTCTTTTTTTTTTTTTTATGTGTTTCTTCAGAACACCTACTCACTCACCACACCAGCCTGGCTGATCTTGCTCAGAGTCCTTGCGTTTCTCGCCTGTGCCTTCCTTGTAGCTGTGGCTTTGTCTGGATCTGGAGATGTGGCCTCCTCCATTTTGCAGGCATTAAGTGGAGGAGTCAACTCAGCTAAACGCCCCCTTCAAAATGACAGTGAAAGTAAGGCTGAGGAGGGCAGCATGATGTGGGATGATCTGGTGGGTCTTCTGCCAGAAAAGGCTGTGGAGAACGCTCGACTTGTCTGGCAGTCCGGAAGCGACCATCAGATGGCCGTGGCCTCTGTTGGTCTCCTAACTTGCATCACAGGTGTCCTAATGGCAGGACCTGTCAGGTGAACAAATTAAATTACGCATAATTTATTTAAATGAAAAAATACATTTAACAATTTGTTTGTATTTTATTTTACATTAATTTTACATATATTGTGTGTGTGTGTATATATATATATATATATATATGTGTGTGTGTTATTGTCATATTTAATATTGTTATTAATTATTAATAACGTATTTAAGTTAGGTATTTGGTAAGATTAGGGATGTACAATAAGATAATTTGGAATAAGGCATATAAATATATGCTTATTTAGCACCAATAATTGTCTAATATTCTTGTAATATGCATGATAATAAGCAACTAATAGGTCTAACCATAAAATGATATATTTTATAATTAATATATGAATAAGTGTGTGTGTGTGTGTGTGTGTGTGTGTGTGTGTGTGTGTGTGTACGTGTACGTATATCTATGTATATGTATGTATATATAAATAATTTGGTGACCTAAATTGGTATTATCTAGCTGTGTACTTAAAGTTAACAGATGTGTATATGCAGTATATATGACACAAAAAAAAATACATACAATTATAGTATATTTAAATATGTTATATGTGGTATAGAATGTAAAATTAGAATTTTTGCATTAATAAATGTGTATATAGAAAGAGATATTTGTAATTACTATATAAACTAATATATACATATATGCAAACTTATAATTATAATTAAAATTATGAATTAAATATATTTCTCTTCTTCTCTAGGTTGAGGAGGATTGATGCTGTGGCTTCTGTACTTTGGCTTCTGGTGATATGTTTTTACCTGGCCGAGTGTTACCTCAAGATGGACATCCCTGATTGGCTGGAAACGGTCAAGTTGGGCGTCACTTCTGTGTGTTGTCTGGTGGGATTCGCTGCCGCTGTGGCAACTCGCAAATCCACGAGTCAGAGAAGAGCCAGAGGTCGCAGGTCAGAATCTGAACAGTGACACTAAGATAAGATATTTAATGGGATCTGTAATGGAGGACACTTTTGGGACATGTAGAATCATGGGTTTGACCTTTTCTTTTTCCTCTCTCAGATTGGGAACATTTTTCTCCCAAATGTATTCACTTTACACTAACTAACTAACACTCATTAGAAACCTCAATAGCCAAAATACTAGTAATACAAAGTTTTTTTTTTTGTTTTTTGTTTTTTTCACTGTGCTTGATATTGTCACTATGTCCCTAATTTGACAAGGCAGAACATGTCAGTTTTACATATGTTTTGGTTCAGGTTGAATTCACAGGTTTGGGGTTGCTTGTGAAGATACAGACTAGTTCAAGAAGGAATAATCTTTTTCATGCATCTTGCGTGAAAGATGCGTAAAAATTAAATTAAATTTAAGCTTAAAATGTACAAAACATATTCAACTTAAACTGCCTAAAACTATACCCACTATATCAAACTGTAACAAAAATACTGTATTATGCCAAAACTGCTCCGGTCTCATATTTGCAATCTCATAACAGAAGTGTTATTACCAGTATTTAGTAGCTAACAACACATAAATATGTTGGACCTGTGCTATATTTTAGCTCAAGTACTCAGCTTTTAAGGTTAAGATACAGCTGAACACAATTGAGAGAGTCTCAAAATATTTGTTTCGGTTGTTCCTAATTAACTTGAATTTCAAGTTTGTATCCACCACCGAGTGGATTTTTGTCATCGTTACCTCAGTGCAGAATTTATGCAATTTTTTATTTATTTATTTTTTTTCAGACAATTATCTAACTTTGCCTAGCACTATACTTAGTATACTATGAACTACATTATATAAAGAGCACTACCTTGTATTCCATGTCATTTAGTTTGAATACTACTAACTGCACTAAAGCTCTATAACACATAGCCATCTCTTTCAAGTGTCTATCAAAAAGAGACACATTTTTAAAAACTTCTGCGAATAAAGCTTTGTAGGGCTTGTATGGAAAACTAAACGTATTGCATTTTGGCTGTGGTCTAGAAACGTCACAGTACGACTGTAGATTGTATGTTTTTGTAGATTTGCATCACTGTATTTCCCAAGTTACTGTACGCATGTGGCATATGCTGTGAAGTTGTTTTTTTTTTTTTTTTTGCTGTGATCAAAGTACTAATGTGACTTAGACACTTACTGTCTGCAACTGTTCTGTTCTGCTATTTAAATCAATTGTTCATTTCCGTTAGATGTGTATCAACTTATACAAATCTTTGGTACCTTTCCACCTCCGGCGAGCTTTAATATTTATAATTTTGTATTACCAAAAGGTGAAACGTGCCTAATGTAAAGCTTCATTAACTTTTTTTTTAATGACTTGTGGACATTTCACTTATTTGAGTATTTAACTGTAAACATTATCTGTAGACATCAGTATCGTTGAATATTTAGTATTCTCATTATCATAGTTTGTTTGCTAAAGCTGATAACTACAGCTTTGGTTGGTAACTACAAATAATGGTGGGGATTTAGACTTGACATTAAAACAAGTAACCATTTAGGATGTATAACATTTATTTAGAGCAGCATTGTATTTTTATATAGTATACTTGGTCCTTTGACTATTTAATTTCTGAAATAGTCTGTCCGGAAGTATGTTGCCTCTCCAATTTTTATGTGGTTTGAAATGTGAGCAATTAAGTAAAACTGAATTTAACACTGAGGATGTAATCTGGTAGAACCTGTCAAAATGAAATCACAGATCTGTGCATGTTGTATCAGAAGGAGCATGGCGATGATAAATGTCAAATCCAGTTTCTTATTAAGTTAAAGGGATAGTTCACCCAAAACTGAAAATTTGATGTTTATCTGCTTACCCCCAGGGCATCCAAGATTTTGGTGCCTTAGTTTCTTCAGTAAATGCAAACGATTCTTTGACTTTTAACTCAAACTGTTGCAGTCTGTCAGTCATATAATGGAACTCAATGGGCACCAAACATTCCAAAAGCTCTGAGAGTTAAAAAAACAAAAACAAAAAACATACACAGACAAAATTAAATTAAGCCCTACGACTCATGATGATACACTGAGGTGTTAAGACATTAAACGATTGGTCTGAGCATGTGCCAAAGCACATTGATGTGTCATTTCATTTTATAAAAAATTATATAAATACTGTTTTTTGCACCGACCGATCTCTTTGTATCTTAACACCTCAATGTATCGTCATGAGCCGTAGGGTTTAATTTGATTTTGGAATGTTTGGTGGTGCCCATTGACTTCCATTATATGACTGACAGACTGCAATGGTTTGAGTTAAAAAAATCTTCTTTTGTATTTTACTGAAGAAACAAAGTCACCTACATCTTGGATGCCCTGGGGGAAAGCAGATAAACATCACATTTTTTTATTTTTGGGTGAACTATCCCTTTAAGATTTTGATTTGAACTGTTTAGAAGGAGTTAAATTACCATGAAACAGTAAAGCAGAATGCCAAGTGCATGTGAATGTTTTGTGTCTTCTGACCATTACAAATCTAAAAATCTATTTGAAGTTTTTTGATACGTTTTTACCCACAGGCTGGAAATAGTTGTCTGACTTTGAGAAACCCCCAAATAATCAGTTTGTGGCATTGCTGTGCTTTTCTGGTATATCCTCAACACCTGATCAGTGGTTTCTGGTGATTTTGACATGGAATGACCGCAAAGATATAATGTGAAAATATAGTGTGAAACGGTTTCCGTCCAGAAACGTAAGCTCAGATTTGTTGTAATAATGTGTTTTGAGTGAAGCAGCATGTTGGAGCTGTACACTTGGGTTGTATTACGTCTCTTTATACTTGTATTATTTAACCCTATTATAAAAGTGTAATAAAATGCTGATAAAATGCGAACTGTGTGTTTGCCATTTTTTTCCCATTTATTTACGCTGCATTAAAAGTTGTTTGAGATGGAAGCTTATTGTGCTTTTATAAATTGGAGAAAAAAATAAGCGTGACTGCCTCAGATGTTTGAACTGGGTATCAGCCGAGCTATTACTAATTTCTTCAATTGTTAATATTTGTTATCTGCAATGAAGTCTATACATTACTGAAATCTACTACATTCAAATGAGGAGCCATAGTCAGATGCACCATTTGACAGAATCCGCATACTTTTGTTTTATTTATTTTCTCTGTCTTCAAGCTTTTGAATCCTAGAGAAGTTTTTGCAGTTAACTATTTAAGTGAAACCGAATACAGTGTTCCTCTATAGCAGTAACTAGAGAGATATATGCTCCATGAAGGCCAGCAGTGGACTGATTCTCTTCTGTCTGTTGCAGGTATCTGTCTGGCAGTTCTCCTGGGCTGTACTACAGTAATCACTGTCCCTCGCTGTCTACACCTGTGTCTGCATCCTCTACCTTCATCCCAACACCTCCCCCCAACCTGTCACAGCTGCTCATCCGCCAGCAAAGCCACAGAACACGCAAAACCTTGCCCTCCTCGCTGCCTGGGCGCCTCAACAGGGCCCTCTCTCTGGGAACCATCCCATCCCTTGCACGAGCAGGTAAAGCGTAAGATAGACACACATTGTCATCTAAGGTATATTTTTAAACAATAAATTGATAGAAAAAATATATATTGATCAAAATGAAGTAACATTTTAATATCTTTTTTTTATTCCTGAGATGGTAAAGCAGAATCTTCAGCATTATTACTCCAGTGTTCAGTATCACATCAATCAGAAATACTTTTAATATGGGGATGTAAAAACAATGGTTTTTGCTAGTTATTTTTGTAGAAACTGTGATACACTACCTGTTCAAAACTGTGGGGAAAGTAAGTTTTTATTCAGCAAATACTAAATAAATTGATCACAAAACTGAACACATTTATGATGTTATAAAAGATTTATATTTCAAATAAATGCTGTTCTTTAAACTTTCTATTCATCATGTGGTTTATGCCAAAATATTGAGCAGCTTTCAACATTGATAATAATAACAGTTATACAGTTGCAGAAGGTCTTTACGACCACATCAACAACGGGAGACGTTTTAGACGTGTGCTCCACTTCACTGCAGGGCGAAGTGCGAGGCAAACAAGCATGCAAATGATGCTGTTTACCACTAGGCTCGCTGTAGCCTGTATCCTTTCATTTCAAAGCATGAAATAAACTACATGCATGCAGTGTCATGGTCAGTTAAGTCATGAAGCTACCAAAAAGATGATTAAAGCTGCCTTAAAACTGTGCAAGCATGTAATATATTTTATACAATTAATTAGTAATTAGTTTTTATTGATTAACAGCACTAATATATATGTATTTCAACACATTTTAAATAACTAATTATTTTTAAATAGATATTGTCTATAATAGTCATTTAATGTAGAAAAACCTTCAGTTTCTTTAAGAGCAGTGCTGCTATGGTGAGAGGCACCAGGTGCTTTTTTGTGGAACCAATGCAGAAGTGCATGATGGGAAAGATGTGGGTCACTGACTGACTGAATGCATGGTACAAGGAACTCTGCTCACTCTTCACCCCAGACGGTGCCGCACCTAGCAGGGGAATTTTGCCAACTGCCAAAGAAAACTGCGAAGTGTGATTGAGAAATAGTCTTTTCAGTATCTCCAGCTACCTGCATACTACAGGGATTTTCCCACTGCTTCAAGTTTCAAGTTACAGGAAGTGACTAATTGTACATTATTTTATCTTTGAATTTATTTTGCTGTTATTTTTTCAGTGAAACTAATTTTCTCTGTCCAGTGACACATTGACCACAGGCTATCAAATGCTGTACAAAAGAGGAGTTGTGTGATGTGACATTATCCTCTGATAATATCCTCCATACCAAAAAAACCCCACACAATTGAATATCTATTAATGTAACAAAAATGTTTTGATTAATGTTTATCCAATAAAAAAATAATAATAATTTTACCTAATTGACTTATGGTTTTGACTCTGCATAATATATCAACATTTTGTTTATATTGTATATTAAAAGGAATGGCAGGGGCAAGAGCTTGGTTTGCCATAGCTTTTAACTTTGACCTGTCAGTAAAAGGGACTTTGTAATACACACAGGCTTTTAAAGCCTGGGATCAGGGTGATGTCGGGAGTGGTGTTTAAATAACTGTTGTGAGACGGTAGAAGAATCATGGTTCGTTTCATGTGTGGATCTTCAGACGAGACCAGATGAGATGGCAAACGTCAGCCTCCTTTAATCAGATGCAGTGGCTCGGCAGGTGTGATAAAAAGTTCCAGAGCTTGATCTTTACGTTAATCACACACACACTTTTCTGAAATCCCAGTGTTTGATTCATTTCCATCTTGTCGCGTTATATAGAGATGGATATGTAATGGTGATCTTTAACAGCTAACAAATTTCTAGTTTTAAGAAATATCAGTAAGATCTCAGTAAGAGTCCAGTGAGATCTCTCACAGTTTGTTTTTACAAAAGCATTAGAATATCACTCATCTCTCCATCACACTTCCACATGACATCTTGAAAAGGCTTTTGTGTGAGCAGGGCCTGTACCTGCTCCATCATGTACCTTCACCCATCTGCTCTGTAATGGTTCTGCTCCTCTGCAGCTGTGTTGGCTCCACATATGGAGACATTCCTGGAATGACAGAATGAGAGTGTTAAATGTCTCTACTTTGCAGTTGGATGCTTTTGTTATATCATGAAAATTGCTAGGAATTTCTGTCAATCTTTTGTGGGATAGCTGTCTTTCACTTTTGAGGAACCAGCCATGAAGTCAGTTTTTACGGAATAATCCTATTGTTCTGAACATTGATATTAAATCATTTTAGAATTCTAGGATCATGTGACATTAAAGCCTGGAGTAGTAATGATGCTGAAAATTCAGCTTTGCATCACAGGAATAAAATGCACTTTAAAAAAAATGACCACTTTTACTGTTTTTGATCAAGTAAAACATAAAAATAACTCCTGAACTGTTGTGCTGATTTATTATTTTACTTGCAGATTCAGGTTTCCTGTTCAGTGGGAGTAGACCATCTTCACAGTGTAAAGACTCTCCTCCTTCAGGTAACTGAAGAAGTTTTATATTTATATCTTCATGAAATTAAAACCAGAAAATAATTTGATAATTACTTGTCAGTCACATCGCCATCTGGTAAAAAATTTCCTTTATTTTTCAATAGATTACTACTCTCTGAAATCTGGAAGCCGGCCCTCCTCTCCTGGACCCTCTCCAACCCCTTCCGTGGCAGGATCGGTCACTTCCACCTCCAGCTCCGCCAGACAGCGCCGGCCACTCATCAGTCCGGCCAGACTCAACATCAGCGGGCAAAAGCTGCGGCTCTTTTCCTCTCCTCTGGAGCCTTTAAGTTTGGCCTCACCGCCTCCGTTTCTTTCAGAGCAAAACCACCTCCACAGCGGAGGATTCTTGCCTGACATTCCACACTTCCATTCACAGAATCATGGTATAGAACACTTTTGGATATTTAATCTACATGAATATCATACAATTGATAAAATATCTTCATGAAACGCATGGTCTTTAAGTAATATCTTAATTATTTTGACCCATAACATGTATTGTTGACTAATGCAACAATATACCTGTGGTACTTATGACTGGTTTTGTGGGACAGGGCCACAGAAATGTTTTTTTATATGTTCTGTTCTCAATATATGAACTGTTAAGATTGACATAGATATGATTTTTTTTTTTATGAGATTCAGGTTCAGTGATTGATGAGGGCAGTGTGTTTGAGCATGTGGAGAAGCGAATGGGCAGCTCCTCCGGGTCTTCAAACTGCCATGTAGACACGACCACAGGAGATGGAACTGACAGCAAGCCTGGATGGAAAGGTGCGAACACAATGTTCATTAGATTTTCTGGGTTTAAACTAGTCCGGTTACCCTGTTCTGCATAATTATTTATTGTTTGAATGTTTTTGTTTTTCATAGGGTTTTTGGGCTTGACGCTTTGGCCTGGTTTACTGTTTGCCAGCCTGACAATTAACTTAACCTTTATCGGTTTCTATCTTTATTACAATTGGAGATGAACATTATAGAAGAGACCTCAGGAGTTCAAGGTCAAACTGGGATATACACTGGTCTTTGTCACCTGTGTGCTCCGTAAATCTGGGATCTTTACAGGAAATATGTGGATAACAGTTCCCTTGGGTGACGCCTACAACTTTATTCTTGCTGCTCAACAATTGTGGATATAATAAGAAAAAAGAAATTCTCAAATTAAAGAGAAGACCGTATCCTCTTAACTTGAGCTCTGTTAAATACAGCTGAGATTCTACGTAATGCCGCAAAGTATGCTTTGTAAAACATGTTTTTGTGCATGTTCGGTCATTTTTTGTGTTTTTAAACACTGGATGTGTTTCAGACTGAATGCTTGTGCTGTTTAGTTTAACAGAATGATGTCTGTTGGGCATGTGATGCATCTTTATAAAACATTTATTTGACGACTTTGCCATATTGCTGTACTTTAAGTGTTTCTGTTTATCCTACATCCTGAAAGAAGCATTCCATGTCATGTCATTATCGCAGTGATGTGATACTTTAGTGCAATATGTTTGTGTTGAGCTACTTTTGTCAGCAGTGTGACACTGAAAGATTTGGTTTAGCAAATGTCTGTTACAATGTACATTGAGCCTTTGACTCTGTTTTATGATTCAATTCAAAATGTCAATGGAAACCAGGAACATTGAATTTTTGTACATAAAATAAAAAGTGTTTCAATTACCAGACTGAAATAAATCTCCATTGTAATAGTTATACAATTGGTTTGGTGTCCTCTGTATTTTGTAGATTGCTTCCTAATCTCTGGCATTTTACAATTACAAATATTGTTGGCCACTTGACAAGTTTCTTATACTCCTGTTTTTGAGGGGGGGGGGGTTTGGATAAAAGCGTCTGCATAAATGTACATATAAAATGTTCACTTTCAGCATTCAGAAATACTGAGCATTTATTTGTAAAGTCAGTTGCTCACTGAACAGGTGATGATCTTGATATGGTAAATGTCGTAGTTGCCATATCATGAGGTATTGGAAACATTCTCTTCTTCTCTTCTTGTGTTGATGAATGATGCAATCTTTACGTTTTAAATAAATGTGAGGAAAAATATACAAAACTGAAAGTAATTCATACAAAGTGCTCCAAAGTACCAGTTTATCTTTCTCCATCACTGGCTGGGTGTAGACAGTCTGTCTCCTGAAAAAAATGATATCAATCTGGATTCTCTCAGTATAGAGCGTTATACAGCTCTGAGTGGGAGGTTATTTGAGAGATGATTTGGTAACTTGTCAATGTCCATTTTCCAAAAAGAACAGAATGCAAATTCATTTTAATTACAAGCCAGTAATTTGTTTTGCAAATGGAGGTTTAGATGTATATACTCTAATGAATGTGCTGACTTTAATGGAGGTAACTGAAGATCTGAGGCGCTGTAGTTAGCAATGCACATAAAGATGAAACTGGCAGAGTGGGAAATTCCCCCCCATCCACCCCCAAAAAAGAGGCAAGTTAATACATGCATCTTGTAAGAATGTTTTATATTATTGTAAGATACATTCAAACTGAGGACGTTATAGTCTGTGGTCAATTACTTATACTGCACATTCCGTAAATCACTGTCATATTACACTAATTTTGCAATAAATCACATAAATACATTTGAGATTTAATTTTTTTTAAATGCTAAAAATGGCGGTATAAATATTATCAGAGCTCAGAACATTTCAGAATGTTTCACACTGCAGTTATAAAAGCGATAGGTAACACTAATAGGCCTACTGGTACAACATTAGTACATATAGCAAAAAATGCTTGAACTAACAATTATAAAAATACTTATATTAAACTTATTATATTATACTTATTATATTATATACATATATACATTAAACCAAAGTTGCAACTGTTAATATTATTTAACGGACTTGAGCTAAAATGACATTAAAAAATTATAAATATTGTAATTGATGTGTTGCTAATCACTAGTAAATTTTAATTTATGCATTAACTAACCTTAACTAATTAACTTTACTATAAAGTGGTTCCAAAATTATAGTAATTCTGATTTTAAGCTCAACCTAAAATTCAAGTATTGGTATAATTATATATATTATTATTATTTTTTTTTTTTTTTTTACTTTTTAAATAGTCTAGCCTTCCTTTTACAGCTAGTATTTCAGGAAAAAATGGCAATGCTTTGCTTATAGACGGCTATGTCTTATTATGTTGAGAATATAGCCTCATCTAAGATCTTAACAAGGCGCCACCTTTGATGGAACGTTTCGTTTATTTGATTGGACGGAGCATTTGTGGGAACACTTGCGCAGAGAATGAAGTTTACAAATCAGATGCTCTTTGTTCTTGAAACATGCGCAGTCCACAAAATCCGAATTGGATTAGGTAGTTAAATATATTTTAATGTTATATATATCTATATAATATTATTAATATCTTGAATATTTAGGCCTGCCGATAAACTTTTAAAAATACCATAAAATGGACAGAATGATTTGCAATGCGTTTTGACATAACAAACTTTAGCCTACAGTTTTTATATTTAATTTAATAATTTAAATTTAATTGCATTTTGCACGATAAACTCACAGCACGTTTATATTAAATCTAATGTTTTAAATTCACAACATACATGACTAATAAGAATAAAAGGAGAATATATTATTCCTATTTTATTAACGTTAAATTAGCAAGTGTTTTTTTAATGCCGGCGACATCAAACGGATATGTTTACTATAACATTTAACAAGCAGTCAAAATATGTCTGCGACCCTCGCGCGCCCCTTTCATGTTTCATTCGCGAACTTTTGACCTCTACTTCAGGATACCGACAGGAGGCAGGGCAGGTAGGTGGTGACTAAAGCAAATCCGACGCACACCTGGACACTTTTAACTTTACACCTGTGCTGTTTCGCTACAGGGAATCTCGCCTTTTCATTCATCCAGCTCAAGCCCATCTCATGGATCGCAGCGCGGGGTCTGATACCGCAGAGGACGGCCAGAGTACCGCGAAGGATGGAGGAGCCGCTCCAGCACCAGAAAAGCCTCCTTATTCGTACGTGGCTCTCATTGCAATGGCCATCAGAGAGAGCGAGGAGAAGAAGCTGACCCTGAATGACATCTACAGCTTCATCATATCCAAGTTTCCATACTACGAGAAGAACAAAAAGGGATGGCAGAACAGCATCAGGCACAATCTGAGTCTCAACGAGTGCTTCGTGAAGATTCCCCGGGAGAGTGGCGGGGAAAGAAAAGGGAACTTCTGGGCGCTAGACCCAGCGTTTAGCGATATGTTTGAGAAGGGTAATTACAGGCGCAGGAGACGCGTCAAGAGACCCTACCGACCACCACCCTTACCGTCTGGATTTAACTTCACCGACTCGTACTGCCTGCAACAGGAGCCCGTTTACTGGCAAAGCCCGTTCGTCAGCACCAGCTCCTGGAGTCACCAGTCAAGCTCTCCTACGCACATCTCCAGCTACCTGCAGCCCATGCGCCCTCTGTCTCCAAACGATTACGCCAACTCTCCCGTGAGTTATTACCACGGTCAGCACCATCACCTTCACCCGTCCTACAGACCGTACCACCGGCATTCGAGCGCTCTGGTGCCTCTGAGCGGCATGACTCCTCCGGTGAGCCCCGGCGGAAGCTCCATCTCCGCCTGCAGCTACCCGCAGCACACCGGCCATCCCGAACTGGGGCACCATCCGTTTGACTGACGGACAGACACGTGAAAACTGAATATAAGTAGGCAAAAAATTTCCTTTGCATCAAGATTTGCTGTTTTTTTTTAAACCTTTGGAAATGTTAAACGTGCCGTTTCAAGTGAGACTGGCCGGTTGAAATTAGGTCGAAATGTTGCATTCATGGGTTTACACTTGTTCTTTATGGATTTTCATGAATGAAATATTTTTACTTTGTTAAACTACTTCATTAAAAGTCAATAGACGAAGAGATGTTCAAACGCACTTGGTTGTTGGCAAGTTGTCAGTTTCCAAACTTTCCATAAATTTCAGCAAATGTTTAGAAAGCATCAAGATAGGCTACATAGTCATATTTATTGTTTGCCATGTATTAAGATTGAATTAAGGATCTTAAAGTGGATGTACTGTTTGCATACCGTTTAAAATGTTTTTGCTTATTTTATTTGGAAACACTTTGCACAAGTTCTTTACACACGCAGAGGTGTATTTTCTCTAAACAAATGTTCTGTATATTGAATAGACATGTTCAATGTCTGCATTTCTGGAGTTTTGACAATATTTTTTATATGTAAATGTTTATAACCTGTTCGCATTTTTCTCTGATAAAATTCTGATATCTAGTCTCATTTACTTGACTATTTATTTTATATAGTTCTAATTGCGTTTGACCAGATTCAATTAAAGATATAACAATAATAACTGTTTTTTAAAATACACATATTTGTAGAGAAAAAAGTATTGCTGATTTCCAGCTGTTTTATTTGAAAAGCGCACAAAATTACACGGTATCCATACAGTGCAGTGCAAATGCTTAATTATACTGAATGTATTAATGATTAATGGTGATGAAAGTAAAGGTGTTCCAAAATATGGAGCAAGATCTAGGTTATTTATAATATTAACTCCATAAAATACACTTTGTAGCTAGCGCCCCCTTGTGGCCTTTTGACATTATTTGTAAAAAGGTGCTATAGTATTATTTTTATAGTATTATCATGTTTACAGTTGATATAAACATATTATTTTGATTGACTACTGCTAATATAATCTGAACATATTTTATTTTGTACATAAAAAATTACATTTGAGGCAGACACCTTCTCTGAACACGTTTCTGTGAATCCATTTATTATAATAGTTGACGTGAGATGTGTCTATTTCTTGTGATTATGCAAATCTTAGCCCACTGATCTAAATTTAGCTTAGACATGTGATGAGCAAAATGCTCACTGCAGCTTAAACATGTCCTTCCCTGATCTAAAGTGTCTTTGAACAGAGAAATAATATCATAGTTTTATCTTGACATAAAAACCAGCCCATATTCAAATACAAGCCGCTGGATGAACAAACAAGAGATCATTTGTTAAGAAAGACAGAGTGTCAGAATTGCAAGGCTGCAAGAGGCTCTGAAACTGTTGCCATGGCGAGGAAAGACTGTTACTTTAACAGTTAAATTTTAAAGAAGTCTTTGATGCATTCTAAGTGCAATTCCAATATTAGACATGGTCTCAGATGCAGGGCTGTATGTCCATCCATAATTTCCCTTAAAGGCATCCGAGGCCTCTTTCTACTTAATTTGATTATTTCAGAGGCTGTAATGACATTGCATGTGTTTGGTTTTCCCCATCACCTCCTGTAACTTCCCTGCGGTGATCGGCTGTCTGGCAGCGTAGTGCACTGTGGCCTGCAATGACTGGTGGGCAGGGGGTGAAGGTGGGTGGATGTGGTCACAGGGGTCTTTGGCTTTATTTCAGTCTGAGTTTCTGTTCTGCACATACACTTCCTGTTTTCACAAGCTCGCAGCTTTCAATGGTGCAGTGCGATTTAAAAGCTTGTTATCATCACAGCACCACTACAGTCTTTCAGGTGGGTGAAAAGAAGACATATAAATGTCTATACAGATGATTAAACAACATGTGGCTAATTACATGCAGTTCCAGGTCTTGGATTCAATGGTGTTTTCTTAAAGAGACTCTGCTCTTTTTGGATTACAGGATATGTATTTTATATAAATTCATTGCAAAGCCTTATAATTTGTTCTCAGGAATAAAATAATAGCCTTTTACCAGACGTCTCCTTGCTGAAAGCAGACAGCTTTATTTTACTGAATGACTGGTGCATTTAAGTGACTTCCCCGTGGACCCATAATCGTTATTCGCTGTCAGTGGCATCCTGAATTAGAGTTTCCTTACTCTCTTAAAGGAAGGCACGTCTGACCGGTTTTATTTAAAAATGAGGAAATAATAAGTTCAGTAATTCAGGGTGTTATGTGCAGTATTTACGCATACAGTGGTGTCGGATAATAGTAGTAAACAAGCTCTGAAGCAGTTTCGTTGTGAATCGATGTTTTGAACATATAATTTAATCGAGTCCTTTCTACAGATTGAAGTAAGAGAATTCTAGCGTGACACCACCCACTTTCGAAGACTGAGCCAATAACATTCGAGTACGGGCTTTAACGGAGCATTTCATTGGTTGTACGTACTTAAGAGTACGCCCCTAGTGTGAACCAGTTGTCTTAAACAAACTGGGCCTTCAAGCAGAGCTCATAAGGATATTTTGAGCTATTGACCGAAAATGGTAATTTAAGTCATTTAACTATTAGAGGAAGCGTCTGAATAATTATGATCGTATGTATGTGTATATATATATATATATATATAACGTGACCGACTCGACGGTCTGTGGCGAATCGGTTATGTCAATGATTCAGTGACTCACTCATAACACTGGGTCTGCGTCCCAAAGTGCATACTATCCATCCTAAATTCAACGTGCCATTAGTGGTTTTAATACCATTTAGGGCAGATAGGGTGGATAGTATGCACTGGGAAGTAGGATGGTCCTCAGTGAATTTGATCTTCATAAAAAAATTCAAAAGATTCGAGTCACGGAGATGAATCAAAAGCCACATAACGTTATATGGAATATATTTATTTATTTCTGCGAATTTGTAGCTCATAATGCATAAAAATGATTGAGGAGAGTTAAGTAATCACAGAGATTGCTCTCAAATTAGTGCAGCATGTCGCACGCGTGGAAACAGACCTCAGAAACAGAGGAAGCCAGACGGTGATGTGTTGAGGAAGAGTTAGGGATCGTTAATATAGTTTCGAACCGTTGTGAAAAGCGCAAACATTTATTACGTATGTTCGAAAGTTAAAATCATAACATGTTAATGTAATGGTTAAAATGCTGCCAGTTAATTTAAGTAAATTATCAAAACATCAAATATCTTTGATGTTATACTTTAACGTTTTATCCATTTTCATTCCATTTCTCTCTGAATAAGTGTTTTCATGACGCGCAGACATTTTTTGTCAGTATTATGCCGTACATGAATGACAACAAGGGAGAGAAAAAAGAGAGAGAGAGAGAGAGAGGAGGAGGAGGAAGCAAGTGAGCGCGAGAAAGAGGAAGAGATAGAGACACTACACAACTATGTCGATGGTCCCTACGAGTTAGGAACGCGGTGCTGAACGCATAGTGCAGACTGCCAGTTTAACACCTCCAATCTGTAAAGGATTATCAACACTTCTGGTGTCATTTCAGAACGTTCAAATACGGGCGTTTTGATCGCTGACCGAAATTCACGCGCCAGGAAGATATCAATTTTCAATGTCAAAGTAAAGGAGCATCGCTGATTCTGAAGATGGAGAAATGAGCTACCGGTGAGGCTTGAAGGTAAGTTCGCGCTGTCACATTGCCATATTTTGTTTCATGTTTCCCATCACGACAACATGAAACGAGCAGAGGTTTATTCATGGTGGCTTACGCAAAAATGTGTTGACACCTGCCATTTTAAATGTGCATGATAAATATTGTGCTATTTTTAATTGCTGCGACTTTATATACACCATATATTTTCGACAGACGCATAGTTTAAAATATAGTATAACGTTTGTGAAATTTCTATGTTGATGTGAGATGATGTGCGCCACGTTTCTCGGATATTGGCCCTCCGGCCGGCTTTGTAACCTTAGACAATCCGACAATTCATCACAGAGCTGCAGTGTGTGCTTCAGACACATCCATAGCATATATGATATTGATATGATATTGATTGATGTAATATAATGTAAAATCTCATGTCAGGAACACCATGATTAAGTGCATTTGAATTCTGCTTTAAATGGATTTATCAGTTGTAATTTTTTCATTGATAAAGTATAACTGGATTGTATTGTGCACATATATTTATGCAATTCAATGACCTGTCTGCCTATACAAGAGATTGATATGAGTTTGTTTTGACTGTATTTATTATACACCCTAGTAGGCACAGCTTTGATTTTTTTTATAGCAGGTCATTGGGTTGATACAAACCATGATAAAATGTTATATTGCAAAGAAATATTGCATACAATAAAATATATATTGTAAGAAGAGAAGTATGAATATGCTGCATTGGAAACTATAAATGTTAAACATCCAGCACATTAAAAAAATAAATATATTCTATACTAAAAATAGTATTTAAAATAATATGTACAATAATTTAAAAACTCACATGCAACATAACTTATTACGTTTTCTCTTTTAACAGTGCTTTAATTATACTTCCTTATGTTTAATATTATGATAGTATTTTGTAAAAAAAATCAAGGATTTTGTAGGCCTAATTTAATAACATTATTCAGACTTATTTACTCATACTCGCGCATTTAATTGCTACTAGCCATTATCTTAATCATAATATGAATGATGTATATTTTTTAAAGAGTATGTGCTGCACATTTACAAGATAAGTGTCCTAATAATTATTTATTATGCAGCATATGTCACACGCTCTCTCTCTTCTCGCTGAATATTAATTGTGTGTCTTGAGGTCACTCCCTGCCTCTGTGATTGGTTCAGTGGGTTGTAACAGCTAGTAAACACTTCATGCATGTTCAGTATTGTATGACTTGATCTGTTGTAAACAACTATATCTGTGCTCAGCAGTGGGGTCCGCTGTAGATGAGCTTCCTGCACCATGCCGCCGGGGGTCTACGGCATGCAGGATGTGTGGGAGAGGGAGGGTCGGCAACATATCAACATGGAGTTCCTTCTCCCCACCGGGATCTACCTCAACTTTACCGTAGCATGCAGTGACACCATTAGTACCATCAAGAAGGTGAGGAGACCCTCTCATCACATGCTAACACCAAACATGCTAATTTGCAGACATGGGTAGTTGACGCACAACATCCGTACTTACAATATTTTACATAATTGAAATTATTATTGATTTTATATATATATATATATATATATATATATATATAAACGGATCTTTTCAATTAATTTATTAGGTTCACAAAATGCTCATTAGGTCAAGGTTAAAAAACTACTGCTTTAATGCAAGGTCATAAAACTGCATCTGTAATAAAGTAACAAATAATAATCATGAAAAAAAGAAGAGAAAACACATTGTTTAAATACATTGCAGGACATTTTACGTACACAAAAGTATTCGATTGACTAAAAATCTAGTATATGTTTTTGAATTTATTATTAAATTTGCAGACAGTTATATTTATAAAGTCATATTTATAAAATATGCTTATATTTATAAGCATATTTGAACAATTTTAAACTGATATTAAATTATATCTACAGTACAAGTAAAAACCTGTTTGCTACTTTCTAAATACCCTTTACCCCCTTTTTTATATGTGTGCTTGTTTGAACAAAATGCTTGGTTATCAACAAAAAAAGTACATCAGTCACACTACTAATGATAATAGACAAACTGAAGACTTCCCTTCGTAGAAGACTATTTCTATGCTGGTAGACCATTATAGGCATGGTGTTCGCCACCACTAAATTGATGGTTCTTGTAGTTAAGCTGGTTAACTATGCAAATCTTATTGGTTGAGATAATCAGAAAGCCTACCAGTACCGTATGCTAGGTGATTTTATTAAAAACAGTATTAGATTCTCTGCAGTAAAAATATTGGAATCAACTGCAGTCAAACCCACTGGCCACATTAAAATCCTGATTTGTGGCTTGTGCCTTAGATGGTGTGGAAGAATGCCAAGAATGAGCCTCTGTTCAGTGCCCTGAGTGACCCGGATGCCTACGTGTTCACCTGCGTCAACATGACCGCAGAGCGGGAGGAGCTGGAAGATGAGCAGCGCCGCATGTGTGACGTTCGGCTGTTCTTGCCAATTCTCAAGCTGGTGGCCCGGGAAGGGGACCGAGTCGAGAAGCTCATCACCACCCAAATCAGTCTGCTTATCGGAAAAGGTATGTGTCTCACTGCTCGTCGGCTGACCTCAGAGCTCACAGTGGAAGCAGATTAGCATTTACTCACCACTGCAGCAAAACGATATGGTTTTGGCAGCTGTTCAGCACTTAAAAAGAATTTGTTTATTTAAACAAATGAAGACATGAAGGCCTGATTCGGAAAGCCTGGTTTCTAAATGTCTCCTGGTTTTGGTCATTTCCTCTTTTTGAGATACTCTTTTATTACCTTGGGTAGTTTTGTTAATGGTTTTTTGAGGATGTTCACGAAATCTGTTCATGTTGCCTTATGCATAATTCCACTAGCATCTGGATAAATTTGTAAAATACACTAGATGTTGGCCAACTAACGATGTGGGAGGTATTTTCAAGTCAATTTAAAGGGGTCATATGATGCGATTTCAAAATTTCCTTTATCTTCGGTGTGTTACATGCTGTTAGTGCATAAATAAGTTGCAAAGAGTAAAGTTTCAAAACAACCCCCCCCCCCAAACAGCTCATTTAAACATGCCCCCACTTTTCTAAATCACAGAGTGGCTTTATTGTCGTGGCACCACCCAAATGTTTTAGCGAAGAAAGAAGGCAGAACTATTATTCTCTGTAGTATTTCTGACAGTTGCTGGACGCACTGTGTGTCGTTTTGAAAGTAAAACTACTTTGTTTGTGCTTCCAAAAGAGGACACAATTAGAAATCAGTGGTTAAGTTGTATTTACAACACTGCTCCAGAACAGTTCAACACAAATATTAGAGTTCAGCGCACTTACAGAGAATTGATTCATAAAACCTGCTGATCAGCCTATAAAGCAGAGACTGTAAAATAGAGCAATTCTACCTCTGCAAAGACGGTCTGACTCACAACCTTTAAGGTAGTTACGTTTTCTTATGTAAAGAACCTGCTACTTACTATTCAAACGCAAGTTTTGAGCAGTAAAGTTCTCATCATGTTATCATAAGGGCTGTAACATTTCATCACATGCTTGAGGTATTCGGCCAGTCACAGTGCACTGGATAGCTGGCCAATCAGAGCTCACTTCACTTTTTTAGAACGATGAGCTTTGTACAAATCGACCTGATGCAGGAAGCGGTACATTGCATTAAACCAAATACACAAAATAATGTTCTTTTTAGCAACATCATAAGACCCCTTTAAGCCTTTTTATTTAGCGGTCCTAAAAACGCATTATTATATGATCCATTCAATTTTATTATTCACTTTTATTCGAAGAGATAATCATTTCTAAATGAAAAAAATCTTCTCCACAGGTCATCATGAATTTGACTCCCAAAAGAACCATGAGGTAAATGAATTCCGAACCAAAATGCGAACATTTTGTGAAGATCGTGCTCAGGACCGTCAGATGTTGCCTTGGGATCAATGGATGGAGTTCAACTTCCCGCGTGACTTGGAGCCGTGCTCTGCAGTGGCGCAGTCTGGGAAATCACGCAGCGTCAAAAAGATTTTGATCAATGTGAAGTTTGAAGGCAGTGAGGTGAGCCAAGACAAATTGTACATGTGTTTATATTAATATACAGTTCTTATTAATGCATTCTGGGAATTCATTCCCTTTAGTTTAATACTGTGTATTCGCTTTCTGTCTTAAGTAGTCATTGACTACTTAATCCTCATGCAGAAGTCTAGTTTTAGACTGACATATTTTCTGTCTTTGATATTACAAATTGTAACAGTCAGGAGATGTTTACACGGTGATGATGTCACTACAGCATCTGCAGGCACACATGGCTCTTACTGACCTAGTTTTCCAGAGTGAAGCCTTTGATAGTATTTATATGTGTTGTGTTGCCTGTCAATCCCCCACCCACTCAACACGAATGTTATTTACCTATGATCTTTAACCTTGTAATGAGTCTGAAGCGTGCAAAAAAACCTCCAGCAACACTTGTTTTTATAAGGCATGACATGGATCAAAAGCCAGACTGTTTCACCACCGCATTTGCAGAGAAAAACAATCACATTATGAGTAATTACTAATCATACTATAGTGAGTGAACCCTGGTCTTATGCTCATCAGTGATTATGAGGGAGTTTTCTGCTTTTTTTACTATAACTAGAGCATGTTTTCTCGAACTTTTTTGAACCAAGGACCCCTTTATAACACAGACTGTTCAAAGACCCCAGAGAAGTCACTGTTACCATAGAAATGAGAATCATAGCAACCGTGACCACCCACTCCCATAAAGCATAGTCTCCCCACACGCAGAATTTCTCTATTTCTTATTATGAATTAGCATTCAAACGTTTGGTTAAAATATTTCTTATGATGTCATATTATGATGTGCTTTTTAATATTTTTGTGGAAACTGTGACACATTTCTTTCAAGATTCGTTGCTTAATGAAAGTTTTAGTAAAAGCATTTATGCAGAGTAGAAATCTACAACATATACAAGTCTTTAATGTCATGTTAGATCAATTTAATTAATGCTTGCTGAAACAAGAGTCTTACTGACCTAGCATGTATCTTTATTAAGTTTTTTTTTTTATAGTTGACTAACTCTACAGTTTCAGCCTATATTGCTCTTTTTCTAATGACAGAATATCAATGTTTTGGACCCCCTGGTTATGCATTTCACATTTTTACTTTGTAGGAGACCTTTGTTCTCCAGCAAGATCCACAGGACCTGCCGATTTTTTTGAAACGGAACGCCTTGAGAAAGAAGTCCACCGTGTTCCGATCGGCCAAGCAGGAGAAGCCAGAGGACTACACCCTTCAGGTCAACGGGAGATGGGAGTTTATTTATGGAAAATATCCACTCTGCCAGTTTAAAGTAAGTCTGTAAGACACAACACCATCTCGAATTAATATGAAAGCATGAAACGTTCTACAGGCTGCATGTCTTGCTATTTTTTTTTATACATATATTTCCCATTTTGCTGTAATGTAAAGTTTGTCAGGCTCTTCAGAGGCTTTGATTGTAGGACTTCACGGCTCTGTAACAGTTGTTGATTTAGAAACCGCTTGTACCTGCAAATATGAGTCATACATCTCTACCAGCCTTCAAAACATCAACTAGGTTGAGGATAATGTGATTTCAGCTGCATTATGCTACCTAAATGAACAGGCCGCAGGATCTGATGATGATTAGTCCAGGAGTACTGGATCTGGTCCGGTCTTTATAGTGTACATTTTGGAAAACAGGAACTGATAAAACCATCTGTACCTCGGCTACCATTTCCGTCCCTCGCTGTCTGTCTCGCTGATTGTCTGTTTACGAAAAACATTCATTTTGTGCTTTACTTTTGGAACGTTTTGTCATTTTTTTTGATAAAGAAAGAATTATGGGAAGAAAGACAGATATGAACTTGTGTCTTCAATATGAGCACCATAACTCAATATGTCTCAAACATACAAGTACATTTTTTTCTGTTCTTTTTCTTCGCAGTATATTTTTACATGTTTGCATGGAGGTATTACCCCACACCTGACCGTGGTGCATCATTCAGTCATCATTAAGTACCAGGAGGAACAGGGTGGCCTCAGTAACCAGGTGTCCAGGACTCGTGCTCAGTCCAAACCGCCCCCCCTCCCTCTGAAAAGGGTGAGAAAGCACTTTTACACCGGAACACGATCTGTTATTAACAGGGGAACTGCTTGTCATGTTTCTCTTGTAGCTGGTGTTGTACATGTCAACCTCTGTGAACTCGATTTGCAATGCGACATACTCGTAATCATTTACCCATGGTGACTTTTTGATCATCTGTGACCCATTAATGGAAGAGATTTTGAATTAATGTTTCTTCCTTGCTAGTTGTTGCTTCCGGATTTAAAAAAAATTTAAATAATTCAGCAGCTGACAGTAGCTCAGCTTTAAAACAAGCTACACATAATCATGGCAGTTTGTAACTTTCTCATGCTTCTTTGGCTAATTTGGACAATCTTAAGTTTTTGTATAAACTATGTATGTATTAGGTTTAGGGGCAAGTTTTCTTGCTTGTACTTTTTTTCTAAAATCATACAGAATCGCAATATAGTTCCTTTTTTTATTTATTTATTTTTTTTGTAAGACTAGGTTGACATTTTCCAACAAACCGAGGTATATAGTAACAAAACGCTTCATTGCTAATGTTTGCCATGTTGTTTTGGGCAGTATGTTTTTTTTTTTGGAGTGAATTTGTTCATTTGAAGAGTTTATTGAAATAGACTGGTTAAGAAACGATTCACTAAATGGACATCCCTTTGCTTTTTTAATTTATTTAATATTCCAGTTAAATATAGCTGTTTCTTGCCATTTTCCAACTAAATAAGTGTGTTTTTTGTTGTATTTAGTGTAAGCTATATTTATCTAACACATTTAATGCAGCCATTTTATTGTTTAAATGTTGTAAAAACAAACTGTGGCCTGTGTCATTACAGTTATGCATTTATAAAGATATTTGACTCTAAAATAGCTTCAGTAGGGTTTATTTCATTAGCCACTTGTTGTGTAGCTAACTACAATTTTAATCAGGGATCTGTTTCAAATGAACTTCCCTAAAACTGCTATGTACGTTTCTCCTGTGGTTGTGTGATGTACCTGATATACTATTTGATGTGAAAGATATTACTGAACCAAAATGAACCGCTTGGTTTACCTTCACAACATTAGATTCACACTCATGTTAGTTCCTCATTCTATTGTTTGGTTTTGGTTTCCCTGCAACTGTCAAGCATGCTTGCACATTTGTTAGCTTGCAATGAAAATACAAACATACGATGAAGAAAATGTTATAAATTTTAAATAACTTTTTTTTTTTTCCCTTAACAGCAAAACACATCTTCGCTGTGGTCTGTCCATGAGCCTTTCTATATCTACCTTCTACAAGGCAGCCGAGTGAATGCAGACGAAGGCATGAAGGTAAAACTTTTTTTTTTGTTTACTCGTTTGTTTATCTACATTTGAATATTGTTAGTAGGATGTGAGTGCCATGTTGTTTAGCATCTCAACTGTGGCAGGTAGTGAGGGGTGAAATCATGAACACTGTGGTCATGTGACCCTGACCACATATTTCCCATAATTCATCAGAAGCGGTTAAGTGAAACAGCAAAACAGGAAGTGGGGAGTGACTATCGGGCTTTACGGCTCTCTCTTGGGCCTAGATTCTTAGAAAAGGCCAGCACTGTTGCTTATGTTCACCACTTGCATCTCCTTTTTTTGCTTGTCGGAGAGTCAACAGCCATTGAACGGTTGTTTCTATTTTAAAATATTCATGAGAAACACATGTAGACTGGTTAGATTTTTTTTTTCTCATTTAGCCTGAGGAACAATTATTGCAGTGGTGGATGATGTTAAATGTGTTTGAATGACAAAGCATTTCATCATGCAAAAAAGTTTTTCCTCACAGCATGTTGTTAAAAAAAACTTCTGGCGTTCAAAAAGGAACTTGCAGTGTCAGAATGATGTTTTGACTTGAGTTGACATGATTTGTGTGACCGGTGCTCTAAACATAGTTTCATTTAATTGAATTTCATTGTTCATAGTATTCACTTTATTCTCAGTGTTTATTGTTGTGCGATTTTTGCACAGAGCTCTGAATTAAGTTTTGTTTTACTGCGTTTAATGTCTTGTTCCCGCCAGATTCTCTGTTTTAGTCAGTGATCTATATTATTATGATTATTTTTTAGCGCTGGGCAATGATTAATCGCGATTAATCGCATCCAAAATAAAAGTTTTTCTTTACATAATATATGCGTTTATGCTGT
>JAUCMS010000050.1:6569204-6611462 GCA_032357445.1 Enteromius radiatus | reverse complement strand
GAACCCGAGCATCCTTTCTAAATATCTGTCCGAACCCGGCCCGGCCCGTCGGGCCCGGGTCGGGTATCCATGCTCTAGTGTACAGCACTGTTTAGATCACAATATCACCTGTCCCACATTGAATGACTATTGTGTAAACCAGCATGGTAAATAAACCTCCAAATGATCCGTCTTTCAACAGGACTGCCCATTGGCCTGGGTTAACACGATGGTGTTTGACTACAAGGACCAGCTAAAAACTGGAGAATTTTCTCTGTCCACATGGCCGTCAGTCCCAGGTACTTTAAAATTAACAGTAGCTTGTGCTATTTACATCTGCTTCTTTTGACATGACCTTTGACGTGCTGCAAATCTTATTTTTGGGTATTTATTATCAAGATTAGGAACCCCAGTATTAACAGCTCATTTGTTTTATGTCTAGATGATAAAGGGGATTTGTTGAATCCTATGGGCACTGTGGAGAAAAATCCAAACATTGACAGCACGGCTGGTCTCCTGATTCGTTTTCCCAACATCAGGCCACATCCCCTATATTATCCTCCAATTGAAAAGGTGCATTTTTGTGGTTGTCCTCCTTGTAATGTCTGTACGATTTATGGAAATGCAGTATAAATGCTCAGTCATTATCTTCTATTGTTTTCAGCTAAATGAGCTGGGTATGAACGGTGAAAAAGTTGTTGCTACAAAAGAAGAGGTAAGAAATAAAATACATTGTTCTGTTAGTTGAGAAACATTCATTTATGTCATTACGTCACTACATTAGGACCTATATTTCTAGATCACTGTTAAGAGTTGTGGTTGGCTGAAGCGTTGAACTTTTTCCGATGATTGATTCATATCACTAGAGCCAAAAGCATTAAAAGACTTTTTTTTTAAAGACATTTTAATCTCTGACAAATGTGAGTGTCTTCTTTTAGCACCTGAAACTGAGAGAGATTGTGGACAATAAAAACTACACAGAGTTCTTTGAGGATGAGAAGGAGCTTCTGTGGAAGTTACGTGAAGAGGTGAGGCAGCGATACCCGGAGAGCCTACCCAAACTCCTCCTCATCACTAAGTGGAACAAACACGAGGACGTGGCTCAGGTATGTTGAACCACTCGTTCCTCGGGATATGATTATTTTTAGACATTAAAAAATGTAACCCTTTTGCTTTGGTACTTTGGTATTTCTGTGTCAAAAATAACTTTTAAAAAATTGCTTGTAAATCTCTCATTATGTTATACAATCCCCAAATCTTAGATTGAATTGGTTTTGTCAAAATTGACTTACTCAAACTGTGGTCCAGTGTGATCATGTGTTTGATCATAATCATATGTTATTAATTTCATTGTACGTTTGTAACATATTGTAGACACTTTATATTCTGCACTTGCTGCTTATTAGACATTACACTTCTGGTTAGATGCTAACTACCAGAAGTGCCTTCTACCTTATAATGGTAGAATGACAATAAAGTTAAATCTAATCTAATAAAAGGAACCTTTACAATAATAATAAATGATTAATTCATTGTAGCCTACATCTGATGACATTTACATTTTTTAATTAATTAATTGTATTTATTATTTTAATAGTTTTTGCAGTTATGTAGTCAAAAAAGCAAAACAAAATAAATAATTGATTGTATACTGTAAATAAAAACATATTTTTATTTCATTTCATTAGTTTTATTTCTTAAAAAGCATTGTTTTGAAAATTAAAAATCAAAAGGATTACTGACAACATTGTTTCAATTTCCTTTCTTTGGGATTGATTTGCTCATTATATCACATCTCTCACACGTCTTAACCACCATATGGTGTGCTTTTCTTTTAAACTTTATGCTTTGAGAAGTATGTTTTTTTCTTTTCTCAGATGGTTGGTTTGTTACGGAAATGGCCAGAATTGTCTGCTATACATGCTCTAGAACTTCTGGACTACAGTTTCCCAGACCCTCATGTCCGCTCCTTCACCATCCGCTGCCTCAGGAAGTTGTGGTGGGTGGCACTGCCTCTATAATCAACACCTGCTCTTGAGAGCTTTAAAAAAATAGCATGGATGTCTGCACAGGCTCTGTCATGCATGCATATGTGTCAAAGAGGGAAAAAAATATATTTATTAATATTTTTAAGACATTTAAAGTAAGCACTTGCAGGTATTTTATTAATAATTTAAATAATGCGTTTTATTGAATTTGCCTGTCAAAGGAGCCTTGTTTGTTATATTTATATTCAAATTCATTTACAGTGCCCTCCACTAATATTGGCACCCTTGGTAAATCTGAGCAAAGATGGCTGTGAAAATAAATCTGTTTATCCTTTTGATCTTTCGTTCAAAAAATTCACAAAAATTTTAACCTAACATTGAAGCAAAACAATTGAAAATGGAGAGAAAAACTCATGATGAAATAAATGTTTTTCTCCAATACATGTTGGCCATAATTATTGGTACCCAATTATAACAGCTCTGAGTTTTTTCCTGTAACGTTTGGAGAACACCTGATAAGAGAAAAGAGACCACTCCTTCATCCAGAATCACTCCAGACCCTTTAGATTACCAGCTCCATGTTGGTTTTCCTCTTTAGTTCACCTCACTCATTTTCTGCAGGGTTCAGCTCAGAGGTCTGGGACAGAAATATAGGCCCACAACATCCAAAAATACAGCAGTATATTTCATTATACACATGGAGTACTTTTTATCCCTTGTCCAACCAAACCCATCTTGAGTGTTTGCTGATAAAAATAATTTATTTTTTTAGTTTAATCTGATCATAGAAGCCAGTCCCATTTGTAGTTCCAGTCCTGTCTGATAACTGAACATGCTGGAGATTGTTTTTGGCTGAGTGGGGACCCAACTATTTTCTGCAGTTCTCCAGCTGTGGTCCTTGAAGAGTCTTTAGACACTCAAACTCTCCTCCTCGACCGTGCATTAGGAGGATAGAGACACACGTCTTCTTCCAGGCAGCTTCCTAACATTGTATGTTGATTGGAAATTCTTAATTATTTCTCTGATGGTGGAGATGGTCTTTTTCACTGCTCTAGCGCTTTTCTTAAAGCCACTTCACTAATTGGTGAAGCTCAATTATCTTTTGCTGCAATCATAAATGTATTATTTGTTTTTTCTCATCGTGATGATGATTAATGGAATTTGGGCTTATATATATATATTTCTGTGAAACAAGAAACCATGGCTGGATATTTTCATGTCCATAATCACCCTGGAGTGCTCAAAATTGTGAATATGAAGTGGAGGGCACTGTAGTTGAAGTTAAAAACAACACATGTAATGTTTTTTTTTTTTTTTTTTTTTCTCAACAGTGATGATGAGCTCTTTCAGTACCTCTTGCAACTGGTCCAGGTTCTGAAGTATGAATCCTACCTGGATTGTGACTTGACTTGTTTCTTGCTTGACAGAGCTCTGGCCAACAAGAAAATAGGTCACTTCTTGTTTTGGCACCTCAGGTATAAATCCATCTTCTTACAGTTCTCTACAGCAATGCACCCCCATTCCTTTCAATGTAATTGAGGCTTTGTTTTTGCTTTCTCCAAAGGTCAGAAATGCATGTGCCCTCAGTCAGCTTGAGATTTGGACTTATTCTGGAGGCGTACTGTCGTGGGAGCATCTTTCACATCAAGAGCTTGATAAAACAGGTTTGTTGCATTTATTCCTTATGTGAAAATCAAACAAATTTTCTAGCACTTTTGCTATGCGTCTTTATTAACCTAATGTCTACTACTTCTTGTTGTCTTTATCGTATTTTGCTTTCCGGGAACCTTTTTTGACACTTGGGGCCCAAATTTAGCACCTTTTTTCTAAGTTACTCTTCTTGTAATTGTCACATTGCGTTGTGCGTTTTCTTGTAAGAAACACCATTTCGCCAGTTCGCTCAGGCGCATTACTTGTATGTGTATAAATATAGCAAGTAAGCACAAGGGTGTTGGAATACGTTTTTCTTTGCAGCAGCAGTTCAACAGAGACTGTACTCAGAACTCGTCTTCTTTTGAATGTTTAATAATAGCCAAACCACTGGAAGGAAGGGGAACTGCACTACACTGCTTAAAGTTTGCAGCTGTTTTTACATTCCTTCTTAAATATTGATTATCACACCATGGTAAATGCATACTGTTGTTCTGTCTCCAAATTGAATGTGTGTGCATATAGATTTGTAGGTAACTAACACACAATATATACTTCTTATCTCTTTCTCCTGCAGAATGAGGCTCTGAATAAAATGAAGGCTCTCAATGACTTTGTGAAGTCAGCAAGTCAGAAGGCAACCAGAATACAGACTACAGAGGACATGAAAGTGTGCATCAAACAGGACACTTACATTGAGGCGCTTTCGGATGTTGTTTCCCCTCTCAACCCAAGCATTGTGCTGTGTGAACTATGGTACTATTCACATCCATGCTAATAAAGTAGATTTAGAATAAAGTCTCTTAAATGCAGTTCATATGTAACATAAAATAGCACATCAATTTTAGAGGTTGTTGCCTCATCTCTTGTTAACTAATGATGTTTATTTGGTTGACATCCTGCAGATGGTGTGTTATTTAGCAATGTAGATTTTGCGATAACTGGAAGGATTGTGCAAAACACTTTTTAAATCAACTCTCATTATGCATTTTGGGTCGTTTTAGGTTTTTAAGCTGTAAATGAATCTGCCGCATGATTTAATGCTACAGAAGCAATTATTTTAATTCCGTAATCCCGCACAATGATCAGGTGCATTGCATACAAGTCATGTAAAAGCTGTTACCAGAAAGTGAGAACAATGTCTGTTTTGCAACTATATGTGTACGTGTGCTGTTTCTTGATGCTAATCTTTTTTTGTTTCAGTGCAGACATGTGTAAGTTCATGGACTCCAAAATGAAACCTCTATGGCTAATGTATAAGAACAGATATGATCATGTGGGCATTATCTTCAAAAATGGAGACGGTATGGGAAAAAAATTGTGCTACCACTTTTTTGCTTAGATTAAAGATCCTTTCCCCCCTAATTTTTCACTTTTATAAATTAGTGTGAAAAAAAAAGACTGGCCATTATATCTCATTATATTTATTTTTTTCTTTTTTTTGTAGATCTGCGGCAGGATATGCTAACCCTTCAGATGATTCAGCTAATGGATGTTTTGTGGAAAACAGAAGGTCTTGACCTCAGGTTTGTATAGTTAACTTTGTTAAGCAAAGAGGATAAATTAGCAGAAAATGTGTGCAGCCAATGAATAAGCACTTTATATCTGTGTATAGATTAAATAGGTTATATATATAGACAAAAAACTCACACGCACACATACACTCATATATATATATATATATATATATATACATATTTAAATATGTGTGTGTGTGTGTGTGTGTACACATTTTATTTACACAGACATGTTATATATATATATATACTTTTTTTGTGTTTGTATAAATATATACATTATAGATTATATATAGATTTTTCTTTTATTTTTATTAGAGAAAGAGAGTGCCTGTGGGGAAAAAATCATTTAAATTAATAAATTCTGTTACTGTTTATTTGTTGAATCCCAGAATGCTCCCCTATGGATGCCTGTCAACCGGGAACAAAACGGGTCTCATCGAGGTGGTGAAAAACTCAGACACTATCGCCAACATCCAGAGAAACAACAGCAACAGTGCAGCCACCGCTGCCTTCAACAAGGACGCTCTTCTCAACTGGCTCAAATCCAAAAACCCAGGGTGAGCAGCACACTCTCTAACCTTACACCGTGGCACAGCATGTGCAAGCGAGCATAGCGCAGCTGACCAATTTGGCACCATTTGATGATTTTGCATGAGCCATGCATGCCGTTTTCTACTCTCAAACCTCACTCTCTGGGTTAAACCTCTCTTGGCTCGTTTGACCTTTTGGTTTATATGAAACTATAGTGTAACATCAAATGCACTTTGGTTGCAGAAGTTGCAGCAGCGGAGTAAATTTACCCCACGTTATGCTGCGTTTACAAATTCATTTGTTCTTGGCAGGTGTTTTCTACCAAAGTGGCTTGATGTGCATATTGTTTTTTGTGATAACAGCTAAGTATACAAGCTGAGCACTAAGAATAAACCACAACGTGTTGCATTGTGTAACACAGTCTCTTTTTGCAAGTTGTTGTGAATCCTGTCAGAATGGGGAAAAGAATGACCTTTTCAGAAATACACTGGTTTAGAGAAGTCTGAGTGTTGGGGTCTTTTTGGGGTCAGACTAACCTTCAGCATCAGCACTTATTCACAGTGTACCTGCGAACACAACTGTTTTTTTAATTTAGGCAACTGACAAAACTACTTTTGGTTATGCATATGTGGCTAACCAGCTACTCACTATGATGCATGCATGATCTTTTTCCAAGTATCCTGTTTATTCATGACCTCTTGAACTCTTGAAACTAGAGTGCAATAAACTGAAGATGCTGATGGCTTGTGTGAAACAGATATATGTTCCCTGTGCACATATCCGGTTCTGTTCGCTGGTTGTCCGTTTACTGTAAATGTTACACTATACTGTAAGGAATAACAGAGTATGGGATACTCGTAATAGGTCCTGGCGTATTTTTTGTCATCAGTTTTGTATAAGAAAGTGCATATATCCATTATTCTTTTAATGAACTGCATTTTTTTTTCATGGCCTAAAACGTGTAAAGCATTTACTGTGTTAATGTTTAGAGAGCTATTAAATGCCTTTTGAACAGTCAAATTTGATGAGAACAAATTGAAAGTCTTTCTAGTATGGCTTCTTATTGAATCTGAGCTTATGTGGAAAGAGGCTTGAACAGGAAGACACATTACACATTCATCCAGCAATATTAATGTTGAATGTCTCGGGTGAGTCATAGAGTGACTGAAAATTATCAGATACAAAGAAAGCAGAAAATGTTTAACACTATGAGAAGGGCAACCTTCAGTGACTCAGCTTTTAAATATCTATCTATCTGTCTGTCTGTACGCACATATACAGTAAATGTGTGTGCTAATGAGTTAGCAAACAGGAAGATAGGGATGGCAATGAGTCACAAATTCTAATTAGGATTCTTTTCCAGGGAAAAACTGGATCAAGCCATTGAGGAATTCACCCTTTCCTGCGCAGGCTACTGTGTAGCCACATATGTTCTGGGAATAGGGGACCGTCACAGCGACAATATAATGATCAGGGAAACGGGTCAGGTGAGAGTGAACTCAGTGCCCCAGCAGTGCTGTGTAATCATAAATTGTATCACAAGATGGCACCAGCCATCCATATTAGAATGGGTTGCACTTATCCTATTTCACATACTTGTGGTATGTGGTTTGAATTTTGTAAATAATTTAAGTATGGATTGAGATTTTTCTCTGTATTGTTTGCAGTTATTCCATATAGACTTCGGGCACTTTTTAGGAAACTTTAAGAGCAAATTCGGGATCAACAGAGAACGTGTGCCTTTCATTCTGACATACGACTTTGTCCATGTAATCCAGGAGGGACGGACCAACAACAGTGAGAAATTTGAACGGTTAGTACCTTTTATTTTTCTATTAAGTAAAATGTCACAAAACTAGTTTAGCCTGTTCAGATTTTCATTTAGTGTTTTGTTCTGAACTGTTTTCTTGTATAGCGTACTTTCATTTTTATCAGCTGCATTTGTCAAAGCTGTGTAAAACTGTCAAAGCATTAAGAAGGCTTCTGTGCTTCCCAACATTCCTCTGCAATGTATGGAAACTGCTGACTGCTTATAATCTTGACAGACTAGATTTATATGTAACCTGCTGATAAATGGAAGGTTTTGCAAGAATATGTAAAAGTCATAACTGAATAAGGAAAGAGTTCATGTGTTCTTATCTTTGCCAGGTTTCGTGAGTGCTGTGAACAAGCCTATAAAATCCTCTGCCGTAATGGGACTCTTTTTGTGAATCTTTTTGCCTTGATGAAAGCTGCAGGACTCCCTGAGCTCAGTTCTTCCAAAGACATCCAGTATCTCAAGGTAAGAATTGCACAGTTATTATTTATTACCCATGAGATGGGAGAGATTTGCAGTTTCTCTAGTGCTTTACAAGCATGAAATATCAAATCCAAAAGGAGGACATGTAAAGATGCGGTTTTGTGTGAGATTTGTTTTTAGAGCAAGGCTAAAACAAAATGTTACATATAATTTAGATAGAGGTTTGACAATATCTTTGGGTGTACTCTATTACTTTCTTTTTTCTTTTTTTTGGGAACAAAAATAAAGATATTTTGATGAGATTTGTATAATGATATACTATGATATTAAATATAGTGTGGACAAAATACAGATAGACATTCTTAAAAAATGATCAAAATGTTTTTTTAAAAGGATGATCCAAATCCAAATTTTTTTTTGCTGAACATTTTCTTCAGCTAAATATAATAAACACTTGCTCCCTAATGATAATATCATCTTTGCTGAATCAGGAGAGAAATATGCATAGATCAAACACTATTATCTTTAATGCTAATTGGTGTACTGGAGTGGTGTGAATTACTTGTGGAATATTGTGATGTTTTTATCAGCTGTTTGGACCATCTTCCTGACGGCACCCATTCACTCCATTTGCAAGCAAGTGATATAATGCTAAATGTATCTACATCTCATTTTGGGTGGCCTGATGGTGAAAAAATTAAGCAGATTTTCATCTTTGGGTTAAACATTCTTTGAATAGTCTCATTCGTTGGAGGCATAATGAATGTCATAACTAGGCAGATACAGAATATGTTGACCTCCATCACGATGATTGTTCTTTTTCTCACAGGATTCTTTGGCACTGGGGAAATCTGAGGAGGAAGCACTGAAGAACTTTAAAGTGAAATTTAATGAAGCTCTAAGAGAGAGCTGGAAGACCAAGGTGAATTGGATGATGCACACTTTTGCCAAAGATAACAGATAAATGGCACTCGATCACAGGAGATCCACTGAAACCCTCTTGATGCTGAGATTTAAACCAATGCAGCTTTGAACACAATATATGTTGCAATGCTCTCTGGCATTTATGGCATTATACTTCCATGCAAAGGCAAAGTGCAGTAACTAAGCTGGTTATGGTTATTCGGTCAAAAAAGTCCCTGAGTTTTGCCTTTGCAGGGCAGTATAGACATCAAACAGCTGTTTAGCGAATGTTTACATCCGTGACGTAATGGTAAATAATTCTATACATTTGTTTTAGTCAGACCTACTGCTAGAAATGAGTGTAATTTCAGATACATGTTGTATTTACAACACACTGCACTGGGAATCGAAGCTACTAATTTAAGAAACTATTGGCGTGCCACTAATTTAACTAGCATCTGCGGTTTGTTTCTGTCCCACTTGTGTACCTGCACAGAGAAAAGCGCCAAGCAAGTGAGATTAATGTATTTATCATTTCTAACTGTACAGCTTTTGTTCAGGAGAAGAAAGCACTATGCGTGTTTTCATACGGTTTACATTTTCGTTTCAGGATTTTTGTTTCTCTGTTTACATGAACGTGTTTGGTTGTACATATTCTTTCATGTATCATACTTATATTTACATTCCTTAAAACAGTATTTTTTCATTTGAATGATTTGTATAATAGCAAAATTGTTCATCAAGAAAGCCTTTGTATAGTGGTGTACATGAGAAGACATTTTGTATGTCAGTGTAGAAATGAGCCTTAAATATTTTGTATTGTGGGGTATTCTGTGCCTTTGGGATAAGACACAAGCCATCTTGAAGTCGTGTCCAAAGAGTTTGCTTTTTGTTTAGTGAAATACGTGCAAACGATGTATTCCTTGTACTACTATACTATAAATCAGGGCAAAAGTGGAATATTATTGCTCTGTAGGACAATGCGCTGTTAATTTTGTGCCTCCTTTGAACATAGAGTCAGTCAAGCTTGTGTTTTCTCTTCTGGTAAATTCGAATCAGTTCCAGAATGTATCATCACAGTATTCTCTGACTGAATCCACTGCTACCTGATTCATGAAGATACCTTTTCTTAACATGCTGTTTATTTAGAATCTTTAAATGTCCTCTAGAATGTGAACTTTTAAAAGAGATTTAAAGCTAAGTCCATCTGATCTTTATATATATGAAAGTACTATAAACACCCACTGCATATCATTTTAATCATGTAAGGAAGATTAGTGGGCAGAGGAATAACTTTCACATAATGAATGGATTTTAGCATTGGTGTAGGTACCTGTTGGACTACTGAGTACCTCTTATGCTGTGGTCTTGTCCAAGCCTTCATTATTTTGGTTTTGATTGTGTACGATGATGTTTTGTCACTTCACAGTGGGAAACGCCAGGATCATGAATTTCTCAGTTTACCAATGTATTGTTTCAGGTTGGTTTTTTTTTGTTTGTTTTTTTTTAATGACAGCTTTGTTATCAGTTATGGAAATGAGCTCTTCATTCAAATTCTTGCCATAAATTATTGATTATGAAATTGATTTGTGGGTTATGTATTTGTTTTTGTCAAATGAGTGTTTTTTGCTAGCTAGACAAAGGCACTGGGAAAGGAGCCAGACCTTTAGCTGTCTGTGTGTATGTATGAAAATAATAAATGGCTGCATTTTGTCTGACATTAAAAGAATAGTTTATCCCCAGGCCTTCTTTGATTGGGTGCCGTCAGAATGATAGTCCAAACGGATGATGCAAAAACAATAATCCACAAGACTCAAGTACATTGATTAACATCTTGAGAAGTAAAAAACTGCGTTTGTAGGAAACAAATCCATCAAGAAATCTAACATTTATAATATTGTATTCTCTGGTAAGTTTTGTCTGAATCAAGATAGACATATGCATTGATCAAGCACCGTTAAGCAGTGAACATAGTTCAAAACAAATATGTTAATGGATTACAATGTGAGAGAACACTAGGTGATGGGTTTTTTCACTTGAGGAAACATTTTTATTGAAAACAGACAAATTAAATTAAACATGCCTTATTAGTGATTTGTTTTTTTTTTTTTACATCACAAGCAGTTAACTGACATACAGGAATGTGGATTATTGTAACATTTTATATCAACTGTTTAGACACTTAATTCTGACGGCACCCATTCATCCACTGGTGAAAAAGTGATGTAATAAAAATCAGTTTAGATGAGGAAACAAACTCATATATGTACACCCCGGATGGCCTGAGGTTGGGTATGTTTATTAGAACATTTCCATTTTTGGATGAACTGTTCCTTTAAGGTGGCTGTCACAATGTGGCCGATTTACCCGAATTCACCCTACTTAAGAATTTCCAGAATTCAGACTAGTGTGGGACAGGAAGTTAAATATGCCTGATCAGCATTTGAATGTTATTATTTTGTTTGTTTGAGAAATATACACAGTGAAAATGAAACGGAGATAAAAGGGGAAGTGGAAGCTGCGTGAGAGCTCAATCTTCTATCTGTAATGAATGATAAACAAGGCTTTCCCAGTGTGAGGAGTACAGTAAAAAAAAAAGACTGCTGGGAAACTCTCAGTAACATATGCTCTGAGACTAGGGCATAGAAACATTGCTGATAACAGTAGGAACAGTGAATTCTAGTTCAGCTAAAGGATTTTCTGTAATAAGGCAATCAGTATTAATCCTGAGAAACACAAATCCCACTTGGGCACCTTAATGGCTTATTCTAAAAGCTCTATTATATATATTAAAAGGCTTTAATACAGTTTCTACTCTCTGAAATGGGATCATTAGTATCAGTCATGTCACGCTGTCTAAACAACTGCGTAGAATATATAGCAGCACTTTATTGTTAAGCCAATAAAGGTGACATGGTTTATGTCGATGAAAATAAAATCTCCTTAAATGTCTACTTTACAGCATTTCTAGATTGAACTGATGACATTATGTCAGAAAACAGCTAGTAAATGTAATGCAACTACATGAGATGGGCACAAAAAATATGTATATTTTTAGATAAAGTTACTATACTAAACATAGTATGACCTATATAATTGGCCTATTTACAAGTGGTACCACAGAAAATATCCTGCTAGTTAGGACAAGACAATAACAAAGTGGTGTTTAGGTAATAGGTATACACCACTTATTTATTGCCTTAAAAAGCTGGATATTTTCTGTGGTACCATTTGTAAATAGGCCAAATAGACCAAAACCATTTGTGTTAAAGCCAATATATATTCAGTGCCCTCAAAACTTTTTTTTAATACGTACATACATACATACATACATATATATATATATATATTGTTACTGATTTTTAGTTAAAGCTTACTTCTCAGACCTTTCATTTATCTTGTTATATTTTAAAATATTTATTTTATAATATGATGTATGATAAACAATATCATAAAATTATAATATGATAACGATAAAGAAATACATTTTATTATTTTTTTATTGTTACCGATCTGTCAGTATTTTGTAAAATGTTATGTAGTTAAATTTATTTTAATATGAAACATTTTATTTGACTAGTTTTTATTGCTGCTGATCTAATGGTTAGATACTTTTAATGTTATGTAGACTTTTTACTCTTGCTATGTTAATTATGTATAATAAAATATGTCATTATTTATCATAATGTTCAAATATTTTATTTAAATAAAAAATAAAAACAGTATTACATCATACTCTCAGACTGTAATCATTTTATTCAATCATTCAACTTGTTATAATATCGTAAAATATCTAATATATATATATATATATAGATATATATATAAAACTCTCTCTGCTGGCTCACTGATCACAGCGTCACAGCGCCCTCTGATGGCGTCGGTGGCGCGTCACACCGGCAGGAACTGAATCAGCAGCGGCGCGTTTACGTTCTTGAGTCACTCCAGTGCTGCCGACTGTCGGGATGTGACCCCGGAACAGGACGCCTCCTTATACACAACACAGCTCTCAAATACAACAAAAACGACAGAATCCTGGACCAGGAGAGGTAAGGCGTCAAAGCGGCGGTGTTTGAGGCAGCATATGAAAATTTCGTCCCAAAACGAGGCGCGAATTGAAGCGGTTTGCCTGTTTTTCTGTTGCTAGCGAGCTAATGTGTGTGTATGTGAATGGGAATTGTGGGAACTTCATTCAGGGCTTTGTTACAGCCCCACTATCCAGTTTGTCTGTTAAAACACCCCCTGTATCTAACGCACACTAACTTTTCTCCTTTAAACATTATAATCGTAGATAAAAGACAGTTTGTTTTACTGACAGTCTTCATTTTAAAGATAAATGAGAGATATATGCGCGCGTTTTGCCACAGAAAGGAAGGACTGTACTCATTCCAGTCCGCTAACTGACTGCTGTAACGTTACTAGTTCAGTATTAGACAAATACTCTTAATTATCACGCTTAAAATGTAATTGTAAAATCATTTGCTTTTTAATGACGTCGATTATTATCTATACAAGTTGTACTGTTTACCTTCATTGCTTTTAGCCCTCTTTCAGCACGTGAATCTGCTGCTGTGAATGCACTGATATGTTTAAATGCTCACTGTGGTTGCATTAATGCTTTTAATGAAAAAATACATTTCCCCATCTGATTCTATAAATGCAGCACTTTATGGTATATTTTTGTATTTGCTTGCATCAGTTTAATATTTATACGATTATTGGTTAATCCTAGACTTTCAGTTCAGAAAGAATCTCTGTCACTTGTGCCACATTATCATGTCTTAGTGGCAATGATAGGCTATTTTTAGTCTCTCCACACCCTAAACTCATTGTGGATACAGAATACATCTGTCTGGCTCACATTTGGCTATGAAACTGGCAGTCTGCCTGTAGTGGGCACTTGAACCGAGCTGGGCTTCGAGAGCTGATGGGACAGGGCAGGGCCAGATACTTGTTAACTTGGAAGTCTAACTGTATTTTCTTCAGTCTTCGCATTCTCCTGAGGGATTCTGACTCTTTGAATCCAAGAAATACGCTTCTCCCCCGTTTGGGCAGGGGGGCAGGTGCGGCTCATGGGCCGCTCAACCTCTGCGTCCCGAAGGGAGATCATCAGCTGCCTTTGAGCTACAAGCTTAGGCATGGACTCGGACCTCCTGCCAAGCCAAGCTTCATCAAAATTTTTTTTGTTGTTGTTGTGGGGAGCCCAGCCCCCCTGGTGTCACTTGGTATCCCCCCCACCCCCTGTTTTTTTCTGTCCGTCAGACACAACACAGGCTGGATTTATGCCTTTAAGCCCTGCTCCTACATGATCAAGGCTGGGATACAGGCTTAAATCAACCTCGCTGGCTGCAAATGTGTCTTCTTTCTGTGGCAATTAGTGAAATCCTTTTTGGTTTGCTTATATTTTCAGTGGTCGGCTTCCTTTGACTTTAAAGTATTTTGCTTGCACTCTGTTAATGATGATCCTTTTCTTGCATTATAACTTACACTATGCAAAATAAATAATATATATATAAAAAAAAAAAAAAACCCTCATATAACAATAAAAAATAATAAAAAAACGTGACTATTGAAAATCTGTTTTTGCAAATAAACTTTAAATATATATGTATATATGCATTTCTTTTTTTGGTTTAAATATTAGATAAATTACCCACACTATGAGAAAAGGCCTGACTTCCCACCTTGAAATCTAATCTAAGCCTATTTAGTTGAAGTTTCTTAAATCATATTATGGAGAGAATTGTGTTGTCATAGTTTCATATAGCTGTATATCTCTGACAACTGGTGCAGCAGTGATCCCAAAGGGAGCTTCCCACTGCAGTGGGTTTTGTATTGTGATTCATGACAGGCTCTCTGGTGCATGACAACCATCTTGTGAAACACTTATACTAGACGCATTTGAATACTGAGGTGATGCATTGACAAAATAAGCCTTAGAAAAATTCAGTAATATTTGAACCCCTTTACATCCTGTCATAAAAAGTTTGCAGCATTTAAACTTACGGTGAAATGATTTTATTTATTTTTTCTAATTTAAACTGAATATGTGCTAAGCTGAAATTCCAAAGTATCTGCTTTTCAACTATGTTGACTTTTTCAAAAATAATTTATTTAAATAATCAGTGTTTATATTTATTGTTTTTTAATTTACAGAGATTGCATATTCTAGGTCATGCTTCATGCACTACTAACCAGTCATGACCTAGTTATTATCAGTCATACCTGCTCTGGCTGCCTCATCTCTATTGTTGTTAAATAAACTAACTATTGTTTCTACACTGTAATTGGCTAGTTTACCATAAGATCTGTTGGCAAGTGATTCAGGCATATTCACATTTGGATTTTTATAGTGCCTAAACATTGCAGTAAAAGCATCATTTCTGTCAAAATGATGTATGTCTTATTTTATTGTTTCATTCAAAGTAGGCAGGAATATGGAGGCAGAGAGGGGAAGAAATGTAATGACAGTCAAACCTGTTTGTTGTAGGTGGTTTCTGGTTGTAATTATAATCCGATTATGACCCACTGGATGTCGACTGGTCCGGTTAGTTTTTGATTAATTCAAATGGATTTCAGTTTGGTCAAGGGTTGGCGGTTATGACATAAAACAGATCTCTAAAACTGCGCCCTCTGCTGAATCACCATTCCTTCAGGTAAAACTAGAAAGAAACTCCTTTCATTTCATTTTTCCTTATTTCTTTTACTCCTTCAGTCCAGCTGCTCATAGATGCGACGTGGTGATGTTCTGCTGTTGCTGACAGAATAACTTTGGCCGTACAATTAGTTATGGGTTTTGGTAGTTAGTCTTCTCTAATAAAAGTGAAAAGTGAAGTGACTTGTGGCCAGATATGGTGACCCATACTTGGAATTTGTGCTCTGCATTTAACCCATTTAACACATCGTAGTGCACACACGCAGCAGTGAGAAGTGAGCAAACACACACCTGGAGCAGTTACTTGTTCAAGTTGGCATCATCTGTTGCCACTGACAGGCAAAGGTTGTGTAACATCCTGTGATCCAAAGAAAATCCACTGTGTCTTGGGAATTTGTTATACCATGGAAAACCATTTGTGCTAATTATGTTTTAGATGGTGATTGGTTAACATTCTGGCTGCAAATACGGTAGGTTGTTTGTTTATTCTCATATTAAAGCAAGTCTTGAGTTGAATTTTTTTTTTTCGTCTTTTGAGGGCATCTTTTAGTATGAGCTGAATTAGTTCTAGCCAACAGACAGATTTTGATTGCTTTGCATACATTACACGGTTTAAAAATAAGTTGATACCCAAACACAACATCTTAATTTCCAAACCATGTGCGTTTCTAAAAGAGTTGGTACTTCCTAACATCTTCCACTCTTCTCGGAAAGCTTTTCACTAGATGTTGGAACATGGCTGCAGGGATTTGCTCCCATTCCAACACAAGCATCAGTGATGTTTGCCATACTGCTTTTTGCATACTAAATAGATGGAAGTGCACATATTCGGATGTTTCTTACTCAACTAATGCAAAAGATGTTTCTTGAGTTGAAGATGAATTCTTTCTGATGCATGTTTTCTGACACATGTTCAAACAATTGAGGAATCTTTCTCAGCAAGCTGTTTGTGAGGATTCAAATGACTTGATGAGTCTATAAATAGAACTGCTATCTGGATTGTGGATCTCCTTCCAGAGCTTCTGCACCTTCCCTACATGGATAGTGGCAGGAGTCACTGATAAACTGATCTTTTGCAGTATCGTTCCTTTGGCTCAGTGTTTATGACCTTGCAGCAGTGAAATAATGTCCAGTCAGTGACCAAACCAAGACTAAATCTATTTGTCTTTATCTGCTTTTAAAACAGGAGCTCTAAGTTGTGATCTGAATTAAGCTCCAATTAAACTCTGGGAAACCAAATGACACTAACTTGAGCCTCAGTGCAGGCTGGGTCATGACTGAACCAGAGGATAGGTGTTCTATATTTAGCCCATCGCCACGTGATTTGTCATCTTCCACCGTGAAATCAAGAAAAGTCTAAAATGACATCTGCTGGCAATAGCACTGATTAGATTTGTATTTTTTTTTCTCCAGAATCTCTGTTGAAATTTTTTTAGGCTATTGACTCTGCTGTTTTAAATCTTATAAATTATATATCTCTCTCTCTCTCTCTCTCTCTTTTTCACTCTTTGTTATATTGCAGCCATTTGCTAAAATCATTTAAAGTTAATTTTTTTCCTCATTTATGTACACACAGCATTGGCGTTTATACTTTTAAGCGTGTACAATTTTAGACTGCATCCTAAATGTGAAATCAACTGACAGAACATCAAAGGTCCATAATATTGGTTATTTGCTATATATATATATATATATATATATATATATATATAATGAACATCTATAGGCAGGTAGTGGCATGGCTTGGCTTTTCCAGCTGCAATAAAAAAAAAACATGTATTGTCATTCTATGATTTAAAATTGAAAATAACATTATTTTAATCATGATTTGCTGTTTTCACATTCTATCATCCACATATTTTAGCAAATATGCAGACTTGCTCAAACAAAACACCTGCTTCTGAACTGCGGTGTACTGCACATCTAAAGCCCTGAAAGATTATGGGGTATTTTTCTGAGATTCCTACCCACAGTCTTAGAAGGATGAAGTAGGTGCGTTGTTATGCACCGGCTTTCCTTGGGTGTTTGCGGCAGAGATGAGCTGCAGTGAGTCTGCCTGCTGTCTGGCCTGTCTCGTCTCCAGCAGGAAGGACAGTCATGATCAAAAGCGAGAAAGGGAGAGTGAGCCGTCTCCCCCTGAAGGTGTGCCTGGTGTCATAGAGCTGCCGAGCTGACGCTCTGGTCCCTCTTGTGTCTTTCATCTGCGAGCACTCCTCATCCCCCCACGGCTGCCAGTGAGACGCAGCAGAATAAAGTGCATGCTTTATTGAATATGAAGCCCTTTTGATGCCACGGCCCTTTGGTGACTGATGAGTCTGTGACTGTAGAGGAAATCTGGGTTAGTTATTTTGCCAGTGTTGCCCATTTTTATACCGTTTCTGTCTTAAATGCCTTCCCGGCTTGCATTAAGTAGCCTTAAGAAATTTAAGCTGTCAACGCACAGAATAGGCCATGGGGAAGTACTGTCATTCTTAAAGTCAGGGCCAGACAAACGCATCCATCCTGAAATGAAAGGTTGAACCAGCTTTTCAATTAAATATAGACTAACCCCACATCAAACAAGCTGTCAACATGTATTAGAGGCTCTTTGTGCAGATAAGAGGGCGTGAGACATCACAGGCTGGATGTCGCTGGATTCACTCTGACACATTCACAAAACCCCCAGAATATATTTGACGCCATTCTTTTTGCTCGATTGTCAGTGTATTTCGTTCTGTATGTGATGTACTTTCTTCTCAAATCTATTTTTTTTTTCTCCACACGATATGGTGTAAGATGTGTTATTGTATTGATTATGGATTAGGTGGTATTACTGCAGTCTGTCTCTGTTTGTTGGTATTTCTGGAATACCATTTGTGGCATCGGATTGTTTCACAGATTCACTGTCTTGTGGCTTTCTTCTGCGATTATGGTGTTTCTTGCTTCTCGTGGTCTTTAAAATTGTTTCATACTGAGTGTAAGTTTGAAAATAGGTCATTAGGAAGTAAGCAAGATGAGGAAAGGCTGGGAGCACAGTTAGATCTGCCATTAAATATGCACGAGGGCCATTTATGATGCTGTCAACCTGCTCCCTGATCTGAAGTGTGTTCAGACTTCACACACTGTCATTCTGCTTAATTAGAAGCTTTCTGCATTCGGCAAAGGTTACGATGGGTTTGAATTATTATTATTTTTTAAGCCCATAACTCAGTTATGTATAGTATAAATCTACTGGAAATGTTCACTGCAGTTAAATGTAGATCTTATGTACTTTTCTAGGGCCTCATGCATCATATTTTTTGTATGAAACCCAAGCAGGAATGTATTCAACTCACGAGTTCTGAAAATAAAATTTGGGATATGAATAATTGAATACTTCTCTTGCTCTGTGTGCGGTTGCTCAGCAGTGCGTCAGGAGCAGGGGGGATGAACCGAGAGGAAGCCCCTGGCAAGTCTCCTGAGGAGATGTACATCCAGCAGAAGGTGCGGGTGCTGCTCATGCTCAAGAAAATGGGATCAAATGTAAGTGTCAGACCAGTGAGAATAAGACCTCTTCTGATGTGCTTTAAAGACGACATGAAATGGCTTCACTTTTAACTTAACTAATGAGACACATTCTTGAGTGTTTTGTGAGAAATAATGTGTGCAGGACATGAATTTTTCTGTCTGGATTAAATTACTTTAGTTAATATTATTTTCCCTAAGACTATAAAAACGCATTGTTTTCTTTAGAATAATCAGCTTTGTTTACGGAATAACAATACTTATCATTGCAAAGCAGTTTTGAGTTTCTGCATTCCATTTAGTTTATTAGTTTATTAGTGGTGACTATAGCAGAAATGTACAGAATCATCAAGTTAGTTACAAATTGTACGTAATCAAACATATGGTGAACACTATTAACTGCAATTATTATGTTGCAATTAAACTTTGCGATTAATCAAACTTTTGTAGTATCCTATATTGTTCCATGGTTAGCATCATCTGAAGTCTTCTGGGGGGTTGGCATCATCTCTTAGGTGTTCAGTCATCTTAGATCCTTGTAAGGGTTGGTTCCAGACGTAAATAATAATAATAATAATAAACAAGACCTAGGATACTTTAGAAAGCTAATTGCTTGCATTTTTATAATTTCTATAAAATATGCAAACCATACAACAGTTTTGAATTTGGTGACCGTTTCATTGTTCTTTGAAACTGGTCTATGTTTTGACAGTTTTTAACTGGACACTGGCATGGATTTTCAGTGGCAAATGTGAAGTAATTTTTTTCTGTCCCCACCCTTACAGCTGACACCAAACGAGGAAGCGTTTCTGCGGAATTATGCAGGCGTGGTACACAGCCAGATGAGTCAGTTGCCACAACACCCTATTGACCAGGGTAAGTCAACATTTACAGCCTGAACACCGCAGGCCAAACCTTCACCCTTTACCACGAACACTCTTATTCACTGACGTACTACTACAGTTCTTATCACATTCGACAGTGAAGTATTAGAAGGACTATTTCTTGCTTTCTTGATTGTTTAGATTATATTTGGAAATGGAAAAATCTCATATGTTATGGAGTAAGATGACTTTGAACAAAGGTGATAGAGATTTTGTAAAAACTACCAACTTTTGATAAAATTAACACATCAAAACTATGTAAAATGTGTATAAAAACAATACAAAATACTTAATATAAAGTATTTTAATTATATTTGTAGAGAGAGAAAGAAAGGGAGAATTTATTTATGAGTGTGTGTGTGTGTAGACTGGAAGAATCTGCAGCAGTTTTGTATGTTTTGAACTTTATGCTGTAGCTCAATCCACAAGGGGGCGCTAGCACAACATAAATGTTTCAGGTAGGCCGTTTAAAGGCTATGCGTATATATAATTTACTCTGTTTTTAACTGAGATGATCAGCCGATCTATAGGTTTTAATGTGAAAGAACTTGATTTGGCTTCTTTATATGTCATAGTAAGAAATTGTAATGCTCAGTCTTACTAAGATGCATTAGCTGTCATAGAGATCACATGCTCTGTGAAATTATAATTTTTTTCTTTGACGGTGGGAAAACAAATGTTAAAGTTGTAACATTCTTGGTGTATAGAAGAATAAAGCACACATTTGTTTTCATTAAATATGCATATGAGCCTGGTTGTTGGGCAAGGATACCAATGCTGTGCTCTTTTTGGAAGGATCTTCATAAATAATGCAGTAGCAGAGGAAAAATGGATGTAGATGTCAATGGGTTGTGCTTCTGGGATTTTTCTAGCTCAAATTACTTTTTGTGCAGATTTGTTTGTGTGTGTGTTTACTCTGACGTTAGGAAATATTCCATCGTCGATGAGCCAACATTCTAATGAGTGAGTTTTAAGACATTGTGATGTTTCAGGAGTAAGAAATGTAAATGCTAGCTCTTAGATGAAAGCGATCAGTAGACACTTGCGGTCTCCTGCAGTATAATGAGGGTGAGATGAAAGGGAGAACGCACTTAATGAACAACACACAGTGAAGTACAATAACCTTTGTTTAAAGCACAGACATCAGGAATATGTTAGGGGAGTGTCACCGAGATTAGTCTGTTTCTATTAGGAGAAATTGTGACATCTCATTCTCTGGCGTATGTTCTGGGTGAACCCTTAAATAAAGCTTGTGCTAAAAATGCTAGAGGTCTGCTGAGGTGAATTGGAATGTGTTTAGCAATAGTCACTTACTTTAGTTTAAACGGATAATGTAGGATCACGACACGGCTATCTGATGATATGGCTAATGTAATATTGGAGCAAATGGATGGCACTTCAGATCTACACATGCTAATGCTTTCTCTCTCACATCAGGCAAAATAGTGCCACATCTCGGGGGACTATACTGCAGTTGGATGAATTATTTACGTATCAAGCCGTCTCAGAGGGCTGCCTGTGTTTGCATCCAACACCTTAGAAAATGAGTCACCCAGTGACTAGAATATCAGACATGGCTATATTTGTTTCTAATAACGGTTACAAAAAAGAAACATGCTATGTGTTTTATATTTAAAGGTATGAATGATCTGTAGGCCTCTCTGATTTCTGGGGTAAATGAAAGGGCTGCTGTTTGTACTGTTAGCAAGAACCATCTAATGAAACGAGTCCATTTGTATGTAGAATTGACTCGGACCACTGAGGCTGACTATTTATCTTTTCAATGGCTTTTGTTCTCACACGTGAATAAAAAACTATTTAACCCATTGTATTTATTTATTTATTTATTTTTTAGACCAATGTATTTTTGGCTATTGCTATAAATATACCTCAGCAACTTAAGACTAGTTTTGTGGTCTAGGGTCACACATAACAAATATTTGTGGATGGGCTCTTTTAAATATACAGAACATCCAAGCACTGCAACAGTGAGTTTTGCACATGCAACCACCGGTCATTTTTCCTTCATAAGTGTACAAATCTGGTATGTGTACTTCTTCTGAAGCTCCAAACCTGCCACTTTCCCTGTTTATTTATCTACGGATTAAACAAATTTGCATTCGGGACCATCTAATTGGCTAATTAGCATAGATGCATATTCTGAATTTTGTAATGCAATTTTATTCAAATCTAAGGCCTTGAAGTTTAGAGGATGAAACTGGATGGTGGTGTCTGGGGGAGGACGGTGGGCGTAGGAGAACTTTGAGAGTTCAAGCCTTATAAGGCAGCTCAAAGCCTTATACCATGCCAAGCAAACTCATTAACAGGCCTGAAGAAATAGCTGCAGCTATTGTGAGGTCAAGTGACTTTTTATTTATACAGTATTTCTGTTCATATGTTTCTGGGATAAAATTAATCATCATATTAAAAAGATAATAAAATATCTCTATAAATGTATGCATTTAAACGTGTTACATCATAATTATTTGGGTCACTGATTTAGGAACTGACTAAAGCATGTAAGTTTCTTGAACGCAGCTTCATTGTGAACACTGTTTATTTTTTTAAAGCATCTGACAGAACATTATAAGATCATAATCACTGATTATCTACCAATATGTATGCATTAAAATAATAATTATATTAAAAATTTGTGTTGGATCAAAAAGGAGTGTGAGTGGCAGGCCGTTCTCTGGCTGAACTCTGATCCTCATCATTGGCTGAAAGCCAACAATGAGGCTGTGAGAGAGCCTGCCACCCCTTTTGTAGAGGCCTTGGGGGCTGAACAACAGAACAAGTACAGTAGACAGTTTCCATGGCAATGATATGGGCTGCAAGCGGGGTGGACAAGGGCTTCTTGGTGGTGTGTGAATGAAGGAGAGGAACAGGCCTCATTAGAGGACCTTCAGTCAAACCGGATTGTTAATTGCAGATGGTGAGAAAATAGCAGTTGGTCATTTGGCCCCGTCTGTGTGACAGCGTTTGAAAGGATGCTGCTCTTTTACATCCCTCTTACAAGCTTTTATTGTCTTTGTTGTGTAAGTGCCTGCCTTTTTAAAGAGTTCAAGACTAAGCATTAGTCGTTGTGTATTATCCATCTTTTAGACTGACCGAGTCAACAGTCTTTTGTCTTGTGTCTGCTGGTATAATCCTCAAACGGTATAATCCCAAACGGCACTCCATCAGTGGACCGATGCGACACAGAAAGCACATTTAAGACCCTTCATCACTAAACCAATGACTCATTGCCTGTAACACAGAAAACTCTAATTTCTCATAACAACAAGCCATTTTTTTACTTCTAAAAATAGACCTCATGATTGCTTGAATGAATTACTTTTGCCGCGTTGCTAAAATTAAAGGGCGTAAAAACCCATGTAATAGTTCACATGATTAATTTCCTCTCAGGCTCTGGTATTTTAAGCCTAGCCCAAATATGTCCAGTTTTTGTGTTCATTTTACCTACAATGGTTTTGTTTACCAGCTGTGAACAGTGTGTTTTTAGCTGGTCTTCTGGCATAGTACAATAACGCAGTAGATGTTATTAAACAGCCCTGTCGCCGTCCGGCTGTTCATCGTTATCCTCTTCTGCCGGAGCAGATTGTGACCCGTTTCTAATTGCAGTAGTAATGGTCTAAAAGTCTATTTCCTTTGATAAGCAAATGAATGAACCACAGAGCCGACTCTTTCACTGACACGTTGAAGGGGGAAAGTACACTGTGCTTGCTAATGCTATATATATAATCTATTATTTATTTTTAAAATATAAGTTATTAAACTTGTGTTTTATATTTGTGATTTAGAAAGAAATATCTTGTACTCTGAGTCATGTTTTGGCTGGATGGAGTCTTTTGTAGATGTAAAAGTGTCTTGCGTGATGCAGACAGAAGGGTGTGGGGGTGTATGTGTGGTCGTGTGTCAGTCCCACACATTCACTGCTCATGATCCATGACTGCTGCCCATGTTTAAACCACACTTCCTGAAATGGCCCGCTAATACCATATCTGCCATCTCGACTCCTTCGTCTGCCTGCAATATCTTTTTAAGTGTGCCCTTAAAAGTGTCCCCTTTCTGGTTTATTATTACAGTATTTTACTGCTTTTATCAGATGATTTGTTCATGTGGGATAAAGAGTCTAGCAATTTTACTACAGCTGTTAAACAGGATTTGTGTCTCTTAATTTATAGGTGTGCTTATAATATATATAATATGTAGTGTCTTTTCAGTTTTCTTTTTTTTTCCCCTTTGGCGTTTAATAATTGAATCATATGGCTTGCACATGCAATATTTTAGTGTAAGCAAGCATCGGAGATCTCACCTTTGCGATTAAAAACTGCTGTCAAATCAGTATCATAGACCACAGGTGTTTTGTAGCGTGATTATGGATTGTGATGAGTGTATTGTTGTTAGAGGTTAAACAGGGCAGCATTGGAGATGCAGACAGCTGCTGTTTGTTCATAGGTGTCTGCCGGATTGTGATGCAATCTGATTCTGAGCTGTTGCTAGGCGACGGCTCATGAGGGCTCTGACGTCTGCGGCACGTTGGCTTGCGCTCCTGTGACCCAGCGTGCGTCGTAGGGAGCGGCTCCACCAAAATGAAGGCAGCCGGAAGATGGAGAGGGACATTTGCATCCACGGTCTCTCCATCCTCCCTTCCGCTTAAACGCACATTCAGTTCAACTGTGAGAATTTTGAGAGCAGCCTGTTAGTGGTTCTAAAGCCTCGTCTTTGTCTTTGACCCCTCCTTACCATGATCAGGCTGTTACGCAAGCATTATGCAACCTTAAAAGATCATACAGGATCAAAGACATGCTGTTGATGGTTTAGTAGCCGCAGTCTTATTTTCATCATCACTGTTTGGTTTTCTTTGGGTTTACGTAATTTCTATTGCTTATACATTAGTCTTTCCTCTTTTATTCCTATTTCAGCTTATGGAGACAATTCCTAAGTATACATATGCGAGTCTGTGGGCTTTTATTTTATTTTGCTGTAAAATAAAGCGTCATAAAGACTGAAATTAGATTAATTTTCAGTAGAATCAGACAGCATACAGCTTGTTAACAGGGTGTGAACCTTCAGTGTTTTTGCTGGGTGCTAACACCCTTGTCTTAAGCCGTTTCTCTATGCAAAAGATTTTGGGTTTTTTACCTGAAAGATGAAAATTCACTGTACTTATCCTCCATGAGACTGTTAATAAAATTATTGTTATTTGAGTGTTAATGCTAGGTCGTTACTGTTAAAAAAATCAGCCATTTAATTACTTACTGTTTAAAGGAGACCTATTATGTCTCTTTTTACAATATGTAATATAACTTTCAGGTGTTCCCAGAATGTGTTATAATGTTTCAGGTCAAAATACTCTGATCATTAATCATTTTGAAAATGCTATTTTGAGTAGAGGCATAAACTTAACAGAAACTTAAACAATTTTACAGGTCTCTTTAAATACAAATGAGCTGCTGCTCCCCACCCCCGGATATTTAGCTAAAAAACAAATCTGTTTGGTTATGGTTTTCATGTCAAAGCTGGTTTGCCAACCACCATTAAACGTCACAGAAGAATGATCATTTGAAACAATATTAGTTTAAAGATGTGATATGCAGTTTTCTAAAGAGAAACCGCTCTGTGAAAGGTGTTAATATCTTTTGAGTATAAAACATAGCTATTTTAATTAAATGTTACATTTTAGATAATGCTAGTCAACTTTTTTTTTTTTTTATTCAAGAAATATATTAATGGACATTTTCAAAAATACTTCTCCTGGGAGGCTTAAGCTGAAGTACAAAGGACACCTTTGAAGTTGAGTGCATGTCTTTTGCATTTTGCTGGTTAGACAGTGTATCTTAAACCCCTGGAGAGTTAAGCTGATCATTTCATCTAGAGGAAGTGGTACGTCTGATTTTGTGGGCTAGGGTACATGAAAGCCAGAGGAAATTAATATTCCACTCAAAACACTACTTTCCTTCATAAATTTGCTCCAAAACTAAAATTGCCAAACATAGTATAAGATATTGAGCTACAGCACCAAGAAACATCAGCACTTCCTGTGCAGCAATAGTGACCTTCAAAATAATCCAACCAGAGCTCAAGGTTTTGCTGTTTATGTTATGTTTACACATTTGTGGTATTGTTATTAATCCTTGTTCATCTCAGGACAGCTGGACCTACAAATCCTGTTTACCTGGTTCGCAGGGGTTTGTTTTCCTTCCCCTGGCGGGATCGTTAATTCGGGATTGGAATTGTTTAGTGCCTTCCCTCGCTGAGAACCTGACTGAAATCACAAACGTCCCGCAATCCACCAGTGACATTTTCATGTCTTTAGAGGACATCTCTCGCAGCGTTTGTTTTCCCAGAGTCCATATTTCAGATATGCACTCTAGTAGACTTGGTTTATAGAGGCTTTTAGATGCGTTTCTTATCTGTGTGGCACAGAAAACCCCAAGCAGTGCTTATTACTCCGGGTGTTGTGTCTCAAGCCACATGCTACAAAAGCAGAAGCTGATTTGACTCTGATGTTTATGTGAACTAACTGAGGGCTATACCTCATCTGTGTTCATTATTAATATTGTCTAGTTATGAATGGACTCATGAACATCCAGTTCTCCAGGTCAGAGATCAGGGCAGCAGCAGTATGAATGTGTGAAATATTGATTTGAGGGGTCAGTGATGTTTAAAGAAGGCTCATCTTTACAACAGACTTTAGATACCTTTTTCGAAGTAGAAAAACAAATGTTGAATTGTTGCATTGCATATTGTGTTTGTTTTGCATACTACTAAACAATATGTATTCAGTGTATAATGCACAGTATGCAGTATGATGATGATTTTTTTTATCACTGTAATTTTTCTATCTGGAGTGTTTGTGAGGCAGACACTTGTAAGGCATTGTCTGAGTTTAATTACACACCACAGCCTGTTTGCTCTTCAGCCATTATAATAGCGTTCAGTGCCACTGAATGAGCTCACGTAATTTGCTCTGTTGTGAAGATTACATTTTCCTGACCTAATAAAGCTGTTAAGGATAATGGCTTGGAGAGTGGCTGCATTTATTTTCTTACATGGAGTATTTTGCAGAATAGTCTTCTCAGAAGTTATTTATCATTTTTATTATTTCATACTGAAAATATCTTTATATAGCTACTTAAATATGTGTGATAAACTATTTATTATCTGTACAATTCTGTATATAATTGTAAAACAAACAAACAAACAAAAAGTGTAAAATAATAATCACAGACTTGAATCTGTCTGATGCCAATCTAAAATATAATTTTGTCAATTTCCCAGGAGCTGAGGATGTGGTGATGGCCTTTTCAAGATCAGAGACTGAGGACAGGAGACAGTGACCTCTCGCCATGCCGAGTCACTACAGATGAACACAACACAACACTGTTGACTGATGGAGAGGGCGGAGCCTGAGACGAGAGCGGGGCGGGGCTCTGCTGCATGCCAGTTGCCCCACTTCCCTTCTCTTCCCCATTCCCCTCTTCTTCCTCACACTAACTGTTACACTATCGGGCCCTGCGGCCACACTACCTGATGACTTATAGCAAACGAGTCCGAAAGAGTCCTGGCGGGTAAATATTCGATTTAGTTTTTTCAAGTTTCGTTTTTGCATCATCCTTCCATAAACGGCGTTTTATATTTATTCCCATGAGAGACTTAATGGACCAAGAGCTTCATTTGTCTGGTCAAACTACGAAAGAATCTAAATCGCCTTATGGGTTATGTTATTACAGATGATATTCGATTTCTTTTTTTCCGTGTATGTCGTTCCTTGTTTTAATTGTCCACAGGATCCTGCAGGTAGACTATTTTAAATTTTTTTTTTTTTTTTTTTTTTTACTTTATTATTTTCAGGGTTTTTTGATGGTTTAGTAGTCGTTCGCATCGTAATTTCATTAAAGTAACATTAATGTTGTGGAGGATACCGAATTTGTCAAAATGGACGAGGCCCGTACACAAGCACACACTCGCAGAACGATGTACACAAATGACCTGATGTTTCATGATCTCTTTTTTCGATGTTTGGATTAATGTGAAATTTCATAGCCTTTTTTTGTACAGAACGTGAGGAAAAAAGTAGAAAAGTGAACGAGTTGTGCCAACTGTGTTTTTATGTAAAATATTTCTAAAGGTATCTAATGAATGTCTTAGGTCCTTATTTATTTTTTTTAATGTCTTAAAATGTAGACGAACACAGACCCCTTTTAAACTTCAATTCTGATTTGTAACCACGTTTTAATACAAATGATTTTAGAAACCGAAACAACAAATTTACACATCAAATGGAAAGCCTAAGCCTTAAGCGCTGTAACAGGACGTGTCATACTCGGGGTGGGTATGTGTCAGCATATATTTGACCGTCTGATTCAGTGGTGCTAGTGAAAGACACGTTTTTAGTTATTCTAATTGAAGTCGAATATGAATATAAGCTTGTGTGAATTCAGAGGACGCTAAACGTCCTGCGACAACTTAATGAAAACCAAACCTTTTTCTATTAGGAGTTTAATTAAATCAGTTTTGGGTTTTTGGCCTCTGACCTTTTTGGTAACATTATTTCATGTTCAGTATTTAATGTGTATTCATGTTTTGTTAACTTGCTTAACATAATTATTGTATCTTAGTGTTTTGAAATGACGCATGCCTGCATTGTGGTCTCTGGTGTATGTTCAAGTAGCTCTCTAATGGTCACAAGAGCCTTGCTGCATTAAACATCAATGTACACCTCTTTTTAATCTGTGGATGTACGTCCTTTGAAAATGGCTTTTATAGTTCTCGCTAATATCAGCAATAAGTATTTGATTGAATGTCTTCAGTCATCAAGATTACTTGTCCATGTGACAGCTGCATTTTGACAGGAACATGCATCTGATTTCTTTTTAACCGTAATTCTTTATTTTGTCTATGCATTTTTTTTTTTTTTTTAACATCAGAAGCATACAACTGTGTCTTACATGCACTCATTTCAGGTTAGGTTTATGGCCTTTGAGCTTTGCATCCATTGAATGTCACTCTGGATTCTTGTTTAATTCATTGACGTCACTGCATGTCGTTCGTACTCGCTTGAGCTGTTAAACTATTTAATGTGAATTTCTTTTTTCCTTTTTTTTTCTTTTTTAATTGTTTCAAAATTCAATTGAATGGTTGTTTTATGCCGTATGGCCGTCGACCTTTGACTTAAATGCGTCCAAAATCTATACCAACTGAACCATTAAAGAAGTTGAAAACTGCCTGTTGTATTGAACTTTTTTTCTTTTTCTTTGACATTTATTCTGAAATCATGAATTATAAAGAACTTCTGTGTTTCTTGAACCTTCTGTCTGTGAGATAAGAACTAAGTTGGAGGAAGATCTCATAATAAGGGCATATTTTGCTTCTCTTTATGGGAGTCTCTGAAATCTGCTCTGATAAGATACCAGCACGGGAAAAACCGAAGGAAGATACAATAGATTAAACGTAAATACATTTGCAGGTCATGAAGCAGTTTTATCAGTCATATTGTATGTTTTTCTTTTTTGTTTGGGTTTTAAAACAAGCAAATAAACCAAAGAAATAAAATCTGTTGAGGGGTGAGAATCAGTAAGTATAAGTGACATTTCACAAACTTTACAAAACAAAAAATGATCATACTTTGATATGACTGTACGTACACTCGTGGCTGGCAGGAAACTTTTGTCAGTAAAAGGAGGTCGTCAAGAGCTTTCAGTTAATATAGATCTTTATTTCACCCAAAATATGATACCCTTTTGGTTCTCACCCCTCGTTATGTTCCATTTCTTTATAGGGCGATGTTACATCCAAACCCTATTTTTGGACCAGCAGTTACTGAAAGGTAGTTTATGCAAAATTAAATTAAATCCCTTTATATACATTTTCATTTTAATACAGGCGATATTGAAATATTAATTAATTGCATTTTTAAATTTACAACAATGCATTGTTGCTGTTAAAATCATATATTACTATGGGAATTGCAAGTCTTGTTTCAAAGTAGAACTACACATTTGTAATTATGAATCAATATCATTCACAAATTCACAATAATACCTGCAGTGACTTTGTCCTTGATTATATGTAACTGTATAGTATTTTGATGCCAAAAAGTGAGGGTACAGTATACAGGCTTCTGCTATCGGTTTCCCCATTCTGATTACATGAATTCCCCATATAATAACCAACATCTGTTCAGTGCTTCTCCTGCCATCTTCCACAGATGGTCAAATCCTGTGATTTAGAGGAGGCTGGCTGTGGGAACGAAATACCAGCTGCTGTGGAATTTAAATGGATATGCATCATCCTCAATTGGATCACCATTTTCAGAGCATGACACTGACACACAGCTCTGTCATCTGACTAGATGAATGTATGCCCATCCCAAATCCATTAGACGCAAAGTGTTTTACCCCTCCGTCCCTTTCCTTCTGCCTGAAACCGTATGTTTGTCTTTGCAATATGAAGCCTCTTGCCCTAAAACGTAACTTGAATATTCATGATGTCTGTTTAGAGAAAGTTGGCTAATGGGTTGAAGGCAAACTGTATGCTCGGAATGGAGCCCAGCTTTTTGGCTGACTTAAAAAGCTGTGCTGATACTGTCTGGGGAGAGAAGAGTGCAAAATAATGCATTAAAGCAGCACAATAGAGTCTAGAACCATCTTTGAACCTCTTAATAAACTTTAAAAGGAGCAGTTTGACAAACAAAATAAGACCCATAATTAGAGTTGGATGAAGCTTTTGGCTCATTTTGAGTTGGTCAATACAAACTCCCAGCGAACAGTTAACTGGAGACTCGCTTCGACCGGATTTGATGAGTCGAATTCACAAATATATCATCTATTTGATTCGTGAACCGGCTCACTGAAAGGAGTCTATTCAAAAGAACAATTCGTTCACGAATCAAATATAGCTATCGCGTCGGTTTCTTCTCTTCTAAGCAACGATTTTTTATTTGGTAAGTAAATAATCTCCTACACTAGTTACTGTTATGAAGTTAAAAAAAAAAAAAAAGCTCTTGCAAAAACTCTACAGTCTTTGTTTTCTTTAGGTAAATTTAATATTACATGCAATTAACTTGAAAAACTGCAAACTAAACCCATATAAAAGTAAATTTTCTGAAAAGCATCATAACGAAAACGTATCCTTAATATAACACCTTATTAGGTGTTCTGGAGTTTGATACTATTATTGAACGAAAATTGTTTTTTATCATCTCACTTCAATCCGTCATCTTAACTGATTTGTAGCTCAAATACCGTTTGCCGCTCCTTATTTTAATTTTAGTTAGTTGCTTAATCGGAAGTCTGACACACACACACACACACACACACAAAGTTTACTTGGACTTTGCCAAATGTGTCAAATAAGCTTTCTATTGATGTATATTTGGCCGAGATACAATTAGGTCTATCTGAAAACCTGGAATCTGAGGGTGCACAAAAAGTCAAAATATTGAGAAAATCACCTAAACTTGTCCAAATGAAGTTCGTAGCAATGGATATTACTAATAAAAAATGAAGTTTCAATATATTTATAAGAGTTAATTAAAAGAATAATCAACCATTTTGACCCATACAATTTTGGCTATTGTGACTTTTAACTTGCTCTGTGTTCCACATGGTCTTAAATAAGCTAGCCTATATAAATCATTGCAAATTCTCATATTATTAGGTGTATATCTGCCCTATTTAATAAGCTTGTGTGAAGAGCAGGATTCAACATGTTAGCAGAACTATCTCCTTCTGGCAATAATTTCACCGCTTAATTCAAAGACGCTTTGAAACAACTTGAAAACGCTGACATGCTCGGACTACTCCACACTTCAGCTCATGCGATACTGCTTATATCCAGTGATGATATTCAAGCTACATCATGCTCACAGTTGTAAATCACATCTGAAGCTTTCTGTGATGAGTTAAACATTGCTTCTTTCACTCCATCCTCTTCCTGCACGCCTCTTCATTGTTTTCAGCCATATACTTTACGGATTTGGCTGATATTAGTGAGTCATATGTGGGTGGAGAGCCACTGTTTTTTCACTCCTGTCCTCAAACTGCTCTGTTTAAAAGAGTATAGCTAGAATTCAAGCCATCCTGATTAATCCAGGGTGCATCTCATCTCACTCAACCAGAGACGTCTGCATTCATTTGTGCCAGATCACAAAGAGCACATTAGTCTGACCATCTGCTGCTTAAGTACTTTTCTTCAATAATTAAAAGATAACTTGACAGTTTTTACATATAGTCACTGTGCCACATTTAATTCTGATTCTGAGCCAGTTCTTGTCAAAATCTACAAACAGTTACAGACTTAACACTTTGATCAACTGGATAACAAGAATATCGCAATACACTTCTCAACCAATTAAATGAGAAAGGATACTTGCATTAACTGTGCATTCATATCGTTTCTTTTATATTTGTGCCATCACATTGACATGCATCATCTGCATCATAATAATTTCAATTCAATTGCTTTCTTTTTTTAATGGTAAAATATGTTTTAATTGAAGACACTACAGAAAAATGTTTTTTTTTTATTTTCATGCATTGAACAATTTTGAAATTTAGAGGTTAGACATTTTGCTTTCATAATTTGTCTTCTTTCTAGTGGATTTTTTTCTTTTTAATCTATATAAATGTCAGTTGCAGTACTTATCTTTTAAAAATCGCAAACCTTAACAGTTGGTTCAATTTGTATAACATTTTATTCCTAAAAACATTTCTTATTTTTACATTTTAATTTATGGAGTGATAGAAAGAAAATTCACTTTTATGCAAAAACCTTTAATAAGTGGTTTTGGAAATATATGCAAATCAGTACATATTTAATTAGACACTGCCTCTTTGACAACACAATATTTGCATAACATTTTTAGAAAAGTAATATAAAAAAACTGGTGAATTATGGTGATATATATATATTACATAAATCAGTTATTTTTTACTCTTTTAACATGGTGTTTTGCCTGAAACAGTAAAATTTTCTTTTTTAATATAATAATATAATTGATATATATATATATATATATATATATAATTTGATTTATATCATTCAGCAGGAATGTGCACATGATGTAAAGACATACATTTCCAGCTTTCCAATAATTTTTTTTGACAGTGACCATTTTAGAAATTGTCACTAAACGATGCACACATGAGCTGACGTTATTTCAGGTTCATTTTAGCACATCCTATTTATATACATACTATATTACAAGCATAAATATGAAGCATTCAGGATGGTGTCCATCATCCCTGGTGTTTTTATAATGAGTCCTGTCCGCCTATGGCCTTCTCCCGTCTGTCTCCTGCTTCTTCTATCAGGATGTCCTCCCACCTCGACCGGAGGCTTGAAAAGTGTGTGGGAAAATAAGCATATCACTGAAAAATAGGAAAAACAGTGGATATGAGATATATAGTTAAGGTTATTGCCCCTCTAGCCATATAAAAAAAAGCTTCATTTAAAAGCTTTTCACCCATATCTGTGAGCACTAATAGAAAAGAATGTGTTGATATTGTCAGGGACAGTAACATCTCATTTAGCTGGTCTCTGCAGTTGCCATAGATACAGCACACCGCATGCTAATTATGCAGCGGTCAGGCTGCAGCCGAAGGTCTAAGTCTTTTATTAACCTGAATTTTTGTTCCAGGAACTCCACAGAGACACACTTCTGCACAATCAGTTGTGTGTTGATGGAGCAGGATAGCATGAGATATGCTCATTAATTTAGGCTGATATGTGTATGTTAGATCACACATACTTACTGCTATTTTAAGATGTGTGCGTTACTAGGCAATCTTATTATAGCCTTGAACATTTGGAGCTTCAGGCACACAAGAAGATTGTGTTATGCCATCAGTGTCTGTCAAAATGACTAAATGTGCTTTTTCAAAGGATGCTATACTCAGACATGACTACCGCATCAGCATTCAGAAAACTTTCTTAATCAGTGGGACATTACTGTCTTGATGTCAGAGTGGGATCTTGATGGTTTTATCAGATCACTCCTCTGCTTTGTGGCTCCTTGTGGAATAAGTCTGGAAACTGGAAACTTTAGACAGAAAAAAATTCTTGGGATGCAAGAAGGCAAAATGCTGAATAGGCAGTTCTATGGCAGTGCACCTGAACTGAATATTGTACTATGTATTGTACCACATTTATGTTTATCATAATACACACATTTTGTGTTTGCTTATTAATATTAGAAAAGTGGTCAACTGAATTCATTTCATTATGGGAAGTCATTTTTACACTTCTAAAATGTTATGTTTCTTATTGGATTTATTAAATGCAGTTCAATCATGTGTGCAGAATTATATTATATGATGCTTGTCTGTATTTATACACATGGCCCTTCTTTTCCTTATAGAAATTAACAAAATAACGTAAATAAAAAAGTTAATAAATTAGTACAAAAATGTATCTTCTTTTTCATTTTATTAAATATACTAGGTTTAAAGGGTTAGCTCATCCAAAAATGAAAGTTCTGCTATTAATTACTCACGCTCGTGTTGTTTCAAACTCCTTCGTAAGACCTTCGTTCATCTTCAGGACACAAATTAAGATATTTTTGATAATATCTGTCCCTCCATAGACAGCACTACAACTGAAATAATCCAGATCCAGAAACGTAGTAAAAACGTAAAACAAATCCACGTTTCTGGATCATTTCTGGATTATTTCAGTTGTATTGCTGTCTATGGAGGGACAGATGGCTCTCTGATATCATCACAAATATCTTAATTTGTGTCCTGAAGATGAACGAAGGTCCCTCCTGTAAGTCGCATTGGATAAAAGCGTCTGCTAAATGAATAAATGTAAATGTAAAATGTCTTATGGGTTCGGAATGACATGAGGGTGAGTAATTATTGACAGAATTTTCATATTGGGGTGAACTAACCCTTTAAATGTACCTGAAATCATAATCATAATATGAAAAAAACCCACAAGTATATAAATGCAGAAAACAAAGTAAATACAAATGTATTTTTATCTAAATATTATTGATCATATAAATAAGGAAAATACTATTTATACTATACAAATATTATAACATACTAAATGATTCAATGTAAATTTAAAATATTAGGAACTGGTTTCACAGACAGGGCTAGGTAATAGTTCAATTAGGATATTTAAGTAATTTTTATTAAAGCGCCTTCATCACTGGTGTGCATTTCATTGTAGCTCTGCTTCTACCTTCATTCATCAGATTGGTAGCAGCCAATCACACTGGGGCACAGACAGTGACCTCTGTAGCAAGCTTTTCAAATATGCCAGTAGTGCTTGAGTTTCTAGTTCATTTCGTGCTAACACATTTTATTCTGTCAGATTGTCAAAATTCATATTTGTACCTACAACTGCTTTTAATGATCAGAGCGTCTTAAAAATGCATCGCTCAAGCATTTATAAAAGATTGATTGTGACATGGTTTTTATTCGACTGAACAAGAATCAGCAACTCTGTTCTCAATTACATTTGTTTAAGAGGTAGACCTGGCCCCAGATCAGCTGATGCTGTTGTGCGAGACAGTTAATGAGGTCTCTTGAGCGGTTCTGGTGAGGGCAGGACGGGCATGCAGTGACTCAGCAGACTCAGCACAGCCTGGCAAAGCATCCATCACTCCACAGGCAGCCAGCGCTGAGGAACCTGCTGTTCTTTTGACTCTTGGCTGATGATCTCCTGCTGGGCACAGCCACAGTGCTGTTGAACTCAATCTGACAGCTTCCTCCAAATCGCTTTGTTGTTGCATTCCTGTGCCATAGATGTTTCTGGCCTAAGCTGAACACATTCTCTTTGAATCCTCATAGTGTGTCTTTTAAATCGGGAGCTGGAAGAGATGGGTAAATAATTCATCCAGCCACGTGTGCTGTCTCTTGAGTAAATAAGGGTGCAGCTCTGCCTGCCGACCATTAGTGGAGTGTTTTCTTAGCCTAGCATTATGAGTCAAAGTTCAGAGAGTCTGTGCTGAAGGAAGTGAAGCAACCAGATTTATTCTTACTGCATTACCTTTGCATTTTGGATGGTTGTTTTTTTTTTAAATATGTACCTGTGTGCACTTTGCTGTTGCTTGGAGGTAAAGAGGTACAGCATCTCACCAGTGGTTTGAGTTGTTCTTCTTTTTTTATAGTTATTCCAAACAAAAATATGCTCATGATATGTTTTTTTTCATTATGATATAAACCTATGATAATCTTGTTATTTGTAATAGGTTATAAAGTTTTTTTTTAGAAATACGTCATTACTCCATTCTTCAGTGTCACATGATCCTTCAGAATTCATTCTATATGCTGATTTGATGCTCAAGAAACATTTTTTTTATCATTATCAGTATTGAAGATATTTAGGATGCTTAATGTTTTTGGAAACAATATTAAACTAGGATTTTACCTGTTCTGAAGAGTAACGAAGGTCTGGCGGAGTTGGGAAAAAATGAGGGTGAGTAATTAACAGAATTTTCATTTTGGGGTGAACTAACTCTTTCATTTCAAAAGTTGTAAACACACAGTAAATCCACTGTTTTCCACTTACTGTAGTCTGATACCTGCTAGTGAATAACTCCGGGGGTAATTTTGAACCTGGTATGTTATGCTATGCTATACTACACTATTTCAGTACTGTGCACCACCTTTGGATTGTGGATCGTTTTCATAGTACCCAGATCCACAGACACTAAACTTAAAATTAACCAGCAGCTGTTCTCACACTATCTTATCCTACAGATACAGATTCCCAAAATACTTCTGTTCAAGAGCGCAACTGGAGACATTCTGAGACTGGGCTATTCTGGACAGGACTGTCCAGTATTCATGTGTCCGTGTGACTGTGGATCTAAGAGGATTGGAAATGATGACATCTTTGATGGAGAGGACAATTTATGGTAAGTACTGAACTATCCAAATAGGAAGTGCACTAATAGTTTCCTCTGGGTTTGGGAGTGACATCAGAACTCAGTAATGTCAACATTAGAAGGCTTTATGAATCTGCAAATGAAGTCATTTCATTTATAGTGTTCATATAGATTATAATACAACATAAAGTAGCTTTTGTGTGGTTTTATAATAATTAAGAAATGGTTTGACTAATTAAATAATTTTTCTAATTTTTCTGTATCATCCGCATTTCCATTGCAATTTTCATTATGTACTCCAAATTAACTTTTTGAACATTGTAAAAATGCTAATTCCACATTTTAATACCTAAAAACACTAATTATTTAAAAAAAAATGATTGGAAAGATCACGTACTTTAGCCCTTCACTTAGTACAGATATTTACCTTGACATTTGTCTCATATTTTCATTATAGACATAATCAGACATTTATTTTTGTTAATGTTGATTTCATTTCAAGAAATATATATATTTTTAAATGCTTATAGTATTAGCGATGACAATCCCGAGGTATTGTTGTTATTTGTTTGTCACTCTGCTTATATTAACATGCTTTAAAAAATGCAGAAATTAATATTGTAATGATGTCCTATGTCTAAAATAAAACAATTAAATTTGTCTTTTCATATAGAAAGTATTTTAAAAGTAGTTTTATGTGAAATTATGAAGACACTATGCGAAACAAAATGTTTTCAGGTTTTAATGCTATCTCCATTTTTAAAAAATGAAATGTGTTAGTTTTAATAATCTATCAACACCTGCAAAATACAAGTTGATGTTTCGCAGGCAGTAGTTGGATATGATTAAGAGAGAATGACTATGACATATGTGCACATCTCTGCTGCTCTTCAGTGTGAGCTAATGTTTCTGTTTTTCAGGTAGGGAAATATCCTGCTGACAGTCTCAGATGAATCACCCTCGTTTATTCTGCTGATGCTGCAGGTATACGAGAGCCAGGAATTTAATATGCGGCTGTGGGAGAGAAGAGCTACGGGTGCTGGAGAGGATCAATAATTGAAAGGTCACACAGAGTGGCTGAACTGCTATACGTGAGCTATATGAGGAGCTCATTGTGCATTTGTGTGTGTGTGTGTGTGATTTCTTGCTGCATGCATGGGGACTCAGATAAGATGTGGATTGTGACACATGAAACACAATGGTCTTATTTGCCCTGCCACATTATTCAGCATAAATTGCTATAATATATGGCAGAAGGTAAGATTTAATTATCTAGTAATCAGATAAACAAACAATCATATCTGATATATAATCTCTGTAGATGATTTCGTTTTTTATTCTCTTACAGAGGAAAATTGTATTGCTCAGTGATACTCAGACTTAAGTTCTTCAGACAGAACTGAAACAGTACCATGACAGAAATAACCACATTTTAAAATAGTTTTAAATTTCAGTATTTCACAATGTTTTACTGTATTTTTAATAAATAAATGCATTTTGGTGAGCTTAAAGAACTTTCTGTCTTACCAACCCCAAACCTTTGAATGGTGTAGTGTATGATTTTTGTGTATTATATTTTTTAACACTCTCAGTTTGTTTAGCGTCTCTTCAGCACATTCACTTTCTCAAACTAGTCTTGACTATTTTCAGCTCTCCACCCAAATGATAGAGATATTCATTGTAGTCTTCCTCTTGTAGTGTTTTTTTTTTTGGTTTTTTTTTTTTGCATCACTGAAGAGCCAAATCTTCCAGTGAGTGTTCAGTCTTGCAGCTGATATAGCTAGAGGCTGAGCGTTTCACCTGATTATACCGTCACCATCTTCACTGATAAAACTCTGGATAAATCTTACTTCAGTCATCTCCTTGCCATCAGGGGAGAAGCCCCATATTGCTTCCACAGGAAACTATAACAAATCCATCCACCCCCAAGTATGACTGCAATGTGACAGAGGTGTATATCCAGCTTCCTGTGTCTGGGCAGCAGCTTTTCTCATATATTTAATTAAAAGTTTGATAACTGAAGAAATCTTGATCATTTGTACAGTTTTTATTCAGCTGGCAAGGGGCTTTGGTTCAAATTTACAATTGATGCAATGTTGCATTAGAAATCCCCTTAGAGTTTAAGTCTGTAAGTGTGTAGTTCTGATCCCATTTTGAGTGTTTCTGGTTTGTGCAGGTTTCATTCCAGAGTTGCTGTGACCCTTGCAGAGTTGTAGTTGCAGTAATGGGCTGTTAGCCGTTAAGGGCCTAACCTCAGTGTCTCTCGGGACAGTTGTCTGCAGGTGAGTGATGGGGTTTGTGTGTGTGTGTGTGTGTGTGTGTGTGTGTGTGATGGCGGAGGCCTTGCCCCTGATCGCAAAAGGGCATGAAGGGGGCTTTTACTTCAAGGCCATGATATGGCATGTCAACATATCGCTTTCGTGGGGGTCAGAGATCACTGTCTGTTAAACTCAATTGTCAGTCGTCTGCACTCATCAAAAGCTTCACATATTGGCAACTTCCCAATTGCAGGATGCACAAAACTAATAAAATTAGAGATGTGAACTAAATTGACTACTCTGGTTCAGATACTAATTCCTTTCTATTTAAACTAATTTTTTGTGGTATTACTTAAAAAGAACTTAGTTTGCAAATCGTACTTCACAGATTCCCAAATGCGCAAATATGTTTTATATAATATAAGTATTCTCTTATATTTGCAAAATTAAGAAATATTCTTTATATACGTTATGACTTCTATCCCTGCAAGGACAGTCTGGCGCTTCTGACTCACAGCCTTTAAGTAAGTTACGCTTTCTTATTAAAAGAACCTGCTACTTACTATTCAAACGCTCTGATCACAAATGCAGACATAGTGTTATGTTTATGAGGCATGATGCGACGCGATGCATAAAAACACAGTACTAAGTCATGATAAACATTAATTATGTTTCCACTGGATGCAACAAAGGCCTCGATTGTATTGGCTTTTATTGTTTTTGTGTCATAGAACACTGTCAGGTTGGATGTTATCATAATGTGATGCCAGGACGCTGCATCATATTATGATGAGGGGCATAACATTTCTGTTAAACGCTTCAGGTATTCGGCCAATCACAGTGCACAGGATAGCTGGCCAATCAGAGCACAGCTTTTTTAGGACGATGAGCTTTGCACAAATCGTCCCATTTCAGAAGAAGGTGCTTAAAGGAGAAAAAATAATGTACAGTATGTGGAAAATAATATGTTTTTTGAAACCACATAAACACGTTGGATTACACCAAATAAACAAAATAATGTTCTTTTTAGCAACATCATATGACCCCTTTAATGATGTCCTTACTGTTATTGTTGCTGTCCAAGGAGGGTCAGAAAACTCTCGGATTTCACAGAAAAAAATCTTAATTAGTGTTCTGAAGATGAACGAAGGTCTAACAAATGTTTGGAGTGACATTGGGTGAGTATTTAATTACAGAATATTTTTTCACTCAAAATCGTATGATAATAATATCATTTTCAATGAAATACGATTCTAAAAGAATGCAAAATATAGGTATGTTTAATAGAAATTTCAGACATTTGAACCTCACCACACTATCCTGGCTGAATAGACTGAGTATTGTCATGTCATGTGAGACTGCCTGTGGTAGATGATCTTCACATAATAAACAAGTCAGAGCATATTACAAGATATTAGGGCAGGTCTAATGTAGGTCATATCCCAGTTCGTCTTTTCTCCTGGGGAAGTGATCTTTTTTTCCTTTCAGATTTAAGCACCAGACACTGAGCTTCGTCCTAACAAGACCTTGTGGTTTCAGAGGACTTCAGTTCAGTTTGACTCTGACGCACTCTGTCTTGTCTCTGAGGACACCTTTGCCAGGCAACAGATGAAAATGTTCTCCACAGCAGAGCAGCAACACCCAAGAAGAGAAAATCTCAATAATTGACAGGCCTCTGCGACAGCTCAGTCTCACACAGTTTGTGAGTGTGTTACATGTTTGTACAAGACGATTTCTTCAGCTGCAACACAACCTTTGAAATGCTAATCTAAAATATGTTATAGACCTATCATTTGAGCATGAAAGGATAAATCGGCAAACAATTATATACAGTTTTAATCTCTGTTGTCTCCTTTCTCAATGCCAGGGAAGCTATCTGAAAATGCATGTTATGTTGATGCAAGAGGAGCCTATGCAGGGTCAGAAATCTATTGGATTTAATAATATATTTATTTGTGTTCTAAAGATGAACGAGCAATTAATGAGTAATTAATGACAATCTCTTTAAGTATTGATAGCGTAATGGGAGAAACTGCCATTCGAAGTTATCCGCTCTTTAATTATGTTCCCAGAATGTTTACACAACAACATTATTTATTTTTTATATATATATATATATATATTTTAGCAAAATTTATTTATTTAGTGAGCTGTTAAATTATGCAAAGGAAAAATTGAGCCATTGATTTTAAGTCATCCTGTCAGGGATAATCGTGGTCAAATCTAAGCTTTGGACTGATCCAATAAAACTGAATTTCTGATTGTGAATGAAGACCAGTATACATCAACCAGTTCAATGACAAGTTCTTAGACATTGCTATTAGTGACAGAGGTTTTGTTTCTGAATGATCTGTTCCTTTAAGGAGACAGGTTTAATAAGTAAATGACCTTGAGCAGTATTACAGCCAGCTGACTTGCATTTGGTGTGAAGATTGGAATGAATGAATCATAATATTGATGCTTTGAATACCCTCCGTTCAATATGCATGAAATAGAATTGAGGCAAAGCTAATAGGATGATCCTCCACAATCTATGGACTCCTTTTAAGCACCAACATCTTATCACAAATTATCATACATTTCCTTTGGATTAGAGATTTATACTGTTAGTGCCACTATAGAATAGAAAAGAACAGAATGTCACACTACAGCTAAAATATAAAGACGAAGTCAGGAGCTTATTGTAAGAGTTTAGCGGTGTGAACAGTTGTCTGCTCCCATTATATGACTGAACCAGTGCATCAATCTTTTTTAATGTGTCATTTGAGATGTCTCACTCCAGTTCTTCCTCTCTCTTTTGTTCGCTCCTCTCACAGGACCACACACAAGAGGCAGAGAGCTGAAAGCCTATTATCTACGAACACTTTCTGCGGGGTACTGTTATCTGTTTTCATGTCTCAAAGCTAGTTTTAAAGACACCCACAACTGAGTGCTTCTCCTCTTTTGTGGATTCAGAATCAGGGCAGATTCAAGAACAAATAAATTCTCACTCTGGATTTCAAAAACAAAGAATGTCTATGGAGTAACAAACAAAGAGTTAGGGAGAAAAATTGGGCCTCTATTATGATCCAAAGAGAATTACTGCACAAAGGACAATTAGAAACTGCACAAATAATGAGAATGCACAATATAACACTGACAAAACTAATAATGCATTCAGAGCCAAAGCTTCCCTCCTCTGTCCAAAGAGAAGAAATAACTACTTACAATTAGTACAATTGAACTTTCGTAATAACAGCTACTTACAGTGGGTACGGAAAGTATTCAGACCCCCTTAAATTTTTCACTCTTTGTTATATTGCAGCCATTTGCTAAAATC
>JAUCMS010000050.1:6508552-6525302 GCA_032357445.1 Enteromius radiatus | reverse complement strand
CATTACGAGCGTTGTTGGAAGTACTATTGTTTGCCCAATGGCTGGGCTAACTTTGGTGTATCATCAGAGGAGGAGCTCCATCTGACTCCTAAACTCTTCTGGGGAATTTTTGAATCTGTGGCCCACAAGTTGCCAAGGAACATATCCATATAAAATACAAAAGCTGTGGTTACTGAGCTGTTTGAGGGTGTTATTCTGTTCCAAAATGTATTGAATGCTAACATGTTTCTAAAAATTCTTAAATGTCCAAAATTAGCAAAGGTCTAGTCCTGGCTTAATTTAATTCCTATCCGGGAAACCGGCCCTATAAGTATTAGTTACCCAAAAATGTTATTCAAGTAAATGTAACAAAATGTAACTCGTTACTACCCACATCTGGCCTGCAGCAATGCTGTCTTTAAAGGACTCTAGAGTGGCCAAAACCACACACATGCAGAGACACCCATGCTAAACGCTTCATCTGTGGATTCTTATGAACTAGATTGTTATTTTATTAAGTTATTTTGACTTAGTTCCCGCATATCCATTAACTGAACAACCAAATTAGAAACAAAGCGGCATCGAGAAACCTCCTAAAAAAAAATCACACTGCAGGTCATTAATTCATTCTTATCTGAAATACAAATAGAAAAAAGCAGATCCCGTTCTCCTCGCCGGTCTTTTGTCTGTCATCGGGGTCTACGTGCACCAGCTGGAGGATGAGAGGCCTGCGGGTGACGATACCCGTCCCGCCGGACAGGAGGTCTTTGCCAATTAAACTCTCTAGCACTGAACTCTTCCCGCTGCTCTGTGATTGAGATGAACCACAAAAAAACAAACAAGTCGGTACTGACTAAACATAGCTAGATCTCTTCTTAACATTTAGGCCTAGTTAAGAAAAAAATCATATTTTAATTTCTAAAGCCCCTAAACGATCAACCCAAGCAAAACTGTTGAAAAACTTGTTATACACAATCCACTTCATGCCGTCTGAAATCTGACTGACAGTCGATACTTCTCAGAAAGTAAAAGCCTGTTATTTTTGAGAAACATTTCACATTAATCCCTTAATCGTCATCGTATTGCATTGCTTTTTCTTTTGAAAAAAATACTAAACTACAGCTTTAATTATTAAACCAAGCATTTAAATATTTAATCCAAATTATTGGGAGATAAAGATTGACAACTCTTATTGTTATTCATTTTAGTAGTCTGTTATACTAATTTAAAGGACTCGTAGCTATATAAACAATAATATCAGCATCAAATTGCATATTTGCTTGGTTTTTAAGTATTTTTCCCCCTCTTCAAATGCGGCCTATATATTCCCACTATATGAGCTATAAAAGACTGATATGATACAAAACAAAGAAACATTTATTTTTATTTCATATGTTAGACTTGACAGGGTTAAGACATGTTCTTGGGCACCCAAACAGCCATATCCTCGGTCAATAAAAATCCCTGCTTTAAGACTCTTTAAACTTCTTATACCTTAAGTGTAGTGATGGGAAGTTCGGCTCTGTTCAAAGATTCGGCTCGGCTCCCTTAAAAGAGCCGACTCTTACGGCTCCCAAATGGCTCTTTATTTAGTATCACTCAGAGCCTTCTTTTTTAGCCCAATTTATCCATTTAGAATGTTTTGTGTATTGGTAAGCAACTTTTTAATTGCTTATTTTTCATTTACAAATACAGAGTTACTATTATTTAACAATTTAATAAAACTTTAATTGAACAATTGAACACAACCACAGCAAATAAATCAAGTAACCCATATATAGGGAAAAGTTTTAACATATATAATAAACATATATAACAAAACACTAATGTCTTTAGTGCAGGTTGGCGTTGAGAAATATGCGATGCCTCAGCTTGGATGGGGTGAAGTGATTTCTCCTGTTTTTTAGAAGACTCTCTCTGTGCTCGGTTTACCTGGCCTGTACCACTACACTCGCTATCTATCTTTAAAGCATGCAGGGCCGCTGCTGGCCAAATGGGTGCCCTAAGCAGAATAGTATTGTTCTGCCCCCTCCCTCAAAAAAACAAAACAAAACATAAAGAAATTGTCGTTAGATTGTATTATTTATAAATTACAATTGTAGCCCTAGACAGCCTATATGATTTTGCAGGGGGATCGATTTTATGGTCTCAAGCATTCAGGAATCACACAAAATAAAACATCCAAGTTTTTGTTGAAGAAATTAAATAGACTGTAGCATTTCTATTACAAAAAGGTGGCAAAATTAAATAAAATAAATAAATTAAGTGGATGTTTAAATTAAATCTTTGGCCAATATTAAACAAAGATTGGATCGTCCTGTAAATGAAGCAACAGCAATTATTAGGCCTTCGGTGCCCTTTGCAGGCATTGTATTACATGTATTATTACAGTGTACACCGACAATAAAACACATTAGTCTACTAACGTCAGTCAAAAATATTTCACAGGATTATAAACGTATTACCTGAAATTGAAGCACCGGCTTCATCTCGGGCTTTTTCATTTTTCCTTTCTCTGCGCTGGGTTGTGCTGATGTCCCTGATAGAACCTAGTTGTCCATCAGTTATGATTATTTGTATCAAGCCGCAAACAGGTGAGAGTGAGCGCTCATTTTTTAAGTTGATAGTGTGGAATTAGGCTTTTTAAAAATAAAGTTGATAAAAATGTACATAGACTTCATTGTGATCTTTGGAAAATAACTAATAGAAATTAAACCTGTTTTTGTCATTTTCCACCAAATGCATAGCAAAAAAAAAAAGTTGTAAAGAGAGAAAAGACAAAACACTGACAACTTTTAAGATGTTGATGATCAAATATATTCAAATACAAAGTATTTACAAATATCACACTGGTTAAAAAAAAAAGTTCTGACAAACAAAATTAAAATGCATAGTAAGTACAATCTATTTTACTATCAAATACTAGTACCAAAAGGCTTATTGGCAACAGCTTGATGATAATGTTAATAAATTACATTATAATCAGACGGTTGAAAAAAAAAAACTCTGATTGACTTTTATTTTGACAATCTTACCTCTCTGTATTCAGAAAATAAGAACTAGTCTAAAATTAACTTTAATAAATGTCTGAGACACTTCACTGAAAATGTAAACACTTTTTTCTTCACTGTACCCAAATCAAAATGTACAATCAAACATAAAATGTATAGGATGCATACAATACAAATAACTGTCTGATGAATCCTAATTCTACATACTTTAGGTTGAGTGACCTCATGATATCATCTAAAAGTTCTGTTCCTAAATGTACAAATTGCAACCACTGTTTAAAACAAAAAAAAATACTGTAAATACTGTAAAATGCACAGACAGCATTTAGGCCACACTCACCATAAATGTCAATCTATTAAACCTTTATGTCGAGGTCTTTCCAACTCCAGAACTAGCTAATGCCATTATCTTATCTTCAGATCCTAAAAAGGTAAGATACAATTGATTATTAAAGAGGTACTTATTAAGCAAAATATGTTTCAATAGTCATAATTAGCTGCTCTCATCTTACCCAGGCTCGCAGTCACCTTCTCAAAGTGGCTCAAAGTGGCACTAGCATTTGCAGCAAGAAACGCTTCATCTTCTGTTGTCAGCTGAGCATTCAAACAATTTACAGATTTCAGAAACACTTTAACACGTGAGTCTTGAAATAGATGCGAGAGTATGTGTAAATAACAGCCCTCTCACCTTCTCGCCAAGTTTTCTCAGAGCCGTGAGGATCTCCACTTTCTGCTGAGTGTACACATCTCGAGGGAGCTTTCCAACCATCACATCCCGGTCCATCTGAATTCATACGGTATCATATGAACATGTTTAAGTCTTTGCATATATATTTGCGTATGTGAAAATGTTAACATGTGCTTGTCACCTCAGCCAGTCTTGTCCTCAATTGCCCTGGCTGCTTTTTAGCAAACAGCCGAATGACTTCTGGCGTCTTGAATGCCTGACTGATGGCAGCTTGGATCGCCTGATAAATATTTGCAGTCATAAATGATCTTTCAGCATGCATAAGTAATTATACTGGTAGACAGTCTATATGTCTTTTTACAGGGGAAAAAAAACCTTTAAAGACCTTTAAATACTGTATCCTGGACCACAAAACCAGTCAGAAGTAACATGGGTATATTTGTAGCAATAGCCAACAATACATTGTATGGGTCAAATTTATAGATTTTTCTTTTATTGCAAAAATCATTAGAATATTAAGTAAAGATTATGTTCCATGAGAATATTTTATAAATGTCCTACCATATATATATATATTTTATTTATTTATATGTCATTTTTGAATTTCAAGAATTTCATTTGGATAATTTTACTTTTTTTTTTTAATTGTAAAAATCTCAATTTTAAAAAAAATGGACCATTATGACTGGTTTTGTGGTCCAGGGTCACATATGAACATATAATACCATTTACTTTAATTCAATAAAATGTAAATTCTTACCAGTTGCATTCCCCCCAGTTCATCAACAAGTGTCATATTGCCAGACATCAGCTTCTTTAATGACTCATTGAACTCGCTCAACTGTTCCAATGTCTCTTTTTTGGTTTCTTCATATTCCTCCTCTTCAAGTTCTTCTCTGCAATAGACAAAATAATCAAATATGTGCATCTAACCGAATGTGGAGATGTTATAGAGAACTGGTGGGATGCCATTACCTGCACTCTTCTAAATCCTGAAGCTGTTGCATTAACCGGTCCAGCTGTTCTTCCATGTTTTGTCTTAGTTTGCTTGTTTCTGATGTCCCTCTAGAAGCCATTCTTTATTTTTGAAATAAACAAATAAATAACAGGCACAAATCACATCTTTTCTTACACATCATGGCTTTTCCTACTGTTGCTTCATATGTGAATGTCACAGCTGGTGTGATCTAATATTCACCCAGGTATTTTAACTGAACTGATCAGAATTAGTATGCAGTGTTGACTGTATCAAGGTAAATACTGTAATTAGAGCATGGTTAACCATGCCATATCTGGTATCACATCTATGAATACAGGAAATAAATCACATTCTTTTGCCACCCTGCTTTATTCTCTCCCACTGCGCAGTTAGCTTAGCTTGCTATAAAATATATAAAAACAAACAAATGTGCGAACTGTCCTAAACGACGTAGTTTTACATAAATCAAGTAGTAATTCTCACCCGTGTTTTTTCCTCCAAAAACATCCAACTGATAAAGACACAATTACAATAAACTGTAAGTTCCTAAGTCTAGTTGCTAAGGTGTGGTTTGCTAGCACTATTTATCTTCAATAGAATTCGAATAGAATGGCTTTTCTGCGTAAACTTTGCGCAGAGTTGATTATCATGAACACACTCTGAGCACGTATGTATGAATTGCGCATGATCACGCGCATTGAGCATTTTGCGACACAGTACTACTATCACAACAAGGCTAAAATACAAATGCTATAATAAAACTGCATTTTGCTGCATTTGTTGGCTAAATAAATGCGTTGAAGTTTTACTGACACCAAAACGTACAGAATACCCTAAAATGGTCAAGGGACTTTACTGAAACACACTGCAGTCAGATGAATGGGAAGCACGAGGCAACTTTGTTGAATTGGTAAGAAGTTAACACGTTTAGTCCTGCTTTCATATCAGTGCGCATATTTGTGGAATGGCGTTTAACGGAATATAATATCAGTAGCTTTAAAATAGGTTTTTATTAACATTGTTTCCTCATGAGCTATAATAGTAATCATCTTACTAACATTATTAGTTTTGAGACATTAAATTTAGTTGTTATATACATTTAGTTTATATAAACCAACAATGCATCCAGAAAGAATCTTTTATTATTAATAATAATTTGTGTATGTGTGTTATATATAAATTATGTTGTCTATATATTTTTATGATGACTTTTTCTGCAGACAGCATTTTTTGTATGATCAATGTCGTCACAAGAGAAAACCAATGTGGTGCTGCTGGCGTGTGGGTCCTTCAACCCCATCACAAACATGCACTTGCGTATGTTCGAACTGGCTCGAGATCACCTTGAAGACACTGGTATGTTTCAAATGAATTATGCGTCAAAGGTATAGGTCTAGGTCAGCCAAAAATTGTAATTGTTGTCATCATTTACTCACCCAACGAGTTGTTTCTAGTCTGTATTATTTTTTTTATCTATTGAACACAAAAGAACAACCGAGCATTTAACATCCATTGTATGGAAAACAATTCTATTGATGTCAGTGGCTACCAGCAACTATTTGGTTACCAACATTCTTTGCAGTTTTTTGTTCAACAAAAAAAGAAATTCATATAAGTTTGGAACAAGTGCTGATGGCAAAATGTTATTTTTTGGGGTGGACTATATTGAGGTATCACTTATCAATTTTTAACATGCTTAACTTTTTTGTTTGTTGAATTAGGAAGATATACAGTGGTGAAAGGCATTATCTCTCCAGTTGGAGATAGCTACAAAAAGAAAGGTCTGATTGAAGCCTGTCATCGGTTAGAGATGGCTAGACTAGCCACACTGAACTCTGATTGGATCACAGTGGATGACTGGGAGAGCCAGCAGCCGGAGTGGGTGGAGACAGCCAAAGTAGTTCGGTGGGAACATCTTAAGATCATGTGATTTCAGTGAACATTTCATTTTGGGTGAAGTGAAAGATAAATCTGATACACCTGTTTTGTTCTGCAAGTATTGTAGTGTCTTCTATTTTTGCATGAGTTGCATGTCACATCTGATCTTGCGTGGTTGCACGTCGTATTTCATGTTCTGCTACGTCAAAATAATCAAAGTTTTATGCCAAACTGACATTTAATAAGATCATTCTGATCTTTACTAGGCACCATGCAGAACGTGTTTCCAGCGAGAACAACAATGATGATGTGGATACAGTGAGGTGTGGGAAGAGGAGAAAGCTGGAACAAAATAAAATCATCTCTCAAACCTCATCTTATATTAGCACAAAGGAAGGTATGATAAAACACCCCCTCATAGAATAAATGTTCCTACTGCTTAGGGCAGTTAAAAGGGTGTTTACCTTAGAATGCCACTCTGTCACAATACCTCACAAAAGGCAATAAAATTAACAGCTGATGTGCCTTCATGACAGCAGAGAAACAAGGTACAGCGAGGTATATTTATGAGTGTTTACGCAATTTGCATCTTTCTGTACTGTCTGACAGCATTGCTCTGCAAGTGGAACACTTTGAAGCAAATGTACAGGTGTAATAAGTGAGGACTGAAACAAATAATTTAGAGAAAAAGGAGAATGCTTTGTAAGAACAGACCAGTGTTTTCTGTTTTTAAACCCTGATTTTTACAGCAGTAACTGGTCCTAACAGTATACTAAAATGAAACGTATACATAACAACAGCCAGTGCTCCACACAGAGATGTGATCATCATCCAGTCTGTCTAGAAGTAACAGAACAGTTGTGTAGCTTTGCAGGTAGGTTTTTTTCTTCATCTTGGAGACGTTGCCACAGTTCTTCTGGATTGAGTCTGTCTCAGTTTGTTCTGTATCTTCATGTGATTCTAGACAGACTGGATGATGATCAGATCAGATCTCTGTGTGGAGCACTGGCTGTTGTCAGACTCCTTGTGCAGACAATAATCTCACTGCATTATTACAATTAATGACAACAATAACGTGTCATTAACAGATATATCCAACTGACACGCTACCGCAAAAGATAGAAGTAACTTTTTTTTTTATGTTGGTGAAAATGCTAGTGGCTTAAGACCTTTGCACAATACTGTGTGTATATATATATATATATATATATATATAAAATATTGTCTATTTGTATATAATAAAAAACCTATTTATTCCTTTGATGGCTTCAGTGTCACATGATGCTTCAGAAATCCTTCTAATATGCCACCTTAGTGTGCAATAAATATTTCTTAGTATTAATGTTGAAAACAGTTGTGCAGTTTGTGGAAGGCATGATATTTCAGGATTCTTTGAGGAATATAAAATTCAAAAGGATAGAGTTTAATTGAAATAGAAATAATTTGTAATATAAATGTTTTTAATGCCACTTTTATTTAGTGTATTTTTTTATAAAATACAAAAATAAATCTTCATGACTCCAAACTTTAAAATCTTAGTGCAAAATATTTTTTTAAATAAACTAAAATGTCATTTATTTTGCTGTGCTATTCTGTTATGTTCTACATCCTCTGTCTTCATGCTTTAATAACATTTTGTTGCAGTATAACAACTTAACTATACTGTAATGAACATATAGTGTTGGCTTGCCCATATGAATTTGAAATGGAGCAAATTTAACAAAAAGTCAAGAATCAGTCAGTATCACTAATATGATCTGTATCATTGTCATAATCTATATTTTAGACCGCACTCGTCTGAACCTCCTGTGTGGTGCTGATGTGCTGGAGTCATTTGGTGTCCCCAACCTTTGGAAGCCAGAAGACATTGAGGAGATAGTGGGTCGCTACGGTGTGGCGTGCATCACCAGATGTGGCAGTGACCCTGAGAAGTTTGTCAATCAGTCTGATGTGCTGTACAAACACCGTAAGAACATCCACATGGTTCGGGAATGGGTGACCAATGAGATCTCAGCCACCCATGTGCGCCGTGCACTACGCAGAGGACAGAGTGTCCGCTACCTGCTCCCAGACCCTGTGGTGCACTACATTCAGGAACACAGTCTATATAGCGCTGAGAGCGAGCAGAAGAATGCCGATGCTATTCTCGCTCCTTTTCAGAGATACACCAGCCCTAACTAGACTGATATTCTGCTGCTTTTGAGCTATTCTGTATGTGATCTTTCCCACAGAACTTGACTGACACTTGATTCATGGTTAATTTTGTCTTTGGTTGTGAGCGATTGCTTTGGATTGTATCATGAATGATTCAGGATGTTAAATAATATATGATACATTTTGTAAAATATTATTTGATTTGATTAAAATTTGAATTAGTGCTGTCAAACAATTAATCGCAATTAATCACATCCAAAATAAAGTTGTGTACTGTGTATATTATATTATATTAAGTACATGTAAATATTTTCAAAATATAATCTGTATGTGTGTGTATTTATATACATGTACACATATATTACATAAACAAATTTTTTTGGATGCGATTAATCGTGATCATTGGACAGCACTAATTTTGATAAAGACTTTACTTATATAAATTCATATAGTTACTTTTACTGTAGTTCACTGCCAAACATAAACTATTTTTGAGCTTTAAGCTTACTGTTTACCTCCAATAGATGTTCTTCCCTTTTCTATTTTTGTAATACTTTATTTCAAAGTGTTCTTGTTACATGCTACATGTAAAATAATTACATGCAAGTAACCCTTAGCCAAACCCCTAACCTTAAACATATAGTAAGTATGTGTACTGTAGTTTGATTAACATTACTCAGTACTTAAATATATAATTACACTGTAACAAAGACACCTTAAAATAAAGTGTAACCTGTCTTTATTTTTATACTTATCTGTAATCTTTAAAACAAAATGCTTATATAACAAGTGTTACATGCCATTATGAAGGTTGCTCTAGAATTCAAGCTATGATATGCCACATTTGCTCAGTGACATTTATTTGACAAGTGAGAACATTTGCTCTGAGCATTTAAACATCAGATATTTTTTATCTGTGAGTTTTTAGTGCAGACATCTTGGCATGTGGAGAACAGCTGTTTGACAGTGAAGCTCTTACAAGCCTATGGAAACATAGTTACAGAACATGATCTTAATCTGAAGACATGTTAGATCAGTGCTAATATACCAGATCTTTGTGTGTTTTACCACACACAGACTTAATAAAAGTGGGAATTCCCAGGAATAACATGATTACGACAGAAACTTCCTTTCTGCCTCGCATATAGTGAAATATTTTGTTTCCTGTGAAGGTAACACTTACGCAAAGCTATCCATTGTCATCTACATTCTCCCTGAGGCATTGCCTCATGACATGGGAAAATTTAGATACTAAACATAAAAGGAACTGTTACCTGAGTTTCCCTGACTCACAATACTCATATGACTATTGTGAAAGATTGTTTTTGCATTCATTGATAAAATGAATGGGTCATTCATCGATTGTGTCACTTAGGTTGATGACATTTGCATATAATAAAAATATCTTAGCAGGTGTCATGTGCACTTCCAAGCCACATTTGAAACCTTGCAGTGTTGTTTATTGTGATCAGATTTGTTTAATCAGTAATGTTACATATAAAAGATGTCTTAAACTTAGGCTATACAGATTACCAGAATAGCTATTCTACATTTTAAGCAGATTTAATATAATAGAAACACTCAGTTCAGTTTTAGTTATCACCTATTTATCCTCGCATGTTAATAATAGCAAGTTTCGGTCTCTATACTTCATCATCTTTAAATAAATTCTCAGTAATTTCACGTGCGTAATTGTTTTTCTTTGTGGCGCTCATGTGATGATGATGTCGTATGTGGGATCACTTAAGTAATGGAACTTTTTTGTTAAGGAATTTTTTTTTCAAGTTACAAGGAAGAACGGAGAAATGTAGGGCATGCAAACGAAGTTAACGAAAGTAAAATAAGTGTGAATATCTTATAGGATTAATGGATATGCCGCCTATTTAATCATATATCAAGCGTTGCACTTTAGATGAGTAACTTTTAACGTCTACACGTTACAGGCGCTATTGTGTTTACAGGTGTGTTCTGTCAAACAATTTCCACACAAACACTTGTCATACACGTTTTACTTTACGTAAGGCATGACCTTTGAAGAGTTGTCGACGTGCAAATTAGAATACGTAGACTTCTAAGCACCGCCCACTCAGCCAACAACACATATAGGTGCTCGAAATGCTTCTGCCTGTCATACCTTGCACCTGATTTTCTACTGGAATAATTTGCAGACGGTTAACAAAATGCCTGTAAGCCTCTGTGGTACTTGGGACATGGTCAGCAATGTCAACTTCGAGGCATACATGATTGCTTTAGGTAAGAGTGCATTGTTTGTTCTGTGAAATTAATAATTGCTAATTCTGTTTTGAAAACTGACAAATTGCATATTATATTATATTATTTTCGTTTGTTTTATGTATCAGGAATAATGATCCTAAACTTTGTCTTCTCACAGGCGTCAGTCTGTACACCCGCAAGATCGCCCTAAAGCTAAAACATCGTAAAGTGATAGAGCAGGTGGGGGATCAATATGTCGTCAAGACTCTCAGCACCTTCAGAAACTACACTTTGTCCTTCAGAGTCAACGAGGAGTTTAAAGAGTTCACCAAGGGGCTGGATGACAGGCACTGCAAGGTATTACAAAGTTTTGTCATTATATTGCAATGCATGTAACAAGGACACTGTTAAATTAAGGGTTATATTATATATTTACCTTCATTACATTTAATTAAAAATATTTCATAGTATAAAACTGGCAGCCTTACTACACAAGAACACTGACAGCCCTTTAGGCGGTTTGACCTGTTTAATATTTGCTGAAAAGATCATATTGAGAATGCACTTAATGCACTCTTTAAAGTTAAACCTAAATCTGTTTGTCTAGTCTCTGGTGACATGGGAGGGGAACAAGTTGGTGTGCATTCAAAAGGGTGAGAAGAAGAACAGAGGTTGGGCACATTGGATCGAGGATGACAAGCTCCATCTGGTAAGTGTGAAATTAAGCATCTTGCACTATAAAAATCTGTAATACACGTTAATGTAATACTCATTAATACTCATACCTCTCAACCCTGTATAGGAGTTGCACTGTGAAGATCAAGTCTGCAAGCAAGTTTTCAAACGGGTTGTTTGAGGTCCTGCTGTGGCGCTTACTGTGAGAAAAGGTGTATTGATGTAAACAAAGTCAGAGAAATATGAGGAAGGAAGAAGAACCATGTGTTTAAGCTTCTGCCTCAAAGCCTGACTAATCAATTGCATTCAGTGAGAGGCTTGCAGACCAAGCCAGAGTGTCTAGGAGCATGATGTACAATGCCACTAGAGGGTGCCATAAGACCACAAACAAAAAGAAGTCAGGTCAACAGCAGTTTACTCACTGGAAACACTGTATGTTGTCAATAGCTGTGCTACCATTGCCTAACCATGTTTACATGTAATACAAGAAGCACATTCACAGACATTTAGCAATCTGTAATGTGCTTCTGTATTTCTGCCAGCCAGAATAATTGTTTCACCAGTATATGACTTAATAAGGACCGTACCTCTAAAAACATTTTGTAACTTGTTTAATGTTATCATTGTTATTATTCTTGTTAAGATTTACAGTTTTTTTTGTTTATGTATGTGGCAGTTAAATATGCACACTTTGTTCATTCGGTTGAATTCAGCACCTTGTTCACTTACTTGAATGTTCCTGATTGTGCAATAAACTTTGAAATAACTTACAATATACTTTGTGTGCTTATTTGCCAATACTGGATTATAATGTCTCTTTTAGAAGGAATTGTAAGTAACAAATCATTATAGCCACCATCTCTTTTAAAAATACGATAGCAACAAATATAGTCATAATTTACAAAGCTTTGTAAAATAATGGTATGTAAAGACTGAAAAAGTAGATTAAATAGACTACTTTGTTTTCTTATCACTGGTTTGTGGCGTCTTTATCCTGAGGATGATTAAATAACAAATGAAGATAATACATTTTATAAAAAATAACGATATGAAGCGATGAAGGATTACATCACTTAAGTCCAAATGATGCAATACATTTTATTTATTATATATTTATTCAAGCGTGAATATAATTGCTGTCATGATTAATCCTTTGTAAGCTAAATCATAGTTATATAGGATATATGAGTGGCCTTTTATTCAACCTAATGAGACTTGGTTGTGAAGAAAACAAGTCTCTTGAGGTCCCCTCAGCAGTGAAATCAGTTTCCTGAACTGCCGCAGCCTGGAATGTGTCGATCTCGCGTCACGTGACTCCAGATCCAAAATGGCCGCGTCGGTGTTTTGACGAATAATACTTTTGTGTTTGTTTCATTCTTAACAGAAACCGAAGATAACCGTTTTCGATCGTAAAAAATCATCCACGCGCGTTTGATGTTTTAATATAAAGATTTAAATTAGACAATCACAGCTTATTGATATTTGTTTTATGGTTCAGACTATGCACTTTTGGTGTTTATAAGGAAGCTAGCTGACTGGCTAGCAACATAATTAAGCTGAAAATTAAAAGAAAGGCAATGGAGCAGCTGAGTCCTGAAGAGGTAAGGCTATTTTCACGCGGTTTGTTGAATTTACAGTCGAAACTGTTTTTGTTATGGCATGACTGTTGTGTTTTTGTGATTTATTAAAGGCTTATTGGCTTGTCATTGTCACCTTCTTTTTCAATCGCAGTAATGATGGGATAAGCTAACAGGACACCGGCTAATCAACAGCTCAGTATATCCAGATTAAATTGATTTGCATTGCAAATATGAGACTATGTTATGAATCTCGTTTTGAGCCACTTAAGTGCCGATATAGAAGCGAGTTAAATGAGAATACGGAGGTTATTTCCAGTCAGCTCGTTAGCAAGTGACACGTTTGGCAAACTATCTGCCACAAGCCTCGATCATCTGCTTTTTTCTTATTTTTTACTTTCACAATTTAAATAACACCCTTATCGTTTTCAGTCGTGTAACCGGTTGATAAGTTAATATTCATTTTGTGAAGATTTTCTTCACTGGGAATCCAAAATGGCTGAAAGACTGTCGTGTGAAGAAATAAAATTCATTTTGGACCAGAAGTTTGGTCAATTTAACTTACAGTCGTGATAAAATCTGCAATTATCAAGGTTACATTTGACAAGGGCATGCATTTTGTTAATTGCATCTGGTTTAGACACTGAAATCATACGCAACAAGCTTTTGTCAGGCGTCAGGTCAGTATATTAATCATATGGTCAGCTGTTCAAGCTTACAACCTTTGGTTTAGCTCGAAAAAACGTTTTTTTTATGGTAATATTTATTGCAAGTGATTTTCATGCCATGAAACTCTTATTTTCAGGTTGTGGATATAGTTTTTTGGCACTATTGGATACTGCTGTATGACACTGGTGTGTATTTACAGTCAGGGATTTGTTTAGTTGTTCTGCTGTAAATTAAGACCAAACTCTGCCCAGTTCTGACCTGAAAAACGGCTTAAACCAGTCTATGCAGGTTTGCTGGTCTCCCTTTTGAGCTGGTCTGGCTTAGAGACATGCTAAGACCAGCAAACCATCTTAATTTATTATATATATATATATATATATATATATATATATATTAATCAGCTGTCTGTAGTACTCATAATTTATTGACTAAAATAGATAAGTAAGACAATTTTGAGTTTTAAATCATAAATGTCAGCTAGTTACCTAAATGTCAGCCAGAGCTCATATACATTTTCAAAATAAGCTGCAATATTGATTTTTAATGTAAATTTTAAATAATATACAATTGAATATGCCTTGCAGTAGCATTATGTTTTTAAACTGAGGTGCACCATCTTTTGAAGATTTCCTGTTTTTTTTTTTTTTGATTAATTTTTGATTAATTTAATAATCCATTTATGTCTTTGACCTTTCACTGACAGTATTTTCTGTGGTAGCTGAGGCCTTCTCCATCTCAAATGACTCACTCAGCTGTGTAGAGCTGATTCGTCACTAAAGCAATCAAATAATGACCGCTTTAGAACTTTTAACACATGCTACTGTTAACCAAAAAATGTGTGAAGTGATGTAGCTTATGTAAATTCTCTCTTTGTTTTTAAAGGTCACTATGTTTATAAACTAAAAGCAAATAATGTCGTCAGACTGTAAAGTATCGCTCATTATTGATTTGTAATTAGATTAAATTGCAATTGCAATCAATCCTGCCTTGTTTAGATCCGTAGAAGGCGACTGGCCCGGTTAGCTGGAGGGCAGACATCACAGCCCAGCACTCCCCTCAGCACCCCATTGACATCCCCACAGAGAGAAACTCCCCCAGGACCCTTACCAGGGCCCTCCGGGGCCTCATCACAGCCTGTCCCACCAGCTCCATCTCACACTCTGGGCCTAAATGCCCAAAATGCCACCCCTGCCACATCTCCTATGGGGGCCTCGGGTAAGTGCTATGTTGAATTTATCATTCAAAGACATCCAACAAGGATGCAATGCATTGAATAAAAGTGATGGCCAAGATGTTTAGAATGCTGCAGAATATTTCAATTTGAAAGAAAATTTTATTTATTTATTTATTTATTTTCAGTTTTCTTTTTCAATTTTTTTTTAAATGCATCCAAGGATTTGAAAATAAATGTATAATTTTCCACAAAAATATTAAGCACCACAACATTTTCTTTCAACAAATATGATGATAAATGTTTCCTGAGCAACAAATCGCCATGTTAGAATGATTTCTTAAGGATCATGTGACTGTGAAGAGTGGAGTAATGGATGCTGAAAATTCAGATTTGCTATTGCAGGAATAAATTACATTTTAAAGTGCCCCAATTATGCCATTTTTAAGGCTCCTAATATTGTTTTTTGGGAGTCTGCTACAAAAGTTTTACATGCATTCATGAAAAAAAAAGCGCTTTTGATTTCACAAAATACGCATTTATTGTCACCTCATTTTCCAGCTATTCTCAAACAATTTGTTCAAAGCAGTTCCAAGACACGGTTTCTCTAAACCCTTCCCTTCCGTGAGCCTACTCTGCTCTGATTGGTCAGAAGGCTTAGTCTGTTGTGATTGGTCTACCACGTACAGCTCATTGGGAACAATAGGCTCAATGCCATAGTTCTGTATTTTGAACTCTTGCTGGAAATATAAGCATCTATTATTTATCATACTTACAGGTTGTAATTCAGTGGAGCCGCAGGTCCAAATAAACTGGGTATTTAACCATCTTTCAAGAGCATAGGCGGGAATTATGCAAATGTATTAAGAAATTGGATGCAAATTACGCAAATGACTTGTTTAGGCTGTATACTGTTGATTCTTTATTTTGGGAAACAATAAATTTGTCATGCACTTTCAGATTTACAACTTTGCAGATTGTTTCACATACAGCTACATTACACACTGCATGAAAGGGCGTATTGGAAATGGCATAGTCGGGACACTTTAAAATATATTTAAATAGAAAATAATTTTTTATGAACAATTGCATTATTTATACTTATTGAGTACTTATTATCTGTACTTATTATTGACCCAGATCTTTGAAATGATAAAGCATATTTGAGATAATAAAATATTTATAGTTTTAATTTCAGAACATGGGAATTTCCCTTTTTTTTTTTTTTTTTCCTTTTCATTTTTACAAATGCAAAGCAGATTGTGTGATATGAGATGCAGCCTTTGTGTTCAGGGGAAATTTTCAGGCATGAAACTGATTTTTATATTGCACCTGACTGAATCAATGTAGTTTAAACAGAGTTCTCCACTAGGTTGCAGGCAGGTCTCCTTCAGTGTGCTAGTTCTTTCTATTAGGTGTTAATATTGTGTATTTTATATGCACACAGTGCATTTGAGCTGACAGATGTGAGTTGTATTTGAAATCCCATTGTAGGTTCATTGTAATTCAATTTAATTTTTTTCTATGACTGTAATCTTGTCTTAGTGTAAAATATTGAGTATAAAATTACTAATGTGATGATAATGAGGGTTTAAGTGGCTTATTTATAATCTTGCGTGGATGGAACTATAATACTTGCATAGCATTAACTGTTTGTACTTTACTATAGTGACTGAACCAATGGCCTTGTTTTAAAGATTTTTTTGATCTGTGTTGATATTTTTGGCTTGCCGCGTCATGCAGTAGAGAAATTGC
>JAUCMS010000050.1:6482388-6501148 GCA_032357445.1 Enteromius radiatus | reverse complement strand
GTGCAGTTTGATCATGTGAGCTCATCAGATTGACAAATTCAGCTTTTCTGTGGACAGAGCTTTGCTGTCAGCTCGAATGGTGTTCATTGCACAAGGATTTTTTAGACCCATTCAGCTCACGGCAGAAATGTGAGCCAGCAGACCTTTAAACTCCCACACAGGACGTGTGTGCTGGATAACAGTGTTGGTGGAGGACTGATTGTCGGGCAATCGGATAATGCTAGCTGACTGTGTAACAGAACTAATGAGAGCCAGAAGCCTGCTGTGGAGTGTTGTCTCACCCTAGAGTTCACTAATGCATGCTGTCTCTGACCTGCAGAGGGATGCAAGTATTAGAGGCCTGCTTTTGTTGTCCTCTTGTCATACGTTTTGCCGTTGTTTACTCATGGTATTAACATCTGTCTCAAGGCATCTAGTGACAAATGGTCGGTGTAAGCAGGTGTAAACTGATTCCAAAACCTTTTGTGTTTAAGTCATTCGAATCACAATAGTAGGTAGATAATATATCATATTTTGTATATTTATGTATTCATGTGAAAACCTTTTTCTTTTTCTTCAAGCCAGGAAAAAAAGCATGAGAATGTAATACAATATTGAAATTGAAACTTGTATAGTAAATGTAAAGTGCAAAATTTGTCCTGTTGGAGAATTTTGTACATGTGAACTACCTTTTGAGAAGTTTTGGGGTCAAGAAGATGTTCTTGAATGAAGTCTCTAATGCTCACCCAGACTGCATTCATTTAATCTAAATATAGTAAACTATGGAAGCCTGTTTAAAGTAAAAAAGGTAATTGCAAGTTTTTATCTCCCAATTCAGATCTTTTTTTTTCTTGCAATTGTGAAGTATAAAGTCACAGTTGTGTGCTATGAAGTCAGAACAGAGAAATGTAAACTTGAAGTTAAAAAAAAAATTTTCTTCCGAAATTGACTTTATATCTTACAATTGTGACTTTTTTTTTTGAAAATTGGGAGTTAATATCTAGCAGGTCTAACTTTGAAACACAGAATTTTGAGAGATGATCTTGCAGCCAGCTTTCTTCATTCAAAATTGGACTTTATAACTCACAATTGCAAGTTTTGAATTGTCAGAATTGCAAGATGTGATCAGTTTTTTTTTTTCTCAATTGCAATAATAATAATAATAATAATAATAATAATTGTGAGATAAAAAGTTGCAATTACCTTTTAGATTTATTTTTTTTAATTTTGTAGAATAAATGGGTACATTTAAAACTGATACATTGACTTTTGATCACTTTAATGTTTTTTTTGTTTTTTTTTTGCATAAAATGTATATTTTCTAAAACTCTTACTGACCTCAAACTTGTGAACAGTAATGTAAAATTGCCAGTATATGTTTAATCAAAGCTTCTGGTCACCAAACACAGCTTGCATTGTGGGCCAGGTTGGTTCTAACCATTTATTGAAATGGAGATAAACCTTCATTTATATCTGATGTCATAGTTGCTCTAAAGAGAATTATTTTGAGAGCTTGGTGGCTAGAGAAAAAGGGGAAACATTTAATTATGAAAGACATCTCCTTGGTGGCTAAAGTTGAGGTTTTAGTCATTTATTCAGTTTGGGTTTTTTCCCCAGAAGGTTCATCTACATTCTTCAACCCTTTTTTTTTTTTTTTTTTTTTTTTTAATTGAAGATGGCATTTATCTCTCATAACTCTCTCTTTTTCTCTCTAGCCTGGGTGCAACCGGAGGGGGGTTGGCTGGAGACTCAGGTAGCGACCGTTTTACCATAGAGTCCTGTAAAGAGACGGAGATGCTCAACTACCTCATCGAGCGTTTTGACAGTGTGGGAATGGAAGAGAGGAAGGCCCCAAAGGTAGTTGCTGATAAACACTATAAACGCATTTCTGCAATATTAATTCTGTATGCGGCCAATTTAATTATATTCCAGTATAACAAGCATTACAGGAAGCTAAATTATTACTTTAGCCATTCTTGAAAACATTTGTCAGTAGGTCAGAACAGAGGTGGAGGTGTTGAGCAGGTGAAAGTGAAAGAGATGTCTTGTCTTGTCAAGCCTAGGGTAATTCCCTCTTTGGCATGAGTCTTTCATGTTGTTCTCGTTCATCACCCTGTTTACACTAGACATGGTGTTCCTATTATAATCAATTAAGAACGAGAAGACATTGTTGTGGCATGTTGCTTCATGAAATGCCTGTTTCAGTTTCTAAGACTGATTCAACACTATTATCCTTCTGTCCAAATTAAGTAAACTCACTTTTTGTTTTATTTTATTTTGCAATTAATTTTAATACGTAAAAGCCACATTTTGTATTTTTCATAGAATTATAATGACTTAGAAAACTAAGTCATTTTATCTGCCGTTTAATCTTTTCGTTGTTGATCTTAAGCTTCAAGCTCCGGGTATTTGGTCTGTTTTCAGGCACCGTGTTATTCATATGCTTTTCTTTTTCAGATGTGCAGCCAGCCAGCTGTCAGTCAGCTGCTTAGCAACATTCGTTCGCAGTGCATTTCCCATGCTGCACTAGTGCTTCAAGGTGCCCTCACACAGCCCAGGTCAGTTACAGCAGTCTTTTTCAATACATTCTAATGTTTTCTTGAAGGCGTGTTTGCATTAGAGCTCATTGTGGATCTAAGCCTTTAACCTTTATTTAATTTGTTTTGGTCCAAACTAACAGCTATTTTGCAGTCCTATGCATTTTGGACAAGCGAAACTCTATGACATGTCTTTTAAAGTATAAAGCATTTTTGATAGCTGCCTATTTATGCAGAAGTTGGCTTCAGGGAGCTTGCAGGTTTGTTGCTTGGCTACAAAACATTAAACATGATCTGCTGCTAGTACTTGCAATGATAAAGCCGACAAGAAATGTGGAGAGAGATGAGGAGAATCAAGCTTCATAGTGTGAAATTGGACCTAGTTTGAGTTTGTTGCATGATGTTGTCTGTCAGTTTAAATGCACAAAAATGTAATGCATTTTGAATGAGGTTGCCGCCCCCTTTCTTTCACTTTACCCTTAAATAGGGCCCCTCTACAGCCCTCCCTGCTGGTTCCCTACATGCTGTGCCGGAACCTTCCGTATGGCTTCATCCAGGAGTTGGTGCGCATGACTCACCAGGAGGAGGAGGTGTTTAAACAGGTGGGAGTTGCAGCAGATTACGGAGACAGGCTGCATGCTGCGTCATATTACTTTTGAAGCTCAAGGGGACTTTATTATTGATGCCAAACTCCTAGTGGTATTAAACACATTTTTTTAAGTGGTTAATTTGTTTTTAGTAAGGATGGCTCAGTATTATTTATCCCAAGATACGATTTATGGCTCATTAGACATTGCACCTTAGAAATATCAGCATTACCTGGAGAAAGATGGCACAAGCACACTTTATAAGCAAAAATTGCATAGAAATGTTAATTATTAGTTTTTGAATGCTAAATATAGATGCACTACTGTGTAAAAACATTACGGTACAGTAAGAAATTAATATTTTAATTCAGCAATAATGCATTGAATTGATCAAAACTGAATAAATTTGCAATTAAAAAACATCTATATATATATATATATATATATATATATATATGTTTTGTTTTATTACACATTTTTATTTATTTACGAGCACCAAATAATTTCGGAAAGATCATGTGACTGAAAACTGGAATATTGACGGTCGAAAAATTTCAGCTTGGCCATTACAGGAAAATAAAAGACTTTTGAAAATAAGTTCAAGTTGTTCTATTGTAATGCATCAACTAAAATTGGCCTTGGGGTCAGCTGTTTGAATGCCTTTCCAAAATTCTAAAAAGACAAGTGTGGAAAAGGTGCTGAACTGTTGTCTTTATTTGATCAGTGTTGTTTGTTTTTCAGATCTTCGTTCCCATTCTTCAAGGGCTCGCTTTAGCTGTTAAAGAATGTTCTTTTGACAGTGACAACTTCAAGTTCCCTCTGATGGTAAGAGACCAGTTTATTCTTCTTTTAAAGCATAAGACTGTATTGCAAGGCATGTTAAGACTAAACGAACTCCATTAATTTATAAACGAACGCTGTTAGTTATCTCTGATCTTCCAGACATGTTTCACACAGATTGCTCCTCTCAATCTGTGTATGACTTTTTAGGCTTTTGTTTTGTCTATGATGTTTTACAGGCTTTGGCTGAGCTCTGTGAGATCAAGTTTGGGAAGACCCACCCTGTATGCAATTTGGTAGGTTTTGTAGGAGCTTACAAATCGAAGTCAGTTAGGTTATGCAGTTCACGTTTAATATTGTCTGTCTGCGTGTATGTTTAGATCACCTCTCTGCCATTGTGGTGTCCTGACCCTCTCAGTCCTGGGACAGGAAGAGAAATTCAAAGACTCTCCTTCCTTGGAGCCTTCTTCAGTCTTTCTGTGTTTGTTGAGGATGACGTAAGCCATTTTACTCCTTAAACAAATAAGACTAATACAAAGTGTAGCACTGATGAATGATGACAGGGGATTGTTTATTTTTATGTCCATTTTGCTGTTCTGTAGACTAAAGTGGGAGACAAGTACTTCTCAGGCCCTGCCATCACTATGGAGAACACCCGTGTGGTCAGCCAGTCACTGCAGCATTATCTGGAGTCTGCGAGGGTGAGCGGCCATCATATCACATACTCATCGATTTTTAATGAGCTCCTTTAATATTGAGGGGATATTCTTTTTATAGGGCAGTGGTGCAAGTGAAGACTTCCGTTTTTGGTCTTATATGATTATAAAAGTATAGTTTCATGTGATTGGGGAAAGATTAAGAATGTGCATTTATTGGTATGTTGCAACTTTTGAATAAGAATTGAATCTAATGTAGAACCCTAGGAAATGTGTTTCTTTTTTCACCAAATTCAATTGGGAAGTAACTCTTAAAAACACAACTGATTCTTTATTACTTGAAAAATCAATTACTTGAAATTGAAAAACATTCACTATATTAACTAGAATGCTGAAGTGAGATTTACAGAAATATTTAGAGATTCTGAATGTGTGCTGATTTCCAGGGAGATCTGTTTAAGATCCTGCACAACATCTTGTTAAACGGAGAGACAAGGGAAGCTGCTCTGAGCTACATGGCCGCTCTGGTGAATCGTAATGTGAAGAAGGCTCAAATGCAGGTATGTCTGCTCAAGTATGTGCTGCTTTTAAAATACTAATCGTCAGTGATGGGAATAACAGCATTATAATTAAACAGCGTAACTAACTGCGTAATTCTTTTCAATAATGAGAAATCAAATGAATTACTGTTTCCCCGGTTACAACGCCGTTGCTGACAATAAAATGTAGCTTTACTATAATTTATTATTATAATATTATTAACGTTTTATTTTTCAGTCCATCTCAATGGATGCGTGGTGTAGCTGTATTTGACGTACCATAAACTCTGTGAAGGTGCACAGTTCACCATCACTTTCTCACACACACAAAGATAAAGAACGAGAGAGTCTTTTATAACCTGCAGACTTGACGCTCTACATGTAAACTATATTATTTTTGTATTTTCCTGTCAAAATAATGGATTTCATTTGGAATTCCTCAGCTTTTAAGAACTGCCGTTTCTCTGGATAGGGGGCGGGACTAATGTGCTAATGACAATCTTATTGGCTGGTGCTCACCTGTTACTGAACCTGTTTTGATTCCAGCAAATCAATTTGAGTGAACGCTGACAACATGATTAAGATTCATAAACCCTGCAGCTCATAAGAAATAAGAAAATAAGAAATAACTAGTAACTTGAATAAAATTTTTAAAGTAACGTGTCCAACACTGCCCATCATATTGAGGTATCACTGTCAACAGTTTCTTGTGAATGTAAACGAATGGGGCAAAGATGTCAAATTTTTTAAAAATATCATAATGCAAAAATACCTTGCAGTGTAACTACAGTTTGATTATTTTCTCCTCCTTCCTTTTTTTTTTTAGACCGATGATAAGCTAGTGTCCACAGATGGCTTCATGATGAACTTCCTGTGGGTGCTGCAGCAACTCAGCATGAAGATAAAGCTGGAAACAGTGGATCCTCTCTACATCTTCCACCCCAAGTGTCGGCTGAATGTCAGCACGGAAGAGACCCGACTCAAAGCCACGATGGAGGACCTGAAGAGCTGGCTCGCTGAGCTGTGTGAGTGTGGGACAGACAAATCCCTTTAAATGCTCAGTTCTGCTTCAGACAGCCCATTTACTGTTCTTTCCGTTCCTCCACAGATGAAGACCCCTCCAAGTTCTCAGAGCCCAAGTTCCCAACAGAGTGCTTCTTCTTAACGCTACATGCACATCATCTGTCCATCCTCCCCTGCTGTCGGCGCTACATAAGGAGGCTGAGGGCCATCAGAGATCTGAACAGGTGCTTTGCACAGATTCAGCCATAAAAACAAACAATTTGTTACCAAAACCATGTTGAGTAACAGCCCACTGTGAAGTCTGCACTAGTACAAAAGGGTAATAGAGTTTGAAGATTATCTAGTAAAGGTGATTCTCAAAGTGGAGCATCTTGCATTACTCTTTGCTTATGCCAGATAGCCCATTATAGATATGATGTTCTTTGTCATGCTTTTTTGAAAAAGCCCTTAATCTCTTTCTGATGAGACGGGTTAATCCTGTCCTGTCCCAGTGCCTCTTGTAGAAGGTATTTTCTTTCAGTCCTATTGTAGAGCAGCTCTAAAGTCATCTCAGTCCATAATGCCAGAATTATCAGCTCATGTGTTAGTGCTGCATCAGTGGCAGTGATTCAAGTCCTTCAAATTAAGATAGAAGGCAGCTAGTATTGTTTATTGGCCTCATGATGCCTGGCAGATAAGAACCACAGTGACCCCTGCTGTCGGCAGCATGTATAACACTTAGATAGGCCAATTATCTTTTCTGTGGATGCTTTTTTATTTTTTATTTAGAGGTAATTTGCACAAGGCTGAATGTGTGTGTGTGTGTGTGTGTGTGTGTGTAACAGATCTGTGGAGGAGTTGAAGAACAGTGAGAACCAATGGAAGGATTCCCCATTGGCAACTCGTCATCGGGAGATGCTGAAGAGATGTAAAACACAGCTGAAGGTGAATTCTGTTATCCTTTATTAATAAAAATGACTTGTTCATAAAAGTTTTTACATGCTTGTGGGAAAAAAATAAACATGGAAAGTGTGCCAGCTCTGATTTCTTAAAATTGTAACTATTAATATGCTTAAGAAAGCACTTTCTGTTGTTGAGATTAGGGCAGCAACAGCTAATTAATTTAACAGATAATGAAAGTAACCGATGGTTCCAGTATCGATTAATTGTCAGAAAAGAGGCGCTGTTAGCATTAAAATATTAGCTTTAAACTACTTAACAGTGCATTTACTTATACTGTTGTTCAAAAGCTTGGGCTCAGTAAGATTTGAAAAGAAATCAATATTTTTAATTGAACAGAAGTGATGGTATAAAAAATAAAAAGCTAAGAACATATCTTTTTCCAATAAATGCTTTACCTTTGAACTCTTTTTAAAAACAATCCTGAGAAAATGTATGAGGGTTTCCACAAAAATATTAAGCGGCACAGCTGTTTTCAACATAGTAATAATGTTTCTTGAGCACAAGATCAGCATATAGATCACACTCAAAAAAAAAAATCAGATCTGCCATCAAAAGAATAAATTACATTTTAAAATATGCATTAAAAAAAAAGTATATTTTTATATGTTTCAGAATACTTTATTTACTACTATATATATATATATATATATATATAATTTTTTTTATCCAATAAGTTTAGCCTTTGTCATAATAGAAAATAGAACATGCACAGACCCTAAATTAATACTTTGTGTATATATAGAATATATGTTAGAACATAGAACAGATGTATCAAATAAATGTCTTTATTGACAGAAACTGGTGCGCTCTAAGGCCTGCGCAGATGCAGGGCTGCTGGACGAGAACCTGCTGCGCAGATGTCTTCAGTTCTTCAGTATGGTCATCCAGCTCATCTTGCGTATGGTGGAGCCTGCCTACCCACAGTCAGTTCACTAAACATCTCTTCTTCAGATATACCTTACCTTACATTCTTTTAGTCAAGTTTGTTCTATTCTGTCTTTTATCACCTTTCAGCGTTACCCTGCCTCTGAACCCAGAAATCCCCAAAAGCTTTGCAGCACTGCCGGAGTTTTACATTGAAGATGTGGCTGAGTTCTTGCTGTTTATTGTGCAGTAAGTATATGACAGTAGTGATACAGGCTCCTTGTAGTGTTAGAATTCAAATGTAGTTTTAGTCAAACTTTTTTTTTTTTTTTTTAAAGGTACTTTCCACAGGTTCTCTATGAGCCGTGCACTGAAGACATTGTGACCTTCCTGGTGGTCTTCATTAGCAGTCAGAACTACATAAAGAACCCATATTTGATTGCCAAGTTGGTGGAGGTGCTGTTTGTCACCAATCCTGCGGTGCAACCACGCACTCAGCGTTTCTTTGAGATGATGGAGAACCACCCACTGTCTGTCAATCAGCTTGTGCCAGCCCTCATGAAGTTTTACACAGGTAAAAAAGGGTCTCGCATGTATATTTTTGAAGTCTGTTCGGTGCATTTTGGTTTATTCTAAATGGATGTGCTTTCTTAGACGTGGAGCACACTGGAGCCACAAGCGAGTTCTATGACAAGTTCACGATCCGTTACCACATCAGCACCATATTTAAAAGCCTATGGCAAAACATTAACCACCAAGGCACCTTCCTGGAGGAGTTCAAGTGAGTTCACCATAGTAAACATAGTTACTGTGTAAAATAAGTATTGCTTTTAATTCAGCATTTGTGTATGTTTCATTTAAATACAATTTGAAAAATCCATTTGTCTAATTTATTTTATGTATTATTTTGGTGCAAAATGTTTATTTATTTTTTTTTTTTTACATATGTTAATCATACCTTTTTCGTCTGTCTTTTTGCAGCTCTGGTAAACAGTTTGTGCGCTACATCAACATGCTAATTAACGATACAACGTTTTTGCTGGACGAGAGTTTGGAGTCTCTGAAACGCATCCATGAGATCCAGGAGGAGATGAAGAATAAAGAGCAGTGGGACCAGCTGCCGAGGGTCAGCACATATTGCATCACAACTTTCCCGATAATCCAGTTACCTACTCTTTTAACTGCTTTGTATGTAGTAGAAATAACACACTATTGTGCCAGAGAAAAAAAGCATTAGCTTTAAGTCTAAAAGGAAGGAGAATCACTTTTAAAGGGAATGGTTTTGCAGGAGTATTTCTATTGGAGTAACACTTTTTGTTCTCCAGTTCCAACTCAATTTAATTTAATGTGAAATGTTCTGATCCTCAGGAACAGCAGCAGAGCCGACAGTCCCAGCTGACTCAGGATGAGAGAGTATCACGATCGTACCTGGCTTTAGCAACAGAGACAGTGGATATGTTTCATATTCTCACCAAACAGGTCCAGAAGCCCTTCCTCAGGCCTGTGAGTACAGAAAAAAAAACACATTTTGACATTTATTATGAAGTTTTAAAGTTTTGTTTATTTTTTGTTTACCAAGGCAGACACCTGTTGAAATATAACTTAAGGAATATTTCAACAGATAACAAAGAACTTCACTTAAGGAAGCACCAAACTCTTAAGTAATTTAAATGTGGTTAATGGGAGAAAGCATGAGGATTGTAATCTGCTGCTTGTCTGTAAATGAATCTCCTGGGCTCTGCTCTTTGCAGGTATTTATAGTCTTCAGGGAAAACTGAGCTGTTGCCAGGGTCAGAACGTTAAGTTTATTCAGAGGAGGTGTGAGAGGGCTTTTTTTTATCGACTCTTATCAGAGCAAATACCATATTTGAAGGTTAACGAAGATGCACAAAAATCATAACGTTCTTTGTTATGGAGACTCATGTATTTCCTGTTGTATTGAACAGGAACTGGGTCCTCGTCTGGCTGCCATGTTGAACTATAACCTGCAGCAGCTATGTGGGCCTAAATGTCGAGACTTGAAGGTGGAAAACCCGGAAAAATATGGTTTTGAGCCAAAGAAGCTCCTGGATCAGCTCACTGACATTTATCTGCAGCTGGACTGTGCCCGATTTGCTAAAGCCATTGCAGATGACCAGGTCTGTATTTGCTCACCAAGATCTTCAGTGGTTCAATAGCAAATGCTGTTTGGTGCTTAACTGTGTTGCAAAAAAAAAAAAAAAAACATGGGATAATTATTTTTTCTCTCTCTCACTTTCAGCGGTCATACAGCAGGGAGCTGTTTGAGGAGGTCATTTCAAAAATGAGAAAAGCAGGCATAAAATCCACCATTGCTATTGAGAAATTCAAGCTGCTGTTGGAAAAGGTGGAGGAGATAGTAGCTCGCAATTCTCAGTCTGAGATGGATTACAGCGATGCCCCAGATGAGTTTAAAGGTGAGTCATCAAGTCTATCTATTTTACATTATATTTTTAGTTTATTTTTTGAAGGTTTAAGGTTGGTATGGTTTTTTTCTCTAAAGCTGCATTTATTTGAATAAAATAAAAACAAAATCAGTAATATTATGAAATATTAAATTCATTCATTTAAATTATCAGCCATTACTCCAGTGTTGAGTGTCACATGATTCTTAAGAAATCATTCAAATATGCTGTTTAATACTTTTGGGGAAACCTTGGTTCATATAAAGTATTTTATTTTATAATACAATTTTTCTGTAGCATTATAAAGATCTTTCGATCACATGAAATGCATCCTTGCTGGGAGTAAGTGTTAACTTTTTAAACACCCCAAACAAATAGTTTTGAACAGTAGTGTTGCTACAAATATAATAGTTTTAATAGTTGATTGGAGCAAGTAACATTGACATCCTGTCTAAACAGACCCACTGATGGACACTCTCATGACCGACCCCGTGCAACTTCCCTCTGGCAACATCATGGATCGAGCCATCATTCTGCGACACCTCCTGAACTCTCCCACTGACCCCTTCAACAGACAGCCTCTCACAGAGAGCATGCTGGAACCAGGTACCCACCACACACAGCCTTACAAATCCTGTATGAGCTACCTCTTTCAGCGCTGCTGGCCAAATGCACTCTGTGACTTGTCTCTTTTTTTTTTTTTTTTAATTGTTAGACTGTGTAATGCTGACTCCATGCTTTTCCCCCCTCTCTACAGTCCCAGAGCTGAAGGAGCGTATCCAAGCCTGGATGAGAGAGAAGCAGACTGGCCGTTTTTGAGTTTTCTCAGTGAGCCAAGCTTGCCCCGCAGTTTAAATGTTTTCACCATGCTGGAAGTGAACTGAAGAGTGGAGAAAGAGGAAAAAAATGACAGTACCCAAATTGTTTTCTCTCCTTTATCCTCATTATCGAGCCGCTGTCTGAAAGGCTCATGGTTCTAAATTGAAACATAATAAAGTTTAGACTTTTGAAACATTTTGATTTTGAATTTGTATGTCTGCATACATACCAGTCTGAAAGGGCACACAGTCTCACACCCCAAAGTTAACACATTTGGATATAAAGACCTCATTTCCTGTTTTGTTTTTGTCCTCACGAATGCATTTTAGTGGTTCTGAAGGTAAGGGAAAACATTGAGGAAGGGGATCCATTTCATGTTTGTGAAGAATGTTAAGTAACACCAGTATTTCCATTTTTACACTCAGTAGAATGACAAAGCATTGGCTGTAGATATGTTACAGTCACAAACCTGCTGTTTATTTTATACTGTTGGAGGAAAACATCATATTTTAAATAATCAAATTAACAAGCTCTAGACTGTCTTGTAGAAAATACAATAGATGTTGGTGTCAATTGATGGAAACATACCAGTGAAGCATCAGATGGTGATTGACTCTGTATTTGAATTTTGTTGGTTTGCATAGAAATCTCATATGTACACCGTTTTGACTCAAATCTGAATCTGGAGCTCAAACACAGGATCAAATCAAAGATTGTGAAGCTGTGTTGTAGCATGATCGTCATAAGAATGCCTCATGTTTTTTGTTCTGTTCTCCAGCATTCTTTTTTTTGATCATAAAGGTTTATCATCTCTTGTTATTTCTATTAACCCCAGTTGTTGGACTTAAGCGTAAATTAAGAGTTTTTCCAGTGACTTAAAGGGTTTATCTGTACAGGAATTTGCTTCCTTTGCTACAAACTTCTTTTGGACCCAGCTCTTTGAACTGTAATAAATGGTAATGCACACACAATGACCGATGTTGCACTTCTTTTCACTCTTCCTGACTTTTGTTAAATTCATCAGATGTTTTGCAAAACATTGGAAAATGGAAGATTTTACCATTAAGTTTATTAAATAGCATTATTCAATGATTTCATAGATGGCAGTATAAAAATATGTTAGAATATTGTATTGTATTCCATTAAGATATTGTGCAAATTTCTTACTGTTAATATCTTATCAAAAACTTTGCAGAGTAATATTAACATTAAGAGCTTCATTTACGCAACCTTTAAGGCAGTTTTCACAATATTTAAAAATGTATGCACCCCCAGATTCTAGATATTCAAATAGTTGTATTTCAGGCAAATATTGTCATATCCTTTTAAAACATGCGTCACTAGAAAACTTATTTATTCCGCTTTAAGATGATGTTTAAATCTTGAAAACATTTGAGTCCAGGGTCACCTAAAAAATATAGTAATTTTGTTTTTGTAATTATTATTTTTGTCTATTTCAAGTATAAATATGGATTTTAATTGCAAATAACTATAATCGTTCTTTAATCACATTATGAAATATAATATAGTTATGCGCTATGTATCAGTGACAGAAGGTATTTTAAATGTGGTATATTTTGAAGCAGCTTCTATTTTAATTGCTCTCAGTAAATTACCTTTTTATATTGTTTTGTGTATTTTGTCATCATGATCATCATGATATTTTAAAACATTAATAGTATAATTATATTTATTTTGAATGAACATTGTGACAGTGACATGAATTATATGGCAGCAATTTAAATTTCTAAACTGTTTTATTTGTCCATTTTTAATGTAGGGCTTAAATGATACTCTAGCCATGGTTTATCCATGTTTCTGCTAGGCGGCGCCCTTCACTTTTTTGTAGTCCGATGCCACGCCACAGTGGATCGTAAGCGATCTGCAGTATTGCGTCACAGCTGCCTAGCCCAACTTAGTTTTTTAGAGCATTCTTAATGGCTACGCGAGGTATTGCTCATACAATACTTCATTCTCATTGGCCAGACGGCCCGTCATTCACGATGTTGACAGGGGCAGTTGACGTAATCATTTCAGTAAATCAAGGCATTCATCCATATCCTAAGCCTGCAAAAGGAACGGTCTAACGACACCAGCATCAGCCTAACAAGATATATCAAAAACGCAAGCATCTTGCGCGGCGCTGGAGAATGAAACGCAGCTATAATGGGTGTATATGACAAAAAAGGAACTATTAAAAACTTAACCGTCAGTCTTTTTTGATTTTTGCTGCTGGTTGGAGACGTCATTGGAGAATTGGCATCGTGTAGGATTTCTATGCTGTTTTAGTCGTATCTACGTGTGGATATATAGCGGTAAGTGCCGAAATATGACTGAAATACTTGTACATTTGGGTTTGAGGACACATCGCCCGAGTAGCGTTTGGGAATGCGAATGGATGTTTACCGAGATGTTTTGCTTGTCTATGCAGCTGACCGCTTCGCCGAAACTTAATTTTGGTGTTGTACACCTAGAATTATATATTTTTTATTGATAATTGAAAATAAATGTTAAAAATGACAAAACTGTATGAGGGTTATGCAAAGAAAGTCACCGAGTTCATAGAAAGACGTCCGAATTAGTGATGGGAAGTTCGGACATTTCCACGAATCGGTTCTTTTGAACAACACCGGCTCAGAAACGTAACGTTACTCCCAATTGTCGTTCAGCCCTCTCACTTGTCATTTTCGGCGCATTAAAGATCGGGTGAAAAAACGATTTTCGGTTGGTTCAGTCAGAGTGTAACTTTTGACTACAGAACCTGTCGGGCCGATTGGATTTGTGACAGAGTCGTTTAGAGAACCGGTTCACAGCCGAGAAACGATTCAAAAGAACGATTTGTTCTCAAATCGGACAGCGTTACGTGAGAGCATCACAATACTACGAGATATATCTAGTTATATAGATATATACAATATATTAAGATACGTTGTTTAGATTAATTAAACGTTTGGATTAGTTTTATTTCTGTAACGTAGCGAAGTGCAGCTATGGCAACGCCGGAAATGTTGTCATCTAATCACCGTTATTAAACACCGAAACAGATATACGTTTTATGTTGTTTTATTGTTTTATTATCATTAGCTTATATTGAAAATAGATGGAAGAGTAAATGTTTTTCTTTTTTCTCCCTGAAGTAGACATGTTGTCTCCGATAGATTGAATTTCATGGGCGTATGCCTTTAATTCAATGATTGACTAGAAGAGCAAGAATTAAAACATCGTCTCTTTTGGTGTCATGTGATTTGAATATTGGACTTTCTATTGTTCTATCACACTCAAGAGAGTTGAACTTCAAAAATATTTGCTGCATTGTCAGATTCGTTGTAATCCACAGCCGGTCGATAAAAGCAATACTTAATAACACATGTCGCGCCCATAAGTGATGCATGCATTTTTTACAGAAACAGACAGGCGGAATGTGTCAGTGTATGCGTTTTGATATGTCATAACGGTCGGGTGTCATTTAGTCAGATGTGTTTACTAGTGTAGTGAGCGTGTTAATAGGCCCAGCCCTGCTGCTGCAGGCGAACGGCAGCCATGTTTATGAGACCGTAAAGGAACCATCTAATATTCCTGATAATCTGTATCTGTGGGCTGGGTATTTACCTGAATAGTGAAGTATTGCTTTTGACCACTGGGCATTTGATATGGTAAATGAGTTGTTGACATATAACAAAGATGTTCACAGACATTTTAATATTAAATACGTTTTTAAATGTAAAATTCATTTACTTATAAGGGAAACTGTATATCTTGGTACGGTACACTTCTTTCTTTTTTCCTCGACATTTTGTTTATTACTTGCTAAACATTTAGTTTTATTTAATCATCAGCATTCTTACAGTCATGGAAAACATTTGGAATTTTTAAAGCTTTGTTATTGAATCTTTTGGGCAAAATATAAAAAGATATCTAAAAAGGTCAACACATTAGTTTTCTGTTCTGTAACACATTTGATCCATCTGGCTTTTATGACCCATATAGTATGATATAATGAAAATATGGAGCTCATAACCTATATGTCTCCAACGATAATTGAGAGGCGTATGCAACCATTCCTCAGAATCTTGTTCATCTTGAACATTTTTTTTTAATGCCTAAGTTTACTTTCTAAAAAGATTTTGCAGCAGAAACACATGCGTATGACAAGCTGAAGGTATGTACTTTTTGTAGAGTTTTACTATTAGAATTGTAGCCTACTTGCTAAAACATTATGAACCATCAATCAGAAGGCAGAAAGCATGTACATAATTTTGTACAACTTTGAATTATGTTAAAAGTCATTGAAGTCTAAATGGCTAATATATTTTTATCAGCTATAAATTGTGTTAATTAAAAATAATTACTAAAATGTACTTTCCAGTAAATATAATGAATTAAAAAGTCATGAAATGCCATTGTTCGAAAGCTGTGGGAACCCTGTGTCATCTTGTATGTTTATTTTTGGCATGCTGTAACTTAAGAAAATCTTCTCAAATGCCACATAACCTCTAGCATTATTGCATAAATGATGTTGTGGTGCATTCAGATCTCTTTGGAGGCCTTGTTTACTCCATGGAAGCCGATGAGAGATTTCTGGATAACTTCAGTCAAATGTGTTCTTGTACCTTTAGCCTAATAGCTGTTCAAAAACATTCTTTTTCTTTTTGTAGGAGAACATTCTGTGGGTTTGAATCACAACAGCTTCAACCATGTCTGGCGCCTCCGTGAAAGTAGCTGTCAGAGTGCGGCCCTTCAATTCAAGAGAGACCAGCAAAGAATCAAAATGCATAATACAGATGCAAGGGAACTCCACCAGTAAGTATATACTTGTCTTTAAGACTTGTACTTTGTTAGATTTGCAAGCTTCACGTGTCTCCAGACAAGGTGGCTCTAGTGTAAGCTTTTGGCTTAAGGATATGAGATGCTCAGAGTGAAATAGTGTTGTAGATTTATTAGATATTAGCACCGTGAGTGACCGAAAGGAAGAACAGAAATGGAATTGATATTCTGTTTGAAACAAAAAGGAAAGAAGAGCCTCTCTGTGTGAAATCCCTTTCTTTTAGAACCATGAGAGAGTATTTCTGCCTGAGGGACTTTTGTGTGTTGTGCTACAGAGTATGAAGGTACTGTGTCTTCAGCTCAGGTCTCTTGTTTGTCAGTTCTGGATTAGTTTAGTGGTAGAGGAAGAGAAAGCCAGTCAAAGGAAATGAGTTGATGTTATCACCCGTATTTTGGGTGTTATCGTTATTGCAGCCTAATGAAGAAGAACGTGTGACCACACATCAAAAAAATCATGAAATCTTTAAATAAATAAATGGTGAAATTCTGTCCTAAGATGATGTAGCCTAATACTCTCTTTATTTAAAACATTTGTTTTCGTGAGTGTAGGTTTAGCTTTGCGCGGTGTATCAGATGTTTTTTGGACAGTATATGGGTTGTTAATGTCCATTCGCAAGAGGTGAGTCATTGTGCTCACTGAGACATGATTCATTGTTCTTTTCTGAACAAGGTAACATTAGCCGGCTGAGCATAGAAATAGTGGTGTGTTAATTCTTAAGATGCATTACAAAGGAATCTGGGCCTATGTAACCTTTTGAGTTGGACTGGTGGCATGTTGATGATATACTTGATGTCTGCGGGTTTTAAATCTAAGGAAAGGTCAAACAAAGTTTGTTTTTTAATGTAACTTTAAACCTGTTCTGGTATGGTTTTAGAGCCCAGCATCAATGCACATTTCATGATTCTATTCATTTCATAAGCTTTTAACTGTTCTGATTTTAATGTGATACTTCTAACACATTCTGCTGTTCTTGGGCATTTGAAAAAGGTTTTTAAAAATGTTTTTAAAACCGGTAGTGTACATTATAAAATGTACTGTTTTGTGGAATTGCTGTCTATTAAACAGAGTCTTTAATGATTCGTTAACTGGACTGGCTCAAATAATCATGTGTGTGTGAATCAGACTACACAAGTTAAACTGATTTTTTTTTTTTGTATGTTTTTTTTATTCACTACAAAGAACTGATTTCATTTATTTTGTGAACCAAGCTAGGAACTGGTTCATAAGTCATTTGGTTTGCTAATATAGCCTACAGTAAACATCGGCATAGAGTACAAGATCAATTTGGGTTTTGAAGAACAAATTAATATAATAGTCAAACAAAGAGTGTGACTAATTGAAATCAATATTTTACCCATTTGCAATATTCTGAAGCTACAATTCCCACGAAAGATCGGTCATTTCTTAAAAGTCATGTTTTGCCAAATGTTTTAATAGTCTGGTGTGTTAGTTGAATTTTGGGATAATTAGAAACAAAACTATGTTAGGTTCCAGAGCATTAACATATTCATTTTTGTTTTTTAATAATGGTGTTATCTGATGAATAGTTAGGCTATGAGAGAGATGCTTTTGTCATGCCAAACACATCTTCTTCATTTACATACTCATTATTTACCAATAGCGGGCCTAAACCCCATGGTAAACAATTTGGGCCGCAGGGCGTGCAAGGTCACCTGAGAGAAAGTCAGAGTATACAGGGAGTTTCACAGGAAGTAGAGCTCAGAGACTGCAGTCACACAGCCCTCTGGCACACATGCGCAGACAGTGTCCTGAAACCAGAGCGTGAGGTTGGCATTCTGCCCACCCCCTTCAATAGGACACTACTGCAGATGGTATGCTGGGAATGTTGTCTTATTACAGTGCTGAGCCATCAGGGATGCTCGTGACATACACAGCGAAAAGCAGAATGACCTTAATGTTTCATCTCACAAGTGTTTTTCTTTTCGAAGTGTGACTTTTAATGTTTTCATTGTATGTAATTGATGTGTGAAGAGAGTAAATGTATAGGTAACCATTTCTCATTAGTACTTCATGTGCTGCAAAATGTCTGTTTCTAGAGCAATATGTGGGTGTTTGTTTAATTGGAGTTTAAATATGGTGGTTTGAAGTTGAAAACCTAAATAATAAGCTTTGGGTCATATGGAGATTAAACCTGTAAAACCCTTTCTCTCTCAGATCTGTCCTCAGAGATTTTACCAAGTCTATGCTTCTTGTCTCATCCACAATGCACTGAATCTATTGATATTGTGACCTTTTCTTTTATAAGGAAAAACTGTTGAGGGAATGGAAACTAATTTCTTTTTCCATCTTCAGCAATGGTGTCTTGAACAAATATCACAGAGGATTATTGAGTGGGGAAAATCTGAAACCTTTCCGATAGCAGACATATTCATTAAAGGGAATGCCCAAAAATGAAAGTTCTGTCATTTACTCACCCCCATGTTGGTTCCCACCATTTTTTTGAAAAATTATTTTGTGTTCCACAGAAGAAGTTCTGAAGGTTTGGAGTAAATGATGGCAGAATTTTCATTTTTAGATAGAGGATGCCTTTAAAGGGGTCATATGATCAAGTTTTCCTTTCTCTTTGGAGTGTTACAAGCTGTTCAAGCTCATTTAAATACACCCCCACTTTTCTACATCACAGTGTGTTAGGGGTGGCATGGTTCGGTTTGTATCACGGTTTTAGGGTCACGGTTTTCGGTTCTGTCCGTTCTTGTTATTTTTTCTTTTAATCTTTAACACTCCAGAAATGTACTTCAGCATATGATATATAGCTTAATTATCCA
>JAUCMS010000050.1:6445742-6482288 GCA_032357445.1 Enteromius radiatus | reverse complement strand
ATGCATGTGTTTGTATTTATATATACTTAATAAATATACACAGTATATACAAATATATTATGTAAAGAAAAACTTTTGTTTTTGGATGCAATTAATCGTTTGACAGCTCTACTGCAGAAGATCAGCGCCTGCTTCTACATCACTGCCTGTTTAGCTTTGCCCGCCGATTTACGCATGTAGTGTAAATAACGAGAAGGGCTAATGCACGTCTTTGCAGAAACCAAGCAATAAAGATGGCTCAGAAGATAAGATGCCAAGTTGCTATGTCAATCAAACAAATAATTTCATATGAGTATTGAGTAATGTGTTTTTTTTTTTTTTACCTAAATCAAGTAGGGTCCATCTGTGAATGATGTAGACAGTCAAAACATTCACAGTTATTAGCCAAACATAGCAGTCATTTACTTCCAAATGTATGCAATATAAAATGTTCTGGGGTTGAATTTGCACCAATATTAACTAAATTATTATACTGTTACTGTGATATCAAATGACTCTTATACGATTTTGTTCATACAACTCACTCCTTATTATCAGCATTAGATTTTGACAAATAACATCTTCATTTGACATAAAAGCTCAAGCATCTTGTTTAAGAGAGGTGTGCTGATGCTTTTTAAAGCTTGGGATTTCCCTGGCTGACAATAAAACAGGCAAATAAATCACATAGACCAGAAGTGAAATGGGGCCCAAGCTAAATCTAGACACTAGAATATCATAGAGGCTGGCGGGTGGGATCATTTGACCGATAAGTAACCACAATGCTCTAACAACCGAATAGAAGAGCTTAGCAACAGCATAGCAACAGTTCTAACTGCATATGGAATTGCTGTAAGTATATAAAATGGTCTCTTTGTAGCTAATGCTGCTCTGACCTCTTATTTTAGACTGTTTCAGCTCTACTGTGCATGTAGATGGAGTCATCCTGACAACAGACCCTTCGGGACCGCCAGTGCAGACGTGGGAGGGGAAGAGTTGTCTGTAAAAGCTTTGCACACTGAAATTGAGAGACAGAAGAGCATTTATTGATTCATTGAGAGAGAGATAGAGGTGATAGGAATTCATAGATTGCTACGGTTCTTCTGGCACTGGCAAGGTCATCTTGCTATTGGGCTTTAAGTGCAGACAGAAACGATTGACCTGATTACGGATGTAATCCTGTGAGTGTGCCTGAGGTCACCATACTCCTGTTAATCCCAGTGACCCTTGCAGGTGCATGGGCGTCAACTCATAATGTCACTTCTCACCATGCAGATTACAGCTACACTAAACTTGTTATATAAAGAAATGGAGCGATTCTAATGAAATATTTTATTCAAGATGATCTACTTTCTTTTTATTTTAAGATATTGTCATAAAATATTCATTGGTAGTCTTTCAAGACATGTCAGATTTCTTCTGTCGTTCTTTCTGGTGTCTTTGCATGTAGCGTTTTGCTTGTAGCACATTTCTAGCTGTTCTTTTAAAGTTGGCATGTCTTATCTTCGTTCTAGAGACCATGGTTAGCAAACCTGATTTATGTGTGAATGTACTTTAAGGATTTATATCAGCCAAGTATAGTGCTGCTAATGAATGTGGAATTATGTAAGGTAGGCCTGTCGCCATTATTACATAATTGCCCTTCACAACCCTTCTAATAGTCATGATTTGATAAAATCATTTGATATTTCCAGTCTGGTGTATTAGTGTGGAATGTGAACTCTCCAAATGTACTTGGAAATGTGAAAATGTACAAAGCGCCATAGCCACATGAATATATAAAAAGACTTTAACTTGCTGTGTGGATGCATAGCATTTAGGTTTCTGTTTTTATATCGATTATTATGTGAAATATTGTAAGCAATTACAAGCCAGACCTTTGAGTGAAATGAGTGAAAGTAAAAGATGGAAATGTATTTTAGTAGGATATTCTAATATTACTAATAAACTACTACTACTAAATAATAATATTATTTATCCAATCTATTTTATAGAGTATTGTTGTAAATATTTTATTAATATTCAAAATGTTTTATTTATGCTAATCTGTTATGTCATGATTGTGATTGATTTTTGCTTTTTAAAACGATTTAGTAGTTTCATCCAAGAATGTGGCTTGAGGTTTTTCTTATTTTTTACTTAACAGTTCTGCTTTTTCTGCCCTTCTTGTCAGCTGTTTCCCATTTAGCTTCCGTTTTTGGTACCTCACACTGTGTGATGCTTGCAACAGAGAATACGTTAGATGTAGAACAGCTGTTGCAAACCATCACTGGTACACCTCAATCTTTTACCAGCCGTCAAGTAACTGGCTGATGTCTTATTACATTTGTCTTCTTTATCTCTTAAACAGCGGCTGTATCTCAAAACATAGTGAGGTGTATTGCTGTCTGCTTCTTATCAGGGCAGCTATCTATATACAAAGAATTAAAAATGAACACCCGGTTTGGGGAAAAAAAAGGATTTTAACACAAAAAACAATACAGGTAATGCTTATAAGCTACCAATGTAGCTAAGCTAATTAATTTTTAACTAATTTTTAAATACATGTATGACTTTCCTTTTTTTTTTCGTCATTAGGGGTTCTGAGAAGCAAATGCTTGTGATTTACTGCAGACCAAAAATAAAACCTCAGTAATAGCATAAGTTGGTGTTCTCTGGCCAGCTGTAGAAACTAACAGGCTCATAAACACTTTAAGACCACAGCAGCATCTGGATATATGCAGTGTGAGTGATGAGGGACTGAAGTCGCCTCACATTCATAACATTTGAAACACTCACATAACTGTCATCACAGGTTTGTTGGTTCTCCTGATCTGTTGTATTTCATTGACTTGTGAATGATTTGTAGGGCCCTGTTAAATACATTTTCTTTTTTCCCAAATTCAGCAATTTATTTTTTTTTCCAAATGCTGTTTTTCCATTTTAACTTATATTACTTATATTAACTTATATAAAATGTTATTACTAAAACATAAAATCATGAAAAAGCAATTCATTATAATTTCAACAGAAATCTAATCTAATGTTTTTCTCAAATTACATTTTCTCAAGTTAAACCTAAATTGTGTTTTCTGTTTCCATTCCAATTCTCCTTTTCATTAGATTTTAATAATCAAAAGAATTTCTAATTGATTTAAAACATATTGTTTTATATATTTCAAACACAATTTTGTTACAATTATTGCTAAATAAATGATTGTAAATATGCCTTGAAATAATGTTTTAACAATTTTATTATTAGTAGCAGTACTATATCATTACATTAAGTAATATATTTGCATCACAGTTTCTTCAAGTTAAACTGAACTTTTATTTTGACGGCTAGCTGTAAAAAATGTACCTTTAGGTTAAATCTGATATAGCCTATTTTAGATTTTGCATTTAGCCTAGTCTGCATTTTCTGCAATGAGGAAATCATAGGGCCCTAGATATATAAAAAGTTTGACATTAGCATGTTGCTTCTACTGCTGAAATACTTTTTATAAGCATAAAAATACAAAGCGCTCACACACACACACACACACACACACGCACACAAATATTGAGTAAAATGCCACTTTAGATTACCTAACTTATATCAGTTGTTTCAGTGAAGGCACAAATTCATTTATAATAATTTCTCTTTCCTGTGTATTCTTGTATTGTCTTTACCTTATTAGTATCAGTGGTATTTTATAAACCGTTTTTATTTAAATTGTTAGATTTCACAAATCTTACAGATGAATTTCTATGTAAATGTGATCTTGTCATCCAGATATAATCTATTTACACTGAAGACATTTCCTTGTAAAGGGAAGCCGGCTGTTTTTCAGTGCCAGTCTGGTCTGTAATTACCCGTAGAGTGGCTCTGGGTTGATCTCCTGCTGGAGTGGAGCAGGGATGAGATGAGCCGGGGGGTGGGTGAGAGATCCAGCGGTGAGGCTGGCAACAGCCTCAGTCACATGCACGAGAGCGTGAGAGAGCATCACAGCCTTGTGCTTGGAATGAGGGATTTTTCTCCTGCTATAAAGATATGGATGCAGAGATAGCTGCAAAGAGGAAAGAATTAGGACACAAAAACAGTTCTTCATTCTCCTCACATGACTGAGAGTCATGTTTGCACCTCCTTCTTCTGGAAGATAAGAGCAAGCGATTATATCATCTACCTGTTATTGATGTAAAATGCTTTCTTGGGCTGTCAGCAGTGAGGAGAAACAGCATGTCTAATACATTTCCATTATTAATTATGCTGGTCCATTCTCTCTGCTATCTGTCACCACCCCTCAGTGCTGGTTTCTGTCTTAGAACCTGAGTGAATTGGACTGAATGTGAGAGTGGCAGCAGATAGAGATTCTTAGTCCAGGCACGGCTAGTTGTGGCCACTACTTTTATTCATTCTGTATCATTCATGGCAATGAAAAGCAGAATTTAAAAGAAAAACACTGAGTCTGTCCTGGCCGCCAGTCATTTGGCATGGTGTACCTGTGGTCTGGACTCTGTCTGGATTTGGAGGCCTGGTTGGAACCTTCATTGAAAACTGCGGTATCACATGCTGTGCTAATGCCCTTCAGCTAACCTCCAGTACACACAAACGCATTAGCGTGTAGACAAAGATATTGGTTCAATTAATCACTTCCTTAGGAGTTTGGATGGTGTTATTAGTCATCCAGGATTAGGCGCATGTCAGAACTGTCTTTTGGTAGCAGTAGCTCATGCTGTGTAGAATGCTGACTCAAACCTGTTGCCCATTTCAGTCCATTGAATCCCACATACCAAAAACCACTGCATCAGTGCTGTCGTCCAAACGCTGAGGCTGTTTTTAGTTGGCAGGATGGTGAACAGCGCTTTAAAAGTTCTCTTTATTGTTCTGTAGGTCTTGGGCCTGCGGTGGGAGGAGTTTAATGATCTCTCAGTTCATATTAGGCCAAAGTCATTATGGTGTTGGTGGAGACAAAGCAATGAGTCTAATAAACAAAATCTTTGTGGCCTCAGAGTTATTGCTCTCTGTCTTCCCTTATTGTTTCTATTGAAATAATTGATGCTTATTGTGCAAAGTGGAATTCATGTTTTGAAATTCAGCAATTAAGATCTCACATTAAATACAATGAGTGATTAAAACAATTCATACTCGTACACACCCTCCCACAGCATAACTATTGCTTAGATTTTCAATAAATCATCTCTAAATAATGCATTCGTTTATTTCAAAGGGTGACAATGTAGGCAAAAACACTGTCAAATTTGAGATTTTGGGGTTTTTGGTTTTTCATAAAATATCTTTTAGACTAGTGGAAAGAAAACATCCAAAAGACACTGTTATGTGTTTCTTTTTATAGCACTTTATCCATTTGTATCAACAGATTTCAATTACAATACATATTTTTGTGGGCAGTTTTTTTTATATATTTTTTTTCTCCTACACTGAGCCATATATCTCCACTTTAGTAGTACTTACACACACCAAACATCACACATTTATCCCTTTCTATATCCAGAAGGTTTTTACAGGGGGATTTGTTCATGTATAATTTGCTTCATAATATATAACATTTTATTAAAACCTGTCAAAATGTATTGTTTTCTGTCTGTTTTAACTTTTTTTTTTTTCACCTGTTCTGTTCACCTGCAGTGTCTCACCTTAAATTAAATAAATTTGATTCATAAAAATAATAGTAATAACAACAACATGTATTTATATATTTTTATACAAAATTATTAATAGGTTCTTTTTTTTATATTTATATATTATTGTTTTAATAGTTTTAATAGTTGTTGGGCCTTTCAAGAATGTCTGCCGTCTTTATTCATTGGCCTTAGCTGGTGATCTGTAAAATTAGTTCAGCTTCCTGGACTTTCCCGTTTCCACTGGTGTGAGTGGTGATTTATAAGGAGTGGAACATGTCTGCTGGTCCTGACTGAAACTGAAGAGGTGTCATACACTCACTTACACTCTTACACACTGACAAATAATACGCTGCTCTGAACCTGATGCTGTTTTCTCTCGTGTACAGTGTGTTTGTGTATCACTGCAAGAACGTTATTGTCACACTGTATGTACAGTGCTGACGTGAACTTGGCTGTGCTTCAAGGATTCAGGTTCTGAATAAGATCGGTTTGAAAATCACATTCATACAGTCCACATATCTAAGTTTGTGTGTGTGTGTGTGTGTGTGTATACACAGCACGTGTTTTGCAGAATGTCATGTGACTGTCTAAGGTCTAAGATCAGAAATCTGCCCATTCCTTCCTTTCGTTGAGGAGCTGTCAGGCAGCACCTGCCATCTGCTGCTACAGAAATAGATGGGGCACTCCGGACATCTTGTTGGCAGCTGGACAGAGCTTCACTTTTCTAGTGATTTCTCCCTCTTTTATATGGATGATGACAATCATTCAGTCCTCTTCTGAGCATTTTTTCATTCCCTTTTAAATCAGTTTTCACTTAAATCGATAATATATTAGTCTATGGTTTTTATTTCATAATTATATTAATGTATACATTACAACAATATAAACTAGTAGTACTAATTATACTTCTTGTTTATACAGGCATACCGTCTACCCCTAATCATAACATCTCTTCCTTAACAAAAAAAGAAGTTGATTTTCATTTTCATTGTGGTAGGTCTCTGAAAATCTCATAGGCATGAATACAGTCATAACAGATGACCTCATGTTTTTTAGAGAGCTTGGCATTCTCTGGCTGTTCTGCTGTGCTTGAGCTCAGTATTGTTCTTCGGCCTTCCTGTTTTCATTCTCTTTCACCAGGCGACATGAAAACTGCGTGGACGGCATGCTGAGACTTCTCAAATGCAGTAACTGAGCCCAGTAGTGCTCAGAAACAAGAAGATGAGCTTAATGCACATTACAGGCTCTGTTTGTATCCTCATATGCCCTTGTTCAAAACCATTCTCAGATTGAACAGTCTGCTGGATGGCAGATATTATTGTTGATATCACACAGTCGAATGCTGTTTTTGAGGAACTTGCAGTGCTATAAGGAAGTCACACTTTTTTTTTTAACCACAACATCTCTGTGTCCATGTTTTTGTTGTTGTTTTTTTATTTCACTGATATATAAACCCTTTATAAGTAAAATGTTCTAATTCACACAATGTAGTATATATTTAAGAGTATCACTTGTGATACTTGATACTAATGATCACTTTGTGACACAGATCACTTCACTGTTTGCATGTAGGTAAATTTATTTTTGTATTGCTCATCTTTGAATAGTGACTCACTGCTCAAGGGTTTGTGGGCACTGCTAGTGTGGTTGAAGCTGCTGTACACCCTTAGCCTTTGCTAGTTTCGTGATGATTTGTGGTTGTGTGTGATCTTCAGCACCTGTGAGAAGAATGTGGAGGCTGTGTTTTTCTCTCTGCTGCCTCTACAGGCAGATGGGTGTCGATCATAGATCATTCCAGATGGGAACACACTCTGTCCTCTTTAAGCTTTCCTCTTTCGGATGCAGCAGGCCAGATCGGTGTCCACAGATGCCTTTCTGGATGTAAATCTTAGCAGGTGGAAATTAGTTTTGCTATCTCAGTGTTATCTTTTTTTCTGGTGTTATGAGGAAAATATATTGTACAGAAACTTCTCCATCTCGGTATACATGCATTTTTGAAGCAAAGACTATTGCTTTCTTGAGGAGGATTTTTTTATTATGTATATGTGTTTGTGTTTGTTGTTGTTGTGTTGTGATTTGTTTTGAAAACAGAAACAGGAATGGCTGAAACCTGGCAACACATTTCAAATGAGTCAATAGTACATAAAGTGATGTGAAAAAAGGCTGAACCAATAGTTTTGCGCAGGCTGCTAAAATTGACTTTCCCTCAGTGATACAGCTTGTTCTTACTGTGTATGGTACTCCTGAGGACATATTTCAACAGTTTAATGCCTGTTTTCGTTTGTTTGTATTATAATTCTGACTTTTTAATGCCACTGCAGGCTGTTAACGGTGGATATTGATTTGCCTGTGGGCTAAAGAGCAAAGTCTCATGGGGTCCAAAGCTGGAGGCACATATTCCACCGCATTAGGCCAGGCATGCCTGCTATTCTCAGGTCATCTCACACTATCTGAAATAAGCCCAGGTTTATCATCACAGTCTCAAAGTAGACGCGCTTTGAGCAGCCAGATGGGTTTTTCATTCTTTCCTCTAAGCTTTTCCTGTGCACACGCAGGTCAGGTGGTGCAGTCTGCTAACTCATTTAAAATCCCTCCTGCTTGAGTTTCCTACAGTGATGAAAGGCGTTAGTCTTCATGCGTCTGTACCCAGGGCCGGGCATCCTAGCAGGAAAACCACCATGTGCTTTATTTTGTTGTTGTTGTTTTTTTCAACTTAATACACCCTCTAATTGGTTTGTCAATTGGCTGCAGAAAGTGAGAATTTGCATAGTTGTTTCTGACTGGAATACCCTGCCGAACCAGTGTTGTGTTTGTGTGTGCAAGCGAGTTAAACATCCAGTCAGACTTTGTTTTTGACGATCACATGACATTAAGCTGGCCTCTGCTGGAGAGGTTTGGGGATTGGGGTCAGGACATTGTTTGGGAGGAGTGAATAGCACATTTAGTTGAGCATTTGCATAATGAACGGTTCTCCATTGGCTGATGGGTTGTGGTCTGCTCAAGTGTTTTGTCCAAACATAATTGGATGGATTGAGAGGTTGTTTTGAGAGGTTATTCACTCATTTCAGCCATCTCTGTACCAATTAGCCTCATGTTCCCTCAAATTGTCATTCACAGCTTTGAGGAGGTTGGCATGACTAGACTACCTGTGGACAAATTTTTTTTAGACTATTATTTAGGCTTGTTTATTACAGTATTCATCAGTATATGTTCTGAATTGCAGCATACCAAATCACTGATCCAACCAACATGGCAAAGAGTATTTCTTCGTCTTAGATTGAATTTTATTTTATTATTATTATTTTTAACTTTTTTTTTCTTTTTTGACCATTTTCCACTCCCATTATACCACTTTTTGTATGCTATTATATGCATATGCTTCTATAGTATTATTATGAAAATTTTAGAGTATTATTGTAAGAATATTTGCATACCATGCAGAGAATGTGGCATAAAAAAAATACGCTTTTTTTTTTCTTCTTTCTTTTTTAACGGTTGACTGTTAATGTACATTATATTGAATCTTCTCAGGCCTAACGTCTGGCTTAATGTCTAATTTACAAATCCTAATGCTTTCGTTTAGCGTCTTCTACATGTTCGGCCAGATTTAAGGGATTTTAAACCTTGAATATGTGAATTTTTAACAGTCTAATGGCATTAAAATTGTCACATAATTTGGTTTTATATTTCAGGACTGAAAATGAAAACACATAGGATGTCTTTGAGGGAGTAGTGCAAAATTAAATTGAACAACGGAGGTGATGGTTCTTATTTCTGTATCCCACTGTTCAGTGTGGTGGTCGTCATGGTAACGGGTTTAACTTTTGCTATGGCTTGTGTGAGCAGTGCTGATGTAGGAGACATTGATTGAACAGCAACATAACATCATTAGAAATCTTTGTGTTTTCTTTTAATATGAGGGTGTTTTCCTTACAGGTTTTAGGGTCTTTAAGGAATCATTTTGCATTTGCCATTTCAAATGAAAATAGCGGAATGAAACCTGTCTGCGTCATACTGGTACAGAAACGGATGTGAGTGACCCACACATGTGCGTATGTGAGCAAAGCCCCGCTTGCCAGTTGTCCACCTGTCTTTCAGTCCCCGTGTTGATCTCATCAGTGTTCTTCTGATATGACTGATGAACACACTGCATGATGGGAGAGGCATTTATAGTCCCTCTGTGCATTTTGTTCCAGGAAAGAGGGGCAGAAAGACTGCAGTAATGTAAATCCCTGTGTGTTTTACCCACTGCTCCAGTTTCCATTTGGCCTTTGGTCAGAGGTGTACGTGCTCTTTATTTAGCCTTTCTTACTGCTGAATGACACGATCCTGTCCTCCGTCACATTGACAATGTGAGGATGCAGGACTTGATACCATCTTTGTGGTCCTGCATGTTTGCTAGTAAAGCTAGATTATATAGTATAAAGTAAAATTTAAATGTTTTCTTGTTTGTTTGTTTGTTTGTTTATTAGTTTTTTTTAAAGCCTTTTGATAATATTTAATATCTCGATTTTATGCTTGTCCTCCCAAAATGGTTTATACTAGCCTTAACTTCTTCCTAACACTTATTTTTAAACTAGCCTATATTTTGACAAAAATAAAACATTGAAACTTGATTTCAGAGTTAAGATTCATAAATTCAGTGTTTAATTCAAGAAAATTTGTTTGAATTCAAGTTCAAATTGATAATAATCAAAAAATTGCCAACTCTATTATTTTTTGTTTGTTTTCAGCTCTATTATACCTGTTATACTAAAGGGATGAACCCAATGCCCAATTATGACTACTAATATGTCTGTGCAAAAAATGGTACTGTATGTGAAAAGTTGTTAGTTTGAATACGAGTTGTTAGTAATGTACAATATTAGATTTTGCCTATATTCGATATGACAAGTTATTTAAAAATCATTTTAGCTGTTAACCGATATCATATCAATAAATTTGAAACCACACAAATTTTCTTAAAACTAACTTAAATCTAATAAACATTATTGAAGTTATTTTTTAAATAAAAATAAATTTTAAAGGTTTGAAATAAAATTAGTGTCTGGATTTTTAAAATTTATTTATTTTTTTTAAGATTGATTCCGTTAAAACCTTAAATGTTGATTTAAAATTGATAATTGGTCTAAAGCAAAAAAAAATCTTTTAAGAGTATTTAAGTTTTCATAATCCATAATAAATAATGTTATAATAAATTATTTACTTTAAAAGTGTCTTGTTTTTTTTTTTGTTTGTTTGGCTTTTTTTGTTTAATGGAAGCTGTAGATTCTGTCATTTGTGTATTATAGTTGTGATTTTAGTTTTAAGTAGGCCAGCAGTGCTAATGTTTACATTTTTAAGCTTTTATTGGCTAATTCTGATAACATTCCAAAAATATTGTGCATTCCTAATAGCCAGTAAAGTAGGTGAAAAGTATGACATTCATAGTGTTCATCTGATGAACACTCAACTATCCCATGAGGCTACAAGAGAAAGAGTCGTAAGTAGCAGAGAAGTGATATAGCTGACATCATAATTCACATGACAATGCAAATTAATTGCATTCATATATATATATATTTTAATCAAATTTACTCTGGCAGTCAGTCATTTCAGACACAGTGACACTCACCAACAAAATAATTTCAAATAGTCCTGTATATTGAATATTCCTAATACTTTAAAGTCTCATATTCTACAGTACATGTATCTCTCTCAGAAAGAAATGTCTCAGTACCCAGCCCTCCCTTTTCATTTCCATTGAATAATAGATGAATTCATTGAGATTAGCCCATGTCCCAGGGGGATTTACTCATTGCAGGGGGCTCAAACGTCCTCGACTGCAGAGAGAGTCCCTAATTAGACCGTTGACTTTATGTATAATCCACACCTCGTTCCCTTTTTTTTCCATCCATCCACCCTTGCATTGAAGTGGGGAAAAAACACCACATTGCTGTATTTCTGAGCTGATGGGTCACTTTTGTTGCAGGCGGGATCAAGAAAGGTTGCTGTTACGTTGTTGTTTGGATTGTTGCTAAGAGAGCAGTGTGTGCATCTCATTCGTCAGTCTCTTTCTATTTTTTTCCACCCACCCAGCCAACTGACCTCGCCACCCTGTGCTCTGCTGGTGGAATGTGTTCGTCTGGATCGAATCAAGGCCTAAACGCGCTCGGGGGCCCTGCCGGCCAACTCTGAGTCAGTCGAGGGGACTGCAGCAGCTGGCTTTCTGATATCTATAAATATCCTACAGTAGATTCCTGCGGCCCCACAGCCTTTTGGGCCACTCGCTCTCAGACTTAGCATTCTGATGGTGTGGTGGTGTTGAGATGAGGGTCGGGCTGAATGTTTGGGACACGCCAAATACCAGACAAGCCTTTAGATTCCTGTTTATTAAGACAGCAGGGATATGTAGCAACTTGCTGGGCGGACAGCATCCGAAAGTGAAAACAGGGTTAAATTTGATTTTAACTTTGAGTGAACAGGGGAAAAAGGGATGAATTAAGGGTAGTCACATGCGACAGGTGGACTCGCTGATCCCACACAAAGACATTTGAGTCATCGTTTTCTTTTTTTTTTGACTTTTTCTTTTACACAGGCCCTGCTGAGGTGAATGTGTCCACTCTTTTCATTGTTAAAAACAAAAATAGCCCCCAAACAAGTGTTTTTCATTGGTTGTGGAGCAGTTAAGCACATGTGACACTTTCATTTCTCATTGCACAGACATTTCATTCAGTCGGATGAATGGAAATGTTGGAAATTGTAGTTTGGTTTAGCTACAGTGGTGATTTATGCCTTTTTGAATGCTGACACAGTCTCTGTCATTTGATCATACAGGGTGTTGATATCTGGTAATAGTTTAAAGCCAATAATAAATATTGTGTGCAGATGAGCAGTAAACTTTGCAAAAACACTATCACAGTTTATAAGTTGTTTTATAGTTTTTTATAGTTTTTTTTTTTATCTGTTTGTTTTTTATGTCACATTTGTTTCTTTTTTTTTGTCATTAAGAGTGCAATTTAGTGCTCTATTATTGTCCAGTCTTTTACAATTAGTTTGTGTTAACTGTTGTGTTGGCTTCATTGCAGATTTGAATTGAAAATTGTTTGACTTGTAATAAAAAGATCTTCCCACTATCTTGGCACCTTACACTTAAACCATAATATATAACCTTTCTGGATATAATTTCCAAAAAATTAAATGTAATTTTGGTGTAAAATTGAATCCAGTAAAAAAAGAAAAAAAAAAACATACTGATTTTTCCTCCTGTCTTTTTCAGCTATTTTGAACCCTAAGAACCCAAAGGAACCACCCAAATCCTTTAGCTTCGACTACTCGTACTGGTCTCATACCTCAGTAAGTCTCATTTTCTCTTTTTCTACTTCTGTCCTTTTGTGCTCTTTCTACTTTTTTCCGCTGAGCTGGCTCAATGGACAAAAAATGTGCATGTGGTCAGATATACAGCTGTAATTAATCATCCCCTAAAATACAGTCTGTATTAACCAGTTTTGTGCTCTTTTTTTTTTTTTTTTTTCTTTTCACTGCTCTGCTAGCCGGATGACCCCACCTTTGCGTCACAAAGCCTTGTATACAATGACATTGGGAAGGAGATGTTGCAGCATGCTTTTGAAGGATATAACGTCTGTATATTCGCCTACGGCCAGACCGGAGCTGGCAAGTCTTACACCATGATGGGAAAGCAAGAGGAAGGACAGGAAGGCATTATTCCTCAGGTATGCATGTTATATCACAGCGTATATTTCACCTTAATGGATCCAAAGTAAAAGATGTGCTTGAGAGCTCAGTAGCGACCGAGATGTTTCTGATCTCAAAGCAGACATTGCCAGGAGGCATTAAGACATTAGCGCTCTGTCTAGCACGTCCGGCAGGGTTAGAGTTATTTGTGCTCTGTATCGATCACGCTCTCTCTCCTCTCTAATGTGCTCTTTTTGTCCCCCTCCCAGCTGTGTGAAGAACTCTTTGAGAAAATCAATGACAATAACAATGAGGAGATCTCGTACTCGGTGGAGGTGAGCAACAAACACTCCTCGGTCCTTTCCCTGTGACTCACTTCACGCCCTTGAAATGCTGTTTTTGTTGTGTTATCTCACTGCTTACAAACTCAGCGATGGGGGGGGGTGATTGGTTTGTTCAGAGCCTACTCAAGTGTTCAATAGTTGAGCAAGTTATATCTAATTTTTATGTGTTCATTGTAGGTGGCTTATATGGAGATATACTGTGAGCGGGTGAGGGACCTGCTAAACCCTAAGAATAAAGGGAACCTGCGTGTCAGGGAACATCCTCTACTTGGGCCGTATGTTGAAGACCTCTCAAAACTGGCCGTCACCTCTTACACAGACATAGCTGACCTCATGGATGCTGGTAACAAAGCCAGGTTAGAGAGGAGAAAACTTGTTGTACTCATTGGGTTTTTTTTTCCACTTTGGATGCTTCTCTTGAAGGATAGTGGTTAGATGTTTTTGTCAAGGGGGAAATGGAAAAGTGTTATGCTTCATCCAGTGATACTCTGACTGATAGTCATGTGTAAATGTGACTCTTGGGAAGGAGTAACCCGCTTCTAATCCTCCCGTGTTGATTCCAAGGGTTTATTTGTGGAGAATGTGACGTGTAAAGCCTTTTTCTCTCGAGAGCATCCCACCCAGTGCCATATCCGGCAGATGAGCTGCGTTGATGCCTTATTCCTGCACTTACAAGCACTTTCCAGGATTATTCTCTCACACTCTGGTGATGAGCATCTAGAGCACTCTATAAACTTCCAAAGCAGCCTTTATGATGTTTAATCTATTCAAATTAAATCTATTCAAATAATCATTCTTGATATTTTAATTGTACTTTTAATGTGAGATTTGACTAAATTCCAATTTTTAACTATAATGATATTTTTAATGCATATTTTCATGTATGTATTTATTTAAAATATATATTTTAAATGCATAATAATTTTCCTTCCTTTGCATTAATAAATTTTGACATCACAATTCACTCTTATATTATATTTTATTTCTTTATTATTCAAAAAAATTAAGAGTTAAGCATTGACCTCCTAGTATTATAGTATGCAGCTTTACACATGTTAAAAATAAGATCAAGAAATGGAAGAAAATACTATTAAATTATTTAATATACATTGTATATATTTATATATTAGTATTACTCAAATAATTATATGTATGTTACACATGCAACACTCATTTCACTCTCTCTGTATCTGCAGAACTGTTGCCGCAACCAACATGAATGAGACGAGCAGCCGCTCTCATGCGGTCTTCACTATCGTTTTCACCCAGAAGAAGTATGACAGCGAGACAGACCTATCCACAGAGAAGGTTAGATATTTTACACCCATCCACAGCCATTATGATGATTTCATAAAGCTCAGATTCTTGCAACTCAAAATCAGCAAATCCTGTACCAAGTAGAAATGGAAAACAGAGAGAAAGAGACCCGTCCCACTTATCCTGTGTTTGTGGGGCTCATTGTGTAAACGCTGTGGACACAAAGACCGCTCTATGAGGTCCACGAGCACAATGGCTATTGTACAGAGCTACTACATTAGATTCACTACAGAGGTCTCGCCTCAGCCCTCGTTCTAATATTACTCATCCAGTTTGGCAGTGGCATTGCTGGCCAAAACTCGAGCACAGCAAAATGAAAAGATAACCCAAGCCTCCTTTAGCACAATTAGTTGTGCATGCATGCACCAGTGATTTTACAAGTTTCCTAAAATGATTGGATGATTGAATTATTTAGTTAAAAATGGGGTTCTTTCTGAATCAGCTTGATTGAATCATTAGAACGATTCATTTGAACAAACCACTATATAATAGATACTTACAGTATATGATTCTATTGCTAATAGACATGGGAAACAAAAGACTCCCACATACATAGTACACGACACTGAAGAGATTTCCTTTGTGTCTTATTTTAGCATGTGTTGATCAGCCTGAAAGTATCTCTGCTGTCTGGTTTCAGGTCAGCAAAATCAGCCTGGTGGATCTGGCAGGAAGTGAGCGTGCTGACTCAACAGGGGCCAAAGGAACCAGACTGAAGGTACAGACTAATTTTACAGCCTCTAGATCTCTACCACCACCTGCCATATGTGAAAGTGACTGCACTCTCCTCCACACGACACAGATATTCTGGGAATGTGACATGCATGACAAAACATAAAACCCTCAAAACAAAAACATGCATCACCACTATTTTGATTCCTTTTAACGGTCTGTTTGTTTTAACCACAAACAAATTTTAAGCTGAATTGTATTAAATTTGATGTAATCATAAAACTGACTGTTCATATGTTTGTGCTTTTTAGGAGGGAGCAAACATTAATAAATCTCTAACTACACTAGGAAAGGTTATTTCAGCTCTAGCTGAGGTGGTGAGTATTGTTCAATACCTGTCTCTCTCTACCTGTTTGCCTGTATGTCTTCAGTACTATAACTCTGTGTGCTGTCTGTCTTTCTCCTGGCAATGCTTCCCTCCCCAGGATAACTGTACCAGCAAGGTAATCTTTCCCTGTGTACATTCACTAACCACTGATCCGTCTCTATCTGAACCTATACACCTTTATCCATGTAACCTTTTGTCTTAATAGTGTGTCTTATTCTAGTCTTGATGTCACATACATCAAGTCATTTCCTGAACCCCCTTCATTATTACAGCAGAAGCTGTATTTATGTGATATATTCCAACGTGTTTCACTGGTTGTTTTGAAACAGAGCAAGAAGAAAAAGAAGACAGACTTCATTCCTTACAGAGATTCAGTGTTGACATGGCTGCTAAGAGAGAATTTAGGTATGGACTGAGATCCATAATTATTATAAATGATGGTATCCACTGTGTTGCACTGGTATTATTAACCAGCAAAAAATAAATATAAAAAATGTAAATAAAGAACTGACTGTACTGTAATATGACTTCAGTTATTTCATTTAAAATTTTGTTTAATGTTTTATTTTATTTTTAGCTTGACAGACCAAATCTTTATTCACAGATTCTTTTTTTTTTATTCTTTTTTTTTTTTTCTCATTCAATGCCAACCGATAGCTATTAAATAAAAATATTACCTAGGTTTACCATTTAAAATTAGTTAAAACACTTGTGCTTGCTTTCTTTAATGGAAAGTGCATCCTTTAAATTCATTGGTCTGTCTTAGATCAATACTCCAGTTGAAACAAACTGCACTCCATGGTGCTTCTAATTGTTTGCGTAATTGTTCTTGTTCACCAGGAGGGAACTCAAGGACAGCTATGGTGGCCGCCCTGAGTCCTGCTGACATTAACTATGATGAAACTCTCAGCACACTCCGGTAAGAATTCACATCCTACTTTCACTTCCCATTAAACAGTGTGCACCTTCCATTCTTGCGTGGTCTTGACTGTGATAAGTGATATCAGTGGCTGTTCGGATCATTCTCATTGTTTGCTCATTCACAGATATGCCGATAGAGCCAAGCAGATCAAGTGCAATGCAGTCATCAACGAGGACCCCAACGCCAAACTGGTGCGGGAGCTGAAGGACGAGGTGACGCGTCTAAAGGATCTGCTCCGTGCCCAGGGCCTTGGGGACATTTTGGACAGTAAGTCGAGGCACAGCGCCCCCCAATGGCGCTTCTGTACATGCCCAATTGCCAGGCACATAGGAGGTCACTCACTGTGCTCACAAGTGGCAAATTCTTCAGCTCTGATCTAATGCTGCAGTCTCGCCCGTCTTCATGTTGTTCCTTCTACGTCTTCATTTAACCATTTCATCAACATGCGATGGAGAAATTACAATACTGTTTTTCAAAGTCGGAGTGTTTCCATCTCATGTTTGTCTTCACGATATTTTGTCTAGTCTAGTCTAACTGCCTCTGTCAGTCATTCCTCTACTAGTCCTCTCAACTCTGACCTTCTCCTGTTCTTCCTGCTTTCCTTCAGTCGAGCCAATGGGGGATGATTACCTTGGAAGTGGAAGCAAATGTGTGTATACGCTTGATGGGGCTGCATCCTCTCGCTCTTCCCTTTTGTTACCAGTAGCTTATTCATTGCTTCTGGAATACAAACGTGTCGGCTTTGCATGCCTCCGTTTTTTTTTTTTTTTACTGCAAGGAATCCCAGACATACAACAGATACAGATTTAATGGATAAATATGTGACTGATGGGATGGGTTAGATTGCCACAGGCAGGCTTTATGCTTACTCTTACTCTAATTTGATTGACTGTCTGGCATGGTGCAGTCCTAATGGCAGGCTTTTCTCCAAATAAGCCCAACCCCATGCTAAAGCACGATAGATCAGATAGACTGCATTTGGATGCACTTAAAGTGATAGTTCACCCCAAAATGAACACTTTGTTGTCATTAAATCTTTATTGTATTCTTTTGTGAAGCCCAAGAATGTCCTAGCTCAGTTCCATACAACGAAAGCTCATTTATAACCAAATGGATAATTTGCAATTAAAGAAAGAAAACCATTTTTGAAAAACGACAACAAATTGTATGACATTCTGCTGAATGTAAATTTTCTTAAGATTTTTATATAATAAAAATATTGATATAATAGCAAACATACACAGTATGCATCGTAAAAACTACTTGTTGTTTGTAGTTTAATATTAACATGTTTTTTTTTTTAGAGAATTTAATGTATCCCTTTCATCCCCCTGAAAAAAACAAAGCAAAACAAAACAAATGAATGATGAATGTTCAATTTAAATGGATTTGTCTTTTTCACTTGTTTTAAACTAAATTTATGAAGGTTTATGCTTAAAACCAAGAGAATAAAAAAAATACAATTTACTTTAACAAATCAGTTATTCACAAATAAAGAAAAAAATATTAGTGAATAATAAATTACATTTTGTTTTTTGCTGAATGTCAAAGCTAAAAGTTTTATGATTTGGAATGACGTGGAGGAATAAATGATAACAAGATGTTCATTTTTAGGTCAACTATCCCTTTAATATCATATCTCCTTTAATCTGATTGTATTTTGCAATTTAATTGTAATTGTCCTGTATTGTAAACATTCCCTTTTTATTTTCTGCCTAGTGAGGTTTCTTTGTGTCATTTAACTGTTCATTGCAGGTGACGATATTAACGTTGTTAAAGCAATGATCTATCGGAGAAAAGGTGCATGTTTTTATCATCTTACAATTGCAGATTAGCAGTTGCAGTAGTAGTGTAAGAATACGTAGCTGCTTTAGTCCATGTGCGTCTGAATCCTCTTCCTTCCCTGTTCTTCATATGCCGGTGTACCTTTTTTAAAAAGCTGCAGAACCGAATCAGAGCTCAGACGGCTATTTGGTTTTCTATCTGTCTGGGAGTTCTTGATATGCGCAGAGAGATGAACGCACACTGTGCTTTCTACCGCTACAACCATATGGTGCTGGGAAAGCGACCATTTTCATTGCCATGGTCTGTGTGCTAGCGGCCTCAATCGCATCATCTGAACGCATGAACAGTAATGTAATGCAGTGCTGTTATGCCGCCATGTTGGCCTAGTTGCTTGAGGAGAGTCTTTTCATATAAATGTGGGGAAAAATCCAATAGTGAATGTGCAGCAGAAACCTCAACTGAACTGTGATAAAGCTCCCTGGGAGAGGTTTCATAAGCACAGTCACCATAGCTCTACCAAAAAGGTGTTTTGAAGAGCTTTGTGGCAGCCAAACACTGACAGCATCATGACTTTAAGAGTGGAAAAGACGTTTTCTAGCTTGTATCTGCAGCATGTTATCATACTGCTCTTCCAGCTTCCCAAGCCTCCCTCTCCTGGTTTGTGACCTTTATGCAATCCCTCCACCCCCATCTCTTCTCTCACATCTAAAAAGTGATGTCAGTTTTCACCCAGGTCAGAATCAAGTCAAATTGATTTAAAAGATCACATTTAAAAGAGCTTGTGTAATCAGAGGTCACATTTTGTTGAATATAATAATTGACTAAATATAATGCACATTTATAACATGCTACTATTAAACAACTGATGCCATTTATTGTCATAATGCTTAAAATAAGAAAAAAATTGATAGAAAAGAGATCGAATAGATACTTTGTTTTAAATAGTAATTTAAAAAACAAGTAGAATAGAAAACAAAAAGTGTTTGTTTGTTTTTTAATAATATAATAGAACTGACTTGTGCGTGCGTGTGTGTGTGTGTGGACCTGAGGTGAAAACTGTATCTGACTCTCTGTTTGGCGTGTTTGTTGTAATCCTTTGATGTGAACTGTGTGTCTTACATTGGTCTTTCCTCCTCTTTGTCCTTTTTCTCCCTTTCTTTCTGTCTCCTGTACTCTCTTCCATTTCTGTCTCCACCACTTTCGCTTCTTCCTCCTTGCGTCGCCTGTCTCTCCTCTGTGGCTCAGACCTGAAAGATATACACAACAATAAGCATAGATACTTGCTTGCCTCAGAGAACCAACGGCCTGGCCATTTCTCCACAGCACCTATGGGCTGCCTGACAGCCTCTCCATCCTCAGGCTCCCTGTGCAGCCAGGCAGGGCTCCAGTCCGTCTCGAGCATCCAGGAGCGCATCATGTCCACGCCGGGAGGAGAAGAGGCCATCGAGAGGCTGAAGGTACACAGACAAGCATTTTTCAAACAAAAGAGTCAAGGGATTAAGTGAATAACCATTTCCGGGCGTCACAGAGGTTTGCTCTTGAATTAATCAAAACTAATTAGCTAACAATGTGTAATAAGATAATGAAGGTGCTTTAGGCACCTGCTGACCTTTTGCATTCAAAATGTTCTACTCCAAATGATTTGCATGTTCTCATACATATGTATTAAAAAGAAGTCCTGCTTTCCCACCCACCAGTGGCTTGATGCCATTCACTGAGACTCTCTCTAAATGAGTGAGATAGTAAAGGAGGAGGAAAAAGTAGACGTGGCTAGAGCTTCCAGGCATTAGTTTCCATGGTTACTGCAAGTTGCTCGCACCAGTGACGTCAACCTCCGACGCAGTTCAGCAGAAAGAAAATCAGACAGAAATAGACCTGGTCTGTTGTATCAGCCTAAAATATGATTGCATAATTAAAAGTGAAAGCATCATTGACCTCAGTCAATAACATATTCAGATGTCAGTCAGTTTGTCCTGTGATTCACAAGCAAACCAGTCACTACGTGTCATCTGTGTTCCCTGCATACAATCCATGTCTTACTGGTCAACAGTTTGGAAAATATAAATACGGTAATATTGTGAAATAATATGATGCTTTCTAAAGGATAGTGTAATGCTGAAAACAAAGGTAATGGCTGCTTAAACGTAGCTAGGCCATCAGTGGAATAAATTGCATTTTGAAATTGTTAAAACGAAAATCACTTATTCTAAATTGTCATAATATTTCAGATTTCCACTATAAAATTAGTCTGACATTTTGACCAGTAGTGTATATGTATGCACAGTTTTGGGGAGTGATTACATAATTTAATTCCAAAATAAGTTTGACAGAGAATTTGTCATTAATTTACAGTTACTTCTGAAAATGTTAAATATTACAAAGGGAGTTCCATCTGAATATTTTCTTACACTTACAGATTTGATTGATTCCTTTTGACTGCCTTAACATATGAGAAACCATTGTTTCAGGAGTTTAGGACAGAGAATAGTTGATAACCCTTTTTTTTAAGATTACATTTAATTTTATTACATTTTATTCCAAAGCATTGTTAGATGCCAGATTTTCCAGTTTCTTATGCAAAGATTTGATTTCAAAAACATGATTTTAAAATGATTTGACATTTGAAAACATTTTTTATAAATGTAGAAAATGTATTTTATTTATTTCTACATATTAAGTAATCGATTCAAGATTCAAGATCTTTTATTGTCAATACAACAATATACACAGTATAAAGCGTATTGAAATACTGTTTCACCCCAAGCCCCCCATGGTGCATTTATAAGAATATCAAAATATATCTACAAGAAATAGATTAGACTGTAAATTACAAATAAATAGAACTTAAATTTTAAATACAAAAAAAAAAAGACAATACAAGAGACAATACAAAGTGATCATGTGCAATTACAGTAAAGTGAGATGTAGTGCAGGTGGTATTTGATTCCAGGTGCATTTTATGGTCAGGGTATTGTTGACAAGACAAGACATGTGCAAGTTGTAAAATGTGCAAATCAAATGTAATCAGTTACATTACTTTATTAAAGTAATTCAAATAGTTACACTCATTTTTACATTTTACATAGCGTAACATTTCCAACGTAACCTTCTTAACACTATACATAGATCTAATATAATGATAATCCTTTCTTCCTAGTCCTCTGTAGTTATCTGGATATGTCAGAAGGATCGACTCACAGGTTACTTTCTACATGAACAGATGGCAGGGGTGTTAACCCTTTAGGAAGGATCTAGAGGGAGCTTCCTATTCCTAAGGCCATATGGTTCTGGTCTTCCTCCTGGCCAAAGACAATAAGGGCCAGACACAATAGAGGAAAATCAGCGTTTGGCTTTCTGTATTTAACTATGTTTTCTGCTCTTGACCCCATGTCAGACATTTGTCCCACTGCACACAGACTTATTGCCTGGTTTTGCCCTCTTTAGTAATAGGTCCATGAAATTTACGGCCTTCCAACATCTTGCAGTGTCTGACTTTACATAGAGCAAAATGTGCTCTGACACTGAGAACAGAATAAACCTCTTTGTATTATGCAGAGGTCAGGCAGGTCGCAGGCAAGTGTAGAAATTTCAATCTGGAATTGTTTCTTGAGCACCATATCTGCCTATTAGAGTGAATCCTCAAAGATCATATAAATTATTTTTTGAAATACTTTAAAACCAAAAACATTTTTTTAAATTGTAATATGTGACAATCTTTTTCTACTCAAATAAATCAACATTGTTAAAAATAAATAAATACAACTTTTTCACCATACATTCCAGATTTTGAATGCTAGTGTAGAGTATGTGCATAGTCTATGATGTCTACGTATATTTGTGGCAGCAATATATAAATGTTTCAGGTCTTTTTTTATCCCTCACAGCATATATCCCCCTTTGTCTGTTGTCCCACAGGAGTCAGAGAAGATCATAGCCGAGCTGAATGAGACCTGGGAGGAGAAGTTGAGGAAGACTGAGGCAATCCGTATGGAGAGGTCAGTGAGGGTTTAGGTGCCATCTGGCACCCTTCCTATTGTCTCTGTGCCTATACCCATCATGCCTGTGAGGAGTGTCTGCTATATGCCTGCATGCTCAGCTGGTGCCAGTCTGTACCAGACTTAAGCAGCTGTCAAATGGCACATAAAACACCGACCTCAACACTAACATGCACATTCAGATATTCAATAAATATTTTCCAGATGTCTTTGGTGCTAACTTCTAAGGTGTTGAATGTAATGTAATTTATTATGAGTCTAATGTTTTCCTTCCCTCCCTCAGAGAGGCGCTGCTGGCAGAGATGGGAGTGGCCATACGGGAGGATGGGGGAACCCTTGGTGTCTTCTCTCCTAAAAAGGTACAACACATGTAAACTCCTCTCTCATCATTAATCACCATTAGTGTCTGCACTAGTCACCGCCTTTCTCGTGTCTGGGCCTTTCTTTCTTCATATTTCATCATCCATCAATCTTCTTCCATTACTTTTTTTTCTTTTATCTTTTGTTTTGCTCGCCTCTTGCAATGGAATCCTATTAGTTTGGTCCTGATAGACCAACGTCACTGTCTATTGAGGACTTTAGTGTTTATTCTTCTAATCAGGTTTGTAGAATTCAAGTTTATTTTTCCCATTTGCATTTTCAAATTCCTACCAAAAATAAATAATTCAATACAAATAGTTCATGTAGAAAACCATAGTTGTGTATTACTAAATACTAGTTAGTAATATTTCCCACATCACATTTAATGAAATTTTATGTACAGATGAATGCACCTCGTCGTCATCATCATCATCAGTGTGGTATAATAGCATTCAAAAACGAATGACTTTTTTAATGACTTCTTTTAATAAATAGGACAAGAAGTTTTCGCCTGTTGGAATTATTAATTAAATCCAGAAAAGCTGATTTAACTGACTAGATGTTGTCAGTTTGTTGTCTTTTTAGTATTCTGCCCTGAAACACATCAACACATTTAACCTGAATCCTTTTCTTGTTATTTTGTTTTTATTTGCTTATTCATGCTTTCATTCAGGTTCTCTTCTCTCTTTCTCTGACATCTGTCATTTTGATTGTCAAATAGCTTTACGTTGAAAGGCCCTGTGAAGTCTATACTGACTTTAATGGGGTGTTTTCACCCAAAAAGGTTGGTATAGTAGTAGATTATGATGTATTGTAGTTATTTACTTGATAAAGGTTAATGTAGTGCATTATCAGCTTTTGTAGAATTTAATGCCTTTCTGTGAGTAATTGAAATGGCATTTAACCTCAGTATTTAATACTGTGAATGTAAATGTCGTTTTAGTGACATTATTCATTTTGTCTGACTTGTCTAACATTACCATTGACCCTGCTTCCCTATAGACCCCTCACCTGGTGAACCTAAATGAGGATCCTCTGATGTCAGAATGTTTGCTTTATTATATCAAAGATGGAATAACAAGGTATGAAATCATTTTCAGAACTGTCAAATTTTTCTTAGCTGTCTTTGTGTTGCACTGAGTCATCTTCTGATTGCTACATATCCAACCAAATGTCCTATTAAGGACATGATGCTTTGATTAAGGGATTCATCTTATAAAATATATATAATATAATATATAGTAGTAGTATCAAAATTAGCGCGTTAACACATGCAATAAATTTTTTCAGATTAATGCGTTAAAAATATATAACGCAATTAACACAGGGGTGTGGCTAGGATTGGTCACCCCACTCACAACTGCTGCTTCTGTCACTTTTTCTCTTGACAAGAAGTGCATTTATTCAGTTGCAGAACGTCTTTACTACCACATCAAATGGGAGTCATTTCAGACGCACGTTCTACGTAAACAAGCGGTGCTGTGCTTGCAGCGTGCGCTCTTCAAAAACAGCTCTTTAAAGCTGCCTTAAAACTGTGGAAGCATGTAATATATTTAAGAACATGTCTTTTGAAATGTTGTGGAGCAGCCCAGCGCTGTCTCACTCATCTAACACGCCTGACCTGAAGTTGGTCAGAAAAGGTGAAAAGAGAGCAGCGGCAACTATAATAACAAAATAACCTATAATAACCAGCTGCTGTAATGTCTATTATTGAAAGGACAAAGAAAAAACGGGATATAGCCTTATGGATTCATCTATTACATTTTTTAATTTCTGTATATTTCAGCTGAAGTGAACAAGTAAATATGACATTTATTATAATGGGTTATGTGAAGATTATTTTAAGTCCACTTACATTAGAAGTTCTTTTTTTTAAGTTTAATTAGTTAATATTTTTTACTCTATTGACAGCACTAATATATATATATATATATATATATATATATATATAATTATAATAATTATAGAGAGAGAGAGGGGGAAAAAAGCTGAAACTTGTTGCATTATGCTTGGTTACAGTTCCTTAAAGTGGATATCCCAGAGTATCCCTGCTTTAATTAAACTAAGTGTCTTTGTTTTGACAGGGTGGGCCAGGCAGATGCAGAAAGAAGACAGGATATTGTTCTAAGCGGAGCGCACATCAAAGAGGAGCACTGTATCTTCCGCAGTGAGAGGAATGCCAACGGAGATGGTAAGAGTTCACTTACATCTTAAGATCCCTTTAACTGTGTTCAGTTCACATGTCAGCGTTTAAACGCTTTGAAATTAGACATGATCAGACGTGCAAATAAACATTCTCTAGCAAAGATCATTTCTTTGTTCTTTATGCTTTTACTCAATGAGCATCTTACATTAGTCTTTTTTGCTGGAGGTAGTGAATTGTCTTCTGTCTCTACAGTGATTGTCACGTTGGAGCCATGTGAGGGATCTGAAACATATGTGAACGGAAAACGTGTGACTTCTGCAGTCCAACTGCGCTCAGGTGACTCACTGACAGCAGCCTGCACATTTCAGTTCTGGTTTAATCTGGTTCATCATATTCATATATAAAAAAATCTAATTAAACATTATAATTTCTGAACTATTCACTTTAAATTTTCTGTGAATGCACCTCATTAGCCTCTGTAGATAAATAACAAAATGCATTAAGCGATAGAGCTTTTTGCATTACAAATTACTGATTACAGATAATGCATTAATGTGGTAACATTGCAGCATAATGGACTTGCTAAAACAACCGAAAGTGTCTGACACCAGAAACCCTGTACATTTAAGTTGAATAATACATGCACAAAATGTATATTTGTAAGCTATTATATAGACCAATTTTGTGAAGATGTCACAGTTACATCACTCATAGCTGTTGGCGCATTGTGGTGGCAGAAAAACACTAGTAACAAGTGGAATGAAATGGGAAAAATGCACTGAATAAGAGAAAATGTATTGTTGTGCCTTTGGATGTCAGATTCGGAATGCAAATAATTTTTATTGAATTTTTGATGCTAAACGAAGACGTTTAAATGTACAGGCTAATGAATGAAACCTGCTCTGATTACTCTACTTGTAAAGCATTCATTGATTTAAATAATTGGTCTACATAATATGCATATATGCAGTTCATATGGAACATATATTTGCCCAGTTACACCATGAAATACTATTACTATAAAATACTATAAACCTATAACATTTTTAAGTATTTCGGACATTGGAGCTTGATTCAACTCAATAATAGTGATTTTGTTCATTCTTGGGATACCTTTCATACCTTTTCTTCAATTCTTTTATTCCATGGTTTTCATTGACCGCTACTTGAAATTTTCTACAACCAGATAGGCACCCACAAAAAAAAAAAAACTTCATTGCTGTTTGCAAACACTTAATGGGTCTATTGTTCCAATGTGTACATGCCTGTTTATTCCTCAGGTAACCGCATTATCATGGGAAAGAACCATGTGTTCCGGTTTAACCACCCAGAGCAGGCTCGCGCCGAGCGTGAGAAGACCCCAACAGCAGAGACCCCCGTAGAGCCAGTGGACTGGACCTTCGCCCAAAGAGAACTGCTGGAGAAACAGGGTATTGACATGAAACAAGAGATGGAGAAAAGGTAACTAAATAACATCAGATTTTACTAAACGACAGCTCCAGGTTCAGCATATCATTTTGACTCATCCCTTAAGAATTTTGATAGTTTAGCAAGTTTAGTTTCTGGTTAACATATGCATATGGAAAATGTGCGTTTGATAATTTGTCTTTTTAAGTGCCTTACTGTAAAATATAATTCTTTTTAAATTAAGGATGAGTCAGTTATTTTTTGTTGCATTGGCATAATACCTTATGCTTATCTTACTATTATTCAAACTAGCTAATGCATAGTATAGGGTTGGATAGCCAACCAAAGCCAGGGCCACCCAGCAGCTACAGAAGACAAAATCTACAGTTTGTGAAGTTTAAGCTCTTTGTATGGAATGTGAGCAAATATGAATTGGATTATTGTAAGAAGGATTTTTAGGATTATGTTGCGGAAAGGAAATGCAGTGAGCGTAAGAAAGAACAGCTTTTTGATGCAGTGGTCTTGCACTGTATTATATCAGGCTTACAGAAATGGAGATCCTGTACAAAAAAGAGAAGGAAGAAGCGGACCAGCTGCTTGAGCAACAGAGACTGGTAAGGCTGAACCTCTTTTGATAAATCTCGTTTCTTCTGTTGTTTATCAGAGGACCTGTTCTTTCGTTTCAATAAGAAATGAATTGTCCTTACAAATTAGACTGAGGGGAGAGATGTGCCATTTTATGAATGGCGTAAAACCAGGACCCTAGTTTTCTATTTGCTCTGCTGAAGTCCAGACAGCACTAATTCTGCACTCTTAGCTCTGACAACTTGAGACTTTTGTGTGTCTGTATGTGTGTGAGAGAGAAACACTTCTCCCAGTGCATGGCTGAACCTCTTTGCATGGTAACTGAATCCACTCTGTCTGGATTGAGATAGCAGATGGCCCATTGCTGATATGGACTGATTTACATATTCAGTTTTATACAGCAAGAATTAGCAAGAATTTCTTATTCAAAATTTTCACTCTTTTTCTCATAGATTTGAGATTGTAACTTTGCAAAACAGCATCAGCAGAAAATATCAATTTGGCCTGTAATTAATACAATTAATAATTTTTATGAAATCAATTGATGTGTAGGGCATTGGTTTGCCATGTATCAATCAAAGACTCTGTGAAATAATAATGGGAGCTTTTTTATTATTATTGTTGAGATTTGACAATATATTTTATAGCTGTCATTTAACTCGTTTGAGTTAATGTTTTAATGTCATTATTTAAGCAAAAAAGCTATTTAAATTAAATATCACTCTTCAGGTTTATATTTTATATTATATATATATAATGTAATATTTTTGGAGTAGACAATAAAGATGCTCTGGCAAAGCAAAAAATACATATATAATATTTTATTATATATTTACATACATGCATATATATTAAATTTTTTTAACTTTAGTAGTTACCACATACCAGCCTGTTGTTAAATTGAACAAAAAAGGTAGTCCTCATTATATGACACTCCATAATATCTTTAATACTTTTTCAGTATAAATGTCTTTGCAAATATTTATTTAAAAAATACTTCCTCAGAAATAGATGACTTTAACATCATAGAGTTGGCATCAAACTGTTGCCCATTACCGTTTTTCATGGGGTCTTTAAATTAAATTGGAGATCTTTTCTTTGGTTTATTCTGTATGCTGCTTTTGCATGGTTTGTTTTTGTAGCATGTTTAACAGATTAATTTACAGGGTACTTAGTACCTCATTTAGTATTTGTTGCTGAGCAGTGTTGTTAAGCTGTTCAAGCTTGAGTCAGCGTTTGATTTACTCAAATAGATTTCGTTTCGTCTGAGTTTATTGGTTTTCTCAATGCAATTGCTGATATTTCCAATGCATTGTTGCCATAACCCAAGATTTCTGCTGTAGTTGATGAAGGCTAGTGACAATGTGGTTTCTCATTGACATCTGTAGCCTTGAGTTCTACATGTCTGTGTCTGCCAGGCACAGAGGGCATGCTATAACACAGCTATCTATGCTGGGTGTCTCAATGATGACAAGCTTTCCAATGCTTCGATGGTCTCATTCATATAATCTCATATACAAAACGACACCGATATCGTACATTGCACTGATTACACAACCACGATTACATGGTCACCAGCTGTCTCCTTTGTTATTTGACTGTGATTTTTTTGTATTGTCCTTGTTTTACTTGACCTGGAAAATGAGAAACTGCATTTTCTCTCAACTAACCTCTTAACTGTAGTGGATGAAATCAATGCTTTTAACCTCCTCAGAGCCTGTCCTTTCTCTTTTTTTCTTCTCTGTACTGACCTGTAATAAACACGCAAGAGTCTAACCCACTGCTAGAGCTAGAAAAACTCTAAACCAAATCTTCTCTATCAAGGACTTCATATGAGGGAATGAAGCAAAACTCATCAGGCTTTGCTGCATGCCATTGAAGCATGTTTGGGGTGCGACTTTCAAGAGCTCTAATTGAAGAGGATGTCATGACTTTAAACTTGACAAAAAAGAAAGAAACCAGCGCAACAGCAAAAACAGCAGATTGAGCAACATCTATCCCCTTTTTGTTGACTTTTTCTCATAATCATGAAAGTCATGCCTTGCATTTACTTTTTATAGTGATATACAACTTGGGAATAATGGTGATTTTTGAATTTGCATCTACACACTGTTAATCTAAAAAAACAGTAAGCAGTATCTATTGCATCTGCTAGTACATAATACTCTACATTTTTCATATCTGTAGTCTATTTGCAGTGTACAAAAGATGTTTCTTTCGGCTTTTTCTGCAGTTAGTTAAAAATGGTCAAGAATGTTGACATTTTTTATCAGCTTAAAGAATTGGCACATTTTTCTAAATTTTGCTTTGCTTTCTCAAGTTTTAGATAATTTATAGAAAGTTTCACAGATTTAACTTTCATCGTTAAACAAACCAGCAGCAGCCTTCATTATAAACTCACATTCCAAAGCATCATCTGATTTAGCTGTTCCCATTTTGCATATCACAGCACTGTCCATTCTTTACAGAAAACATTCCTTTTGATTTCGATATTTTAATTTTCCCATTTTGTTTTTCGCACTCTTTGGTTTGTTTCCTGTTTTGTTCTCTCAAGGATGGAGACTCTGATAGTGGTGACGACTCTGATAAGAGGTCGTGCGAGGAGAGCTGGAGACTCATCACTTCACTTCGGGAGAAACTTCCTCCCAGCAAGCTCCAAACCATAGTCAAAAAGTGTGGTTTACCCAGCAGCGGTAAAAGACGAGAGCCTGTCAAAATGTACCAGATCCCTCAGCGTCGTCGCCTTACAAAGGACTCCAAATGGGTGACTATCTCTGATCTGAAGATCCAAGCAGTCAAAGAAATTTGCTATGAAGTTGCTCTGAACGATTTCCGTCACACCCGTCAGGAGATAGAAGCTCTGGCCATAGTAAAAATGAAAGAGCTTTGTGCCACTTACAGCAAGAAAGACCCAAATGAACGCGATTCTTGGAGAGCTGTGGCTCGAGATGTTTGGGACACCGTAGGGGTTGGGGACGAACGAATCGAAGATGTCATAACCAACGGGCGAGGTATAAATGACATGGATGACCTTAAAGTGCACATTGACAAATTGGAAGACATCCTGCATGAAGTGAAAAAGCAGAACAACATGAAGGATGAAGAGATTAGAGCTCTCCGGAATAAGATGTTGAAGATGGAGCAAGTGATTCCACTCATTTCCAACGAGTCTCAGGAGAAAAACGCTCGGAGTGCTCCCATGAGAGCCCGCAGTTCTAGTGAGGGTAAAGCTCTTGAGGAGAAACCCAGCCATGAACAGTCGGACGAGCAGGTGTCTGCGACGATGGATGATGATTCCTTCCAACGTGGACGTATGCGTTGGATGCGACAAGAGCAGGTACGCCTCAAGAACCTCCAACAACAGGAGATTTCCAAGCAGCTCCGGAGGCAAAACGGACCTCACCGCTTTATCCCACCTGAAGACCGCAAGCTACGCTTCCCCTTCAAGAGTAATCCCAAACATCGCAACTCCTGGACCCCTGGCACCCATATCATTATCACAGATAAACAGGTGATTGAGTTAAAAGTTCCCAAAGAAGCAGTCCAGGAAGAGGAAGACTGCAAAGTGGAGGCTGCAGAGCCCAGAGAACAAGTGCCGCCCATCGTCAACACGTACCCTACTCTTCCTAGTCCCATGGGTCAACACAGAAGCAAAGATTTAGAACAAGGCATGAGTCATAGACACAATCAAAGCCACAAACTCCATGAACGAGGCCGTAGTAACTCCTTCAACAGCAGCCAGCGTGCTTTGGACTCTACGGAGCCCCTAAATTCTTGGAACAGGAAGCCCCCTCACCCCCAACAGGCCTACTACCAGCCACGCTACAACCAAAACCAGCATCATTATCCACAACAACAGCATCCACAGTTCTATCATTACAATACTGACGCCAGTAACAACTACCAGCAATACCCACCTAATCCACAGCCGAGCCACCACAACAATTTTTACACGCCACCCCGCATGCGTAGGCAAATGTCTGCCCCCAATTTGAAGAACAGTCGAGAAACCACAGTGTGACAATGGAAGCAGGGCATAGGTTCATTTACAGAACTAGTTGACGCTACAAATCACACATCACAGACTCATCACAGCATTGGACAGCTTGTCCCCATCAAGTCCAACTGTTATGTGGCACTTGTTTTAAAATGATTGAATGTTCTTGTTGTCATTTGTAGATTCAAATCACGGTGGAAAATACCACATGAGCACACTGAATCAATAATTTGATCCCCCATCCATGTTAGGTATGCTTATGGATTAAGTGGTTAGTTCCCCCTTAATGAAAATTCAGTCATTAATTACTCTCACTCAAACCCATAAGACCTTCGGAACATAAATTAAGATATTTTTGATGAAATCAAAGAGATATTTGACCTTCCTTAGACAGCAACACAACTGAAATGTTCACAGAAACGTTAAATTAATAAATATATCTATAAAACAATTCATGTGTCTCAACTTCAGTTTTGTGATGCTACGAGGGTGCTAGAAAACATAAGAACATAATTTACCAAGTATTTTGTACTTTAAAGAGAGTATAACAACGCATTTGCGCACTTTCCCCTAAGAGTAAACAATGGCTATTCATGTGAATAAATTAAATTCATGTGCGTAATTTCTCACTGAACATAATCAGCGCTGATTACGTCAAATACATTCTTAAGTAATCTCCCAAATGGTGGAGACATAAATCTGGGAGAGGAATGGTTGAGTAAATTGTTGGGGTTTTTTGCGCAAAAAAAAGTATTCTCATAGGGTCATGAAAGTTGAGCCACTGATGTCACATGGACTGTTTTACCAATGTATTTACTAACGTAATGTTTCTGGAACTGGGAACGTTTCAGTTGTGTTGCTGTCTATGTAGGGTCAGATAGCTCTCTGATTTCATCAAAATACCTTAATTTGTGTTTCGAAGATGAACAAAGGTCTTACGGGTTTGGAACGACACGAGGGTGACTAATTAATGACAGAATTTTCATTACGGGGTGAGCTAACCCTTTAAAAGCTTAACAATAAGTCAGATGGTTAAAGGTGTCCAAGCCACAAGAAGATCTCATAACAGTGCTCTTGAGCTTTGATTAATTAATCAAGCATTGTTTTTGCAATAAAGTATTGGGAACTATGAGGTTTGAGAGAGACACACTTTAGTTTTTTTTTACTTCAGTATGCCCTTATGGAATTGAGAAGTACTTTACACTGATTTTCCTCCGTTTGCTGCTGGTCTAAATCGATCTAAGAGTTGAACACAACCACTACACTGCAACATTACATGCTGTCCAGTGAGACCCTTGAACAATTACTTGAATTTTGAGTTTTTGAATTTACAATTCAGTCATATGTGTGCATTCAAGATGCATTGGTGATATGTTTAGTAAATGCTGGAAGGTTAATAGCCAACCTTTTATCCTCTTGAATGTTTCACAAGTCAGAGATGCAAATGACATTTTTACTGTACCATTTTATGCAAATTGTTTTATTTCATGAAGTTTTGGATCCTTGGGTTGGTATTCCCCATTTAAATAGTTTAAATATGTAAGGTGGCAGCAAGGGCCTTTTTTCTAGCTGCCTTATGTAATTAAGTAAAAGATTATGAAGGAGTGCTTTTAAAAATTTTAAGTGCCTTATTGACTCACTGTGTCATTAACATTGCATTTATTTTCTTGTACTTGGCACCCAAAATAATTAATGGCAATATATGAATATATTGCATCAGTCTTTTAATCTGATAGATTAAGACACCGCCTCTAAATTAGGTAAGAACAGTTCTTTTTCATCAAAATAACTGCCTCTTTGTTTTTATAAAGCTTGGTTCTGCCTTACTTTGAGTACAAACCACTCTGCACTAAACATCCATATCCAAAGAGGCAATGCTTTTTGTGAAACGCAGTTAAAGAACGGCTTCAGATCGTGCTTTGCATCTATTGTTCCTCTAAACTGTCTGTTGCACTCTGATCCTCAATAGGGGGACGGCCTGTTCCCACGGGATGGAGTCAGTGTTCTAGAACACTCTGCTGTTCTCTTCAATCTTAACATGATTAGAATCGCATTTATTTTTGGGTGTCTGCTGTGTGGCAAGCAAGACCACAGAAAGCACCAGAGACTTCTCATGGAAAGGACCTCTAACAGGGATGTTTCCATGGTTTTCGGAGCTTGTTTTGAAGATTGTAGCATGTTTTTAGGGAAGGAAAAACTTTAAAAGCCAAATCAAATTTGCTGGACAGGTATATTCTGCCCTGTGTTTTGTTTTATTTTCTTGTTTAGTGTCACGTGAATTCACAGTCTTTATATGTAATGCCATTGAGCACTAGATTAAATTTACCACTGTTTTTTAACTCATTAATTATGCTCACTTAGGGTTAATGTAGTTGTACATCCTTACACTTAAGCCACTGTGATTTCCCTGCTTAAGCCTTGATGTAATTATGCACTGGTGTGCCTCAGTGCCCAAGTGTGACCCATTACCAGCTGCGTATTACCAAAGCACATGTTCTGAAATCCTCTTCATGTCATCATCTCTGGCCAGAGCCAAGCATTAGCCAACTAGGACAAAAGTCCAGGCTTTAGCATTGCTTCATATGCATGAAGAGCGTAAATGCTTTTGTTGCCAGAAATATTGCCTTATATCTATTGAAACCCCTGGGTTTTGGTGTAGTAATGCATACTTGCATAAAACAAAGGTTACTTTCCTTTCAAAATGTAAATCAGGAAACTGGATAAAGAAGCAGGACTCTAGTTTAAAGGGTAAATGTATAATTTTTATTTTGACAAGTAAATCCAGTAAAAATTCCACACTTCACCTTTCTGTGTGACACAGAAATTAAGTCACTCCTCGTTTATCTTTATTTTTAACTGCTAACTAGGCATGCCATTTCCTTGCTCCAATAAAGAATGTTATGCTAACATTAATGCACGGTGCTGCCAGCTACTCTTAACTACCACAAGAGGAGCTAAGGAAATGTATAAAGACAAATGGACAATATATTTTTATCCTTTTTAAAGGTATGTCACTTGTCTGTTCAGTGTTTATCTATATGCAATAATGATATCAAGTGCCTCCAAAAGGCCCTGTATTATAATGTGTTGTTTATGGGGGGTGTTTTTTTTGTGCAACATATGATCTTTAATTCTCAAAAATGTGTTGACGGTTTACTAATATTGCTATTACATTGAACTGTGCTGAATATATAAACAATTCAAACAATGACTGAAATAAAGTGGACAAGTTTGAAATGTATTGACTCTTGACACTCTGCCCCAAATGTCTTTTATATATACAGACACATACTTGATAGCAATCACTTTTAAAATATTTATTACTAGTTTTATCATTTTTATCATATTACAGCTCTTGGTAGGGATGACAGCAGTTAGCCATTAATCAGCCTTGTGAAATAAGTCTGAAGTTAAATACAGTGCCTTGCCTTGCATATTTTTATTTTTTATGTTACAGCTGTATGTTAAACTGCTTTTAAAATACTTTTTGTCAATGTACACTATAATGACAAAGCATATTTATTAATGGGGGAAAAAAAACCAAACTTAAAATAAGTCTGTTGCATAAGTATTCATATGCATGTGTGACAGCAGAAATTTAGCTCAGGAGCATTCATTTTGCTTGTAAATGTTACCACACTTTGAGTGAAGGTAACCCGTGGTAAATTCAATTGAATAGATAAGATTTGGAAAGGCACACATGACTTAATAAAAGGCTCAACAGCTGAAAATGCACATTAGAACAAAGACCAAGCCCTGAGGTTAAAAAAAAAAAAATTATAAAATGAGTGTGCAAGCAGATTTGCAGCTGTTTGACATTAAATTTATAGACAGAATATTTTGATTTGTTATAAAACAATGTGGAACAAGTAAAATCTATTTAAATGTCAGCAAAATGTTACATATAACCACATGTTAGTGAAACAGCATGCAAAATACCTCTCATTTACAGTGCAGTCATACCTGGAACATTTTTATTACTATTTAAATGTATTATAAATGTCAGTTGCATTTTGCTGGTGAAATGTCTAGACTTCTTGGCGCAATAGAAGCTTTTTCTTCAGCTTCAGTAGATGCAGCAGGGAAGAACATACCTTGATATGTTTAATTTTCAGAATTGTTGGGATGCAGGATGGGTTTTGTGTCTTTGATGCTAGGAGGAATGCGTTCTCTCTATGGTAGAAAAAAAAGTGCATTAAATTTTCAATATTATAATCCCTTATATTTAAGTTATGGGTATGTTCAAATCTAAAGTATTAAACTTAAGCATGTAACTCATACTGCATTTTTTGTGCTATGCGATCGCATAGATGGATTTGCGACGTATCTAGGGAGAAGAGACTTGGAGTTCAGCTTTTTCTATTTGAGCCACCTAACAATGCCCTAGCAACCCTAGAAGCTGCATAGCAACATTGTATCTTTATTGTCTATTTCTCTGTGCAAAATTAGTGCTGTTTAGTTTAACTTCTGTCAAAGCCATGAAAAAAATAATTTAAGAAATATAATTATCATTCTGTTGCCATGAACTAGCACACAATTGATAAAGCTACAGTGTAACCATCCTCTTGAAGCTTCATCTCTCTAAGGTTCAGTGAGTGTTTGTCATGCTGATACGATCGTGTCTCTCTTCATCAAACCTTCTCAAAGGTGTATGAGAGTAAACTGCAAGAGCTGCAGAAACAGGTGGAGACTCGCTCACTGGCTGCAGAGACCCCAGATGAAGAGGAGGAAGAAGAGGAAGAGGATGAAGGTAATGTATTTTGAATATAAAAGTCAAAATAAGTCAGAATCAGGAGTTACGAAACCCTATGTTTTTTTTTGTTTTTTTTTCAGAAAACATTTATGTGCGTTGTTTTGGTAGGACATGTTACTAAATGAACATCACGCATTTGAATTACATTCCTCTATCCATAACCTCAACCCAACAATCAGAGGGACATAGATAATAGGCAGATAAACCCCTGTACCTTTTACTATAGTCTGAGTGACTGAATGTAGTTCTAGAAATAATAAAGGCATCCTGCTTGGCAAAATCACAACCAGCTACAGTATATCACTGCCTTACCATGTTTAACTGTTCCTGTATTGTTGCAGTGCCCTGGACACAGCATGAGTATGAGCTGGCCCAGTGGGCTTTCAGGAAGTGGAGATACCACCAGTTCACCTCCCTTAGAGACCAGCTGTGGGGCAATGCTGTATACCTCAAAGAAGCCAATGCCATAAGTGTGGAGCTTAAGAAAAAGGTGCAGAAGTCATATTCTCAGTCAAATTCAACCAGTGTAAAACTCTGAAAAAATAAAGTCTAGTGTGTGTGTGTATATATATATATATATATATATACACAGTACTGTGCAAAAGTCTTAGGCCACTA
>JAUCMS010000050.1:6434557-6445732 GCA_032357445.1 Enteromius radiatus | reverse complement strand
TGTCAGTTGAAAATATCATTTTACATTTCCAAACATTATTTTTTACATTTTACATTTTTTACATTACCTCATTTTACAGCATTTTTACATGAGTGTCTAAAACTTTGAATAGTACTGTAGCTTTGCAGGTAGGTTTTTTTTGAAGCATGTGAAAATACTAGTGTCCTAAGACTTTTGTGCAGTACTGTATTAAGAATGCTTCCTGGGTGCTTCCTCATGTACCATTTCGGACGGGGCTAACATCTCCGTGTATATTACAGAGGTGGGCGTGTCTGTTTTGTACATCTGGGCGTCACAGAGATCACGCGCTCTGTATGCGTCCATTGCTTTAGTCATTCCGATTGATTACAATAAGTGTAATCACAAATACTATGGTGAAGCTAAATGGCTAGTACAGAAAAAAACATGTTAATGTCTGGTTACTTTATTTTAACTATTATGTTTTTTGATTTGTAGTAAACCCATGTTTAATTTTGATCATTAAAACATGTAACCATGTATTACCTTATGGATATTATTCTTTGTTCTAAGGTCTTTGTTTGTTTATTTATATGTATGATCGTTGTGAAAAATAGTATCACCGGTAATCACCGGCATCGGACGGGATTAGTTTTCTCAGAGGACCATTGAGTTTGCTGAAAAACACTAGGTAATTTGCGCTGGAATTATCACAGAGGTTGTGAGAGAAAAACACAGACGTCGCAGATTCGGGACGGGATTAAAATCACCAAGTACGTCTGTGAAATGAAAATTTCTCTAACGTCCCCCTGTAAAACTAGTCCCGTCCGAATAGGGCTTAAGACTGAGTGTTCATTGTGATGGCAGTTTACCAGGAAGTTATTGCTGTATTTACATATTTTCAGACAGATCCCTGTTGCTTTACTCATTACCCATGTGTCAGCTTTCAGTAGTTGTCTCATTAATGTCAAAAAAGCACACACAAACCGTTTCATCAGTTATTTTTCTGTCACTTGCTTCACTTTTATTTATTTATGTCTCTTTTTTTTTCAGTTCATATGTGTATAACCGTATGAAACCCCTGCTGTTTTTTCTTCTGCTTTGTAATGCAGGCTTACTTTGTATTTATAGCTTCAGTGAGGCCAGAGTCAATTTTTTATTCGTTTGGAAATTGTATGCTGTATTCATCTTTATAACATTACTTCAGTTTCCAAAAATGTCTGAACCTACAATCTTTCAGTCATCATTCATCCTTATTTATGTCCTTATGTCTCATTTACATGATCTATTTGTAGGTCCAGTTCCAGTTTGTCTTACTCACAGACACCCTCTACTCTCCGCTGCCCCCGGAGCTGCTTCCTCCAGAACCAGAGAAGGATCGTGACATTAGGCCTTTCCCTCGAACAGTGGTGGCTGTGGAGGTCCAGGACTTGAAGAACGGAGCCACTCATTATTGGTCCCTGGAGAAACTCAAGTAAGCCTCAGGATGCCAACCAGTCTGTAATCTACAGAGTTTTGCTCTTATTTCTTGTTCCCTTTTGAAATCCCAAAGCTCTTTTAAACATTCTTACTCATTTCTTTTATTTGTTTAACTTCAGATGTTTAAAGTGCTATTATTTATCAGTGTGACATTTCTAACAGAACATTTGCATGGCTCATTACAAAACTTGCGTTCAAATGGAAATGAATTCATTGGGAACAAAGGAATTCTGTCATTCAAGCGAAGTCTGCTTCCCATGTGGCCAGTCACATGAGCGTATTCCAACATGACATTCAACATGATATTCAAAATGCCCTATTTTAACAGTTCAACCAGTTTATTGAAATTGTTCATTTTAAGTGGTACTCTGAAGAAAAGGTCTCCATTGTGTTAAATTCCCAAATTCTCATTACTGTGCCAAGTGTCAAATAAGAGCCCTATTACGGTGTTCAGAAATGATTTTAATTACTCCTTGTCAAGATTGTCAGAAATTAAATTGACCCTTGTTAAAAAAGAAAGAAAGTGAAAGACTATTGACCCTGAATTTCCTCTTGGATAGTAATACAAAAACACATTTCATTCTATCACAGACAAGCACCTCTAAATACTAAACTTACCTCATGTTTATATATAAACTGTTTATCAGTTGAAAGGGCTATTGTAGCAATTGTAACATTGGTTTAGTTGATTTTGCAATGTGAGATCAAAAATGTGACCCGACCTTTCATGTTCTTACAGGCAGAGGCTGGACCAGATGCGAGAGATGTATGACCGTGCAGGCGAGATGGCCTCGTCCAATCCAAGTGAGGATGTGGAGGGTGCTTTGACCGGCAGTGACCCGTTCTATGACCGCTTCCATTGGTTCAAGCTGGTTGGGAGGTATGTTAATCATTTAACCTTGTTCCATGAATTGAGAAATGATTGAGCATGTTACACTGAAATCATTATGTCCTATGCTTTTAAATACTGTAAAATTAGGCTTAACTCCTCAATTTTTTGTGGTTAGAAATGGGTGTGGGAGAGGGTGTGTGAGAACATTTTTGTTTTGTTTGTTTGTAAAGATCTGCTCTGTACTCTGAAAGAGGGAGCCCATAAATCATTCATGACATCTTTGTTTAGTCATTAACACTGTTAGTTTTCTCTTCATATTTAAATCACCCTTTTTATTCACATGATTTTTGTTTGTTTTGCATTGTTTTCCCTATCATTATGTGCTTGTATTTTTTTGTATGCTGGTGTAGTGTTTATTTATCTTTTTATTTTTTACTTTTTAGTTGCAATGTTTCCATCCATTTGTCATTATTTCAAATGTTCATTTCATATGTAGATCACTTTTTGTTCTTCTGTGCACATTATACACATTATAGAATTTGTTGCAATTGTTTTGTGATTTTTGTATTTTTTTGTGATTTGTTTTATTTCCATAATCAAAATTAGAACATTTTCTATGATGTCAATTACTATGTACTTGCTATGTTTATTGTATTTTTTTTATTTTTATTTTATAGTCATGGCCCTTAAATGTGGGTCATTTAAATAATCCTGTAAACTCTTGCTTGTGCCTGCATCCTACCCACACACCTTTTTTTAGCTCACCTATTTTTCACGGCTGTGTGAACGAGCGTCTGGCCGACCGCACTCCCTCGCCCACCTTCTCCACCACCGATTCTGAGATCACCGAGCTGGCCGACGAACGGCAGAGTGAGATGGAGGACTTCATGGATGACGAGGCTTTCGTGGACGACACCAGCTCAGACGCTGGGACCGAGGAAGGCTCTGACATCTTCAGCGATGGGCAGGACCCCTTCTATGACCGTTCCCCATGGTTCATCCTGGTGGGCAGGTTGGTGGTGGCCACTGCTCAGGGGGGAAACCTGGAAAAATTTGGGTTCTGGAAAGAGAACGAATGACAAAGAGAAACGGAGACTCAATGTGCAGCTGTTAATGATCTGAAGATTATTAAGATACAGTGAAAATTAATTCATTTTCTATTTCATTTGAGATCAGATCTGATCTCAGAAGAAATGGCTCACATGGCTACACCAGATTCCTCTTCCAGTTCTCAACAGCATACATTTAACCTCCATCTGTCTGGTTTAGTACTCGAAACATAAGTACACATTTGTGTTTGTTTTCATCCATTGTTCTTATTTTAATCGGGCTGTAAATCAATTAAAATGTGTTATGATTAGCGTTCAGTTCCTTTTTTAGAAAAGAAAACTGACCGTAATGCACTGCTAATAAAAGAAATGCTAATTTAATAATAATATAAAAAAAAATCAATAATAAAACCAGGCTCACAGCACTTTATGGATTTAATCTTTCATATGCAGATTCTTTAGCCACTGGCCTGCTACATTTGTTCTCTGCTGGTTTTCACATTAACATTTTTATGAAGTGTTTCACTTGTGGGGTTTTTTTGCACATAGTCTGGATGGGAATACAGTTTAACTATACAAGAATGCAAATTACTTTTGTTCTCATCTGGATGTTTCTCCTTTGACTGAGAAACAAATTCTTTGTTAGGGACTATTATGAATGTATGTATATAAGACATAAGTTATACAAATAAAAGAAAAAAACATAACAATGTTATATTACTCCCATATGTTAGAACATTAACTTTGATTTACAGCCCTAGGTTTTTTTATTTTTGTTAATCATTTATTGTGCTTGTTCATTAAAATATTAAATTGTGTTTATTTGTTTAATGTTTTTATTTCATTTTGTCTGTATTCTTTTTTTTTCCCTTTAACATTAATTTTCATTCATTGTACTTGAGCTGTTATTTATCAGTCAGCTGTATAAGCGAGAAGAAGAGAAGAGGAGAGAGGCAACATAGTCTAGATCAATGCAGAGGCGTAAATGGATTTGCGTCATTGTGACTTCACTGATGCGCTACAGTGATAGCTCTCCTCCATCTTGGCCTTGAGGCTGCCTATGGGGGGGGAGGAGGAGGAGCTTTCTGACTGCAAACAGCTCCTGAAATTCAGACTATGTGTGCCCCCTAGCCTCTGAAAATATAAAATATTCTAATACAAATCTTATTTGGTTGCCCTTCTTTTTCTTTGCCATTCAATTTCAAGGTGGACTGATTTGTTTTCTGGCTTGTGTTATTTAGTGCCGTGTTTTGTTTGCGTCAGCTCTTAGTAAAAGTGTCTGACACATCATATCCATTATTCTCTGATGGTGTTAATCAGGGTAATGGAGATGAACCTGTGGCCTTGCAGTGAAAGAATGTCACTGTGTGTAACAGCTCGGCTGTTTTTACTCATTTCCTGTACCCTCAATGCTAACACATATGATTCTTGGTCCATGTTGTGTGTGTATGAGACAGATATGGTTCTCAGGGCAGTACTATAATTGTCATTCTTTTTCCTCCAGAGCCTTCGTGTACCTGAGTAACCTGCTGTACCCTGTGCCTCTGGTGCACCGTGTCGCTATAGTAACAGAGAAAGGAGAAGTGAGAGGATTCCTGAGAGTGGGGGTCCAAGCTATCGCTGGTGAGTACTGCTCTATATTAATGAATTAATTAAGACTCAGCTCAGATTTAATTAAGCATAGTTGATATCAATCTGATGTGCTTTATAAACATTCAGTCCTTTAATTTGTTTTTCAACTGATATTTGCAACTTGTGTTCTTTTTCTTTGGTGTTTGTGTTTTTGTAGCTGACGAAGAGGCTCCTGATTATGGATCTGGTGTGCGTCAGTCAGGCACTGCAAAAATTTCTTTTGACAATGAGTATTTTAAAAAGGTACAGGGCAGTCCAGCATTTTTTCTTCCTTAGTTTTCCTGTTATTTTTACATGAGTAGATGTTTACATGGCAAAATGTAGGATACAGATTACAAGTTAACCTATTTAAAATGTAACAAGAATTTAACCGTTTTAATTACTTTTTTAAAGTAATGTAACTGATTACATTGGATTTTTTTTAATTATATTTCTAAAATACAATGTTATATTATTTATAAAAGTGTGTGTGTGTGTGTGTGTGTGTAATATATTCATCTGTGTGTATGTGACCCTTTCTGGGAAAACCCAGTTAAAGTATTTTTTTGTAATTTACTGTTTTCTACATAAAATCATCCTTCATAAGTTAAAAAGCATTCTGTATAAATATAACCTTAAAATTTATAATATTGACTGAGTACGACCATGTCAAAAATTTAATTTATAGTGCAAATTAATGGCTAAAATCAACCTTTGAATAGATTGGATTTCATAGACAGGGTCACATGTGGGTGTGGGTGTGTGTGTGTGTGTGTGTCTGTCAGACTTTCAAAATCCTTCATAACTTGAATTAAGTTTATAATAATTTAACACAGCCACCACAGACCATAAGACTTTAGCACCTCTTTTTGTTCTGAGATCATTCTGAGGTTAAATGCATAATATAATATAGTTTCGTATTTATGAGGGTGTTTTTGAAATTGAATTTTTGTAAAGCTATAACAGGCATTGCCTGGGGAACTGTCTTTTAATCGCACATTTTTTTCTCAATAACTGCAACAGATTACGGTTACATATATTTGCAATAAAATTATTATTATTATTCTCTTACATGTAACTAGATAGTCCCCAACACATTGTTGCCTCAAGTTTGACCAACACAACACAGTGTTTTAATTTCTACAAGGTGTGAGTTGTTGGAGGTCATTTTTGTGTTCGCTGTCTTTTTATTCCATTTCCTTTCTTTCTTTTTTTTCCCCTCACTCTCTATTTTACTTTTCTCCATCCAGAGTGATTTCTCCTCTGTGGTCATGACCCGCTCTGGCCTCTCTATGGAAGAGCTGCGTATTGTGGAAGGTCAAGGTCAGAGTTCAGAGGTCAATACCCCTTCAGAAGAGATGAACAGAATAAATGACTTGGGTGAGTGTAGATGCGTAGTCTAACTGGAATCCCCTGAGTTCTGAACAAAACCGTTCAGTCTGAGTGAAAAGAAATGCTTACACATCCAGACGACGCTTTTGTGTTTTGCTTGAGTTTGATTTACAAAGCCTCAGTTACGCAAAAGCTTAGGCACAAACTGACTTTTTTTATTGATTTTTAACAAACCAATAAAAGATTTATAGACAAAATATCAGTCAATATCAAATAACTAGCAAGCTGTTCCAGTTTGCACAAAACACTTTCTATTAGTGGTGATAAACTGCTTAATATATATAAAAAAATCATGTAACTGCTTTCTATATATAATGAAGGGTTCTATAAATATATAAACATTCTATTTGCAGTTGTCATATAAAATAGTACTTGTCATAGATTACTAGGAATGCAACAACAATTTCACATTAACCATTTATAGATCCTTTTACATAAAAAAACCTAATATTGTGCATATTTTTACATGTGTTTTGTGTCTAAAAGACTTGAAGCTTGGAAACGTGGACACAAAGCTGGGTGACGGCTTGGCAGAGCATCTGGAAGTGGGCAGTATTTTCACTTTCCGCGTCACTGTTCTGCAGGCGAGCGGCATCCCGCCCGAGTACGCAGATATCTTCTGCCAATTCAAGTGAGTCAGCCTGTCTCTATGGCAACCCTTCTTTCCTGTCTCATTGGTCTTTATTCAGACCGAGCACACACACACCTCCACATAAATCACGCAATCGCACAGTCACGCTTCTCTCAGTAATCCTGTCTCATGCTGCCAACAGTTTCCTCCATCGTCACGATGAGGCGTTCAGCACAGAGCCCCTAAAGAACACAGGCAAAGGTGCCCCGCTGGGCTTTTACCACGTACAGAATGTAAGTGTTGAAAGCGGTGAGAGAAACAAGGTTTTGAGGAGGAAATTGAACATTATGGTGGCTTAACCGACCCAAAGTTGTTCTCACTGAAGTATTTCATCAGGCTTGCTGCATATGCAGAATTATTCCTAATTATTACACATTGTTTGGCATATGTGTAGATGCTGGCAACTTATTTATCTGGTTTTCACATCCAGGTCTCAGTGGAGGTGACAGAGTCCTTTATTGAGTACATAAAGACAAAGCCAATTGTGTTTGAAGTATTTGGCCATTACCAGCAGCACCCACTGCACATTCATGGACAGGAATTGGTCAGGTAACAACCACAAACTTAATTAACAAAAACATATATTTAGCATGAAATCATTCAATATTTTGAGTGCGTTTCAGAGACATAACCACATTAAAAGTGATATTAATGGTGTTAATGGTATTTTTAAGATCAAATATGAAATTTAAACATCTTTTTTATCCTTTGTTTTTTTTTTACTGTGCTGTAATGTTTATTTTTGTTTCAGTCTTGGTTTTAGTGATTTTAGTACTTCAACTTAAAATAATTTATTTCAGTTAGATGCAACATTTCTCGTTCTTTTAAATGTTACTTTTCATCTGATATTTACTGTACATATAATTCAGTTATATTCCAAAATTCTTTGATACATTTTTTTTTTGTTAACAATAATAGTACATTGTATTTTAAATTCTTCAGTTTTGACAGGAATACCCTTTTGATGTTGATATGGTATTAACAATTAATTTAACTAAATAAAGGAACAACAGGAAAGCTTTAAAAATGTAAATTGTCCAGTGTAAGTTTTGTCAGCATTTTTTATTTTAACAAAGTCAATATGATATCTCTTTATTGACAGTATTAATGGAGCTTGATTTTTATTTAGTTCATAAATTGTTATTTAGCCCATAAATTCATTTTTACAGTGAAATATATTGATAAGTAACTGAAACATACATATATTGTGTAGTTGTTCTATAGCATCTTAACTTTTGTAAAATATATAAATATTTATATATAATATATATACTGTAGCATGATATAAATGTTCCCTTAATTCTGACTATGTGGTTATGCCCTTGGTGGGTTGAATAAATCAGCACACAGATTGATTAATATTATTATAATAATTTGTTTCCTTGTGTAATTTATATTTTGCTTCTCTTACAGCCCTTCTCAGCCTTCCAGAAAGTACTATCCCCCACCTATGCCTTTGTCTAAACCAGGTATGATAGCAACTGTTATATAACTCTCCATTTGTCTTCATAAAGAATGTCACATGTTCATTAAGTCAGCTTGAAGGGTCTTACATTTGCATAAGTAATAATAAATCCGATTCCTTGAATAATCCTTGCCCGGAGCTTGTATTCTCCTTTATCTCCCTTCTAATTATTATTGTAATTCATTACATGATTCATTAAACAAGGAACTACCTCTCAGTTCATAATGCTGTAATGTGTAACTCATTCGATACGGTTATCTCTTCTAAAAAGGGCTCTGGATTTCATTTATGCAGCAAGTCAATTTGAAAGACGCAGCTGTCAGCCGTTCCTGTCCAGACTGTTGTTTTTTAGATGGGGAACAAATCTCCCTTTGCGACCAAAAATAAAACAGAGGCTGGAGCCTTGAAGTGTCATCAATCCTGACTGTGTATTGATCTTCACCCCGAGCTGTCAGTCTTTTATATTGCGATTTGAATCTAGAGGTGCTACAGCTCAGCTGGAGATAATTGGAAAAGCTGTAGTTTTTTGAGATTTATAGATTGTGATTTATAGAAGTGTTAAAAAAAAAAGTCATATCAAATATATATACATATATATAAAATAAATGCCACTTTTTGTTAGAATGCAATGAATTTTTGGGGCAACTGCACACTTCATCTTTTCCATTTCTCACATACATTTAACTCCATCTTTGTCTGTTTTATTTCAATCCTCATCCTCACCACTCTCACCTGGTGTCATCCGCCCAGACCATACACGTAAGATCGAGTTGATCAGGTACCTGATGAGCGGGTACGTACACGGCCAGGTTTTGGACACGCTCTCGGAGCACGCCAATGCACTGGCGTCCACAGCCGTCGCCACCCTAGAGGAAGGGGCAGATGAACTGTCCCACTTCCCCTTCCTCCCTGTACCCAACAGCCCTGTTTTCAGAGTGCGCAAACACGACGGTTGGTACAGAGCATCAAAGGCACAGAGTAGTGTCGATGAATAGTGATAGGCTCTGTGCAGTGCTTTAATGTGACTCTAGCGTCGCCCTTCATCCCCACCCGGTGACAGGATCCCAGTGAATGTTCTTTCATGTGTAGATATTCCTGATCCTGAAAATAAGCTAGAAAGGCTTTTCCTTAAGCTGCTGTGTTTTTAAGTGTCACTTGCTTAAGTTCCCTCTCTGGTTGATCTAGACTGCGACGACAGCTGCTTGGTGTTTCCTTTTGTGTTACTTTGCTAATTAAATCACGCTAGGTGTTTTCCATATGTTCTTTCTAGCTTCCCTCAAGAATCGTGGTATTTTTTTTTTACACTAACGACACGAGTTGCACAAGTGTTTTTCCTCCGTCTCTTTCCTGTGGCTTTCCTTCAGTGCCGTTGTCTCCCACCTCATCATACTGTAGAAATCCAGCAGAGGGCTGCAGGAAATGGAGAGCTGAGCTTCAGCTGCAGTTTTAGGAGCAAATCAGGCTGTATTGATTTTTCCAGATGTAGTGTAGAATTTCTAGTGGGCGATTTTTCCAAAGCTTACATCATGACCCTCCTTTAAGCTGATGCTTTGTTTTCTCACATTTCATGACTAATGCTCATATTGTTTATTTGTCACATTCAGCGGTTTTATGGATATTTATAGAACCTGGTATTTCAAGTGAATTAGTCTTATTTTAAATGCACCAGCCATATGGTACACAGTAATCCTTCCCTAATAATGTTCTATTTTCCTTGCAGTGCCAGCCACCAAACTAAACACCATTACCAAGTCTAACCTGGGTCAGTGTGTGAGCAAATATGACCTGCTGGCCTGGTTCGAGATCAGTGAACTGGAGCCTACTGGAGAGTAAGTGATATATATTTATATCTACATGCTGGCTTGGAAAATGTTTTTACTCTGACATCTCAATTTGTATATTTTTTTCGGATATGTTCGTAATACAAGTATTTTGCATTATTGTATTAAAGTCTGTTTGCAATTGCATCATTTGTGTATTGCAGTTATATCCCAGCAGTAGTAGATCACACAGGAGGTCTTCCCTGTCACGGCACATACCTTTTGCACCAGGTACTTGTTCTTTCTATTTATGCTTTAACTAATAGGAATGTAAATATTACCTCATAAAATGAATGTTTTCAATTCTTCTTTTGACATCATTACTACCAGTCAAACATTTTTGTACAGTAAGCTTTTTCTATGTTTTTTAAAGAAGTCTATTCTGCTCACCATGTCTGCATTTATTTGATCCAAAGTATAGCATAGACAGTAAAAATTTGAAATATTTTTACTATTTAAAATGCAATTTACTCCTGAGATTTCAAGGCTGAATTTTTAGCATCATTACTCCTCTGTCACATTATCCTTTAGAAATAATTCTAATATACTGATTTCCTGCTCAGAAACATTTATTATTTTAAAATCAGCTGTGTACATTAATAGAAAATTCAGAAGAATAGCATTTATTTGAAATATAAATTCTTTGTAACATTACAAATGTCTTTATCACTTTTAATCAATTTAAAGCATTTTAAATAGTACGAACATTTCATTATATTGCTGATTTTTCTGCAGAAGAGCAGAGAGAATTCTTTAAAAACATACACATTTTACTGTTCAAAAACATTTGATTATTAGTATATATATTAGGGGTGTCCCCGACTAAGAATTTTCATAGTCGAATCGGAATTTTCGAATCTGGCCAATAGTCGACTGATAGTCGAATCATATGTTTGGGGGCGGGGCAGAATGAGAGTCAGTCATGCGACAGTCATAAA
>JAUCMS010000050.1:6414883-6430759 GCA_032357445.1 Enteromius radiatus | reverse complement strand
ATATATAAACGTTTGGGACATATCCTGTATTTTAGCATACTGTACTTCATGAAAAACTATTTTAAATGGCATTTTAGCTAGTCTTGTCAAAGACTACATGGAATATTTATACTGTTAAATTAATTTCTTATACTGTGGAACATACTTATGTTTCTGACACTGTTCTCTGATGTTTCCATTACAGTAATAAAGTGACTGGAGTCTATGAGCTTAGCTTATGCAAAATAGCTGACACAGGAAGCCCAGGTAAGATATCCTTGAAAATACTAGCCTATTTGTTCAGTTTGAGAAAAAGAAAATATATACCATATTTTAAGTATGTTTTTATTTAGCAAGGAAGTATTAAATTAATCAAAATATATTTTGATAAAGACATTTCTAATGTTTCAAAATATTTATATTTCAAATGAATACTGTTGTTTTTTTGTTTTTTTTTACTTTACATTTATCAAAAACTTATGAATGTATCAGAGTTTCCATCAAAAAATATAAAGCTGCTGTTTTTTGTATTGATGATAATAAGAAATATTTATTTAGTAGCAAATCGGCATTTTAGAAGATTTCTGTATGGTCATGTGATGCAAGTCTGGAGTTATGACTGCTGAAAATTCAGCTTTGCCATCATGAATTATATTTTAAAATGTAAAAAACAAAACAGTGATTTGAAACTGTAATAATATAATATTTTACTGTATTATGATCAAATAAATTTATGGTGAGCACAAGAGACTTATTTTGAAAACAAAGTTATCAAGCATAGTATGAATCTTCTGAAAAGTATTGTAAATTATTTACACAGAATATTTATTAAATATTTTACAAATTATTTATAAACGTATACAGACATAAACAATAAAGCCACATTTGAAAGGTTGTGATGTTCTGAATTTAGTTTACTCTGTCTAATGTTAGGGATTTTACATATTGATATATTGGGCCTGCTCTATTGAATCAACTTCATTCTTTATTTTCAGGTATGCAGCGACGGAGACGGAAGGTTCTGGATACATCTGTGGCATATGTGCGCGGAGAGGAGAACCTGGCCGGCTGGAGACCCAGAGGAGACAGTCTGATCCTGGAGCACCAATGGGAACTGGAGAAACTCGAGCAGTTGCATGAGGTGGGCACAAAGACCACGACTGAGCTCTGCTGCACTTCTTGCTGCCTGTGTTTATCTGTATAAGAATATCTGATCTCCAGACACTGATGCCCATTTCTGTCCATGTCAGGTGGAGAAGACACGTCACCTGCTGCTGCTCCGTGAGAAACTGGGTGAGACGGCTCCTCCTAAATCCCTGAGCGACTCCTTGTCTCCCAGCCTGAGCAGCGGCACCCTCAGCACCTCCACCAGCATCTCCTCCCAGATCTCCTCCACCACCTTTGAGAGTGCTATCACACCCAGTGAGAGCAGCGGATACGACTCCACAGACATTGAGAGCCTGGTAGACCGCGAGAAGGAGCTGGCCACTAAGGTGAGAATATATGTCAATTATGAGATATTCCTGGTTTATTTTATGTGACACAAAATGTATGTCTTTTAAATCTTTGCAGTGCCTCCGTCTCCTGACACACACTTTCAACAGTGAATATAACCAGATGTGTAACAGCATCAGTGACTGCAAGGTAACCTCATATTAAACAATGGAAAAACAACCAGTTTTGTATGAATTGAAACACATCCGCTTTGAATGAATGTTTTCTGTCTCTTTTAGTTGTCGGATATCTCTCCTATGGGCCGCGATCCATCCGTCACCAGCTTCAGCAGTGCTACTCTCACACCCTCCTCCACCTGCCCCTCTCTGTCAGACTCTCGGTATGAACACTTCACTAACAATAATCTCAGAATACCGTTTTCTAGAAGTTAAAGATCCTTAAACATCTTTTTTGTTCAGGACCCCTGAAGCCAACTCTCGTGCCACCAGCCCCTCATGCTCAGACTATGAGAACTTCCCGATGGTGCCCATTCTGGAAACATCCTACCTGGCCCGTGCCGGCAAACACGAGTTCCTCAACCTTGTGCCTGATATTGAGGAAATGAGACCTGGGTGAGAGATTTGAAATAGCTTACACATTCAGTTAAAAAAAAAAAAAATCTATATATGCGTGTGTAATGTGTATAAATATTTTCGTTCTTTCTTTCACTCAGGTCTGTGGTATCCAAGAAGGGATTCCTCAGTTTCATGGAGCCCCGCTCCAACTCCTGGGTGAAGAACTTTGTGGTGGTTCGTCGGCCATATGTGTTTCTCTATAACAACGACAAGGACCCAGTAGAGAGGGGAGTGCTGAATTTATCCACTTCTCAGGTGGAATACAGTGAAGACCAGCAGGCCATGCTCAAGGTAAAGCCTCATCAAGCTATGTGGAAATCCAATGTTGTTCCTGTAATATATGATTGATTTTTGCTGTTTGATGGCTTGCAGACGCCTAACACATTCGCTGTGTGCACCAAGCACAGAGGGATCCTCCTCCAGGCCAACAATGACAAAGATATGAACGACTGGCTGTACGCCTTTAACCCATTGCTAGCAGGAACGATAAGGTAATTAGTAGTCTGTGTGTGCATTTTCCTTTATAACAAGCAAATTGAGTCAAACCACTTATATATCGTATCGCAATCGCAAATCGCAATTTTGACCTTAATAATCGCGATCGCACATTTTTCCCAAATCGTGCAGCCCTAGTTAGAATTAACCTAGTCTAAATCTAGTCTGAAACGAACTTGCCAGCTCTTTGAAAAAGGATTTATTCTGGTCCTCTCTAGAAAAAAAATCTAACATTTAGTGTCCCTGAAAAAGAAATTGCATTGCATCGTGTAACAAAATATCAATCTGAGAGGCATTTATTTTACAGGAATGTGACACAGACAGTTGCTTGAGTGAATATATTATATAAACACACCATGGTTATTTTGTTAACTAAAACTAAAACCATCAAAAATGTTTCATGAACTATATAAAAAAAAACAGGGTTTTTGTCAAAGCTTTCATTATTTTCATGTAGTTTAACTTGGTATACTAAAGTAAAATCAGTAACTAAACTGTATCATAAATAAAAAACAAACTTTACACAAGTACACAAACTAATGTGTTATTTCATATAAATATTTATTTAAATAAATATTTAAATGGCATTGTTTGAAATATTTTTAAAGAAATGTAGTTAGCTATATATAATATAAAATGTTTGATTCAGAGTTATTTTCTTAACAGATGCCACTTAGTTTATTTTTTATTAAGAGTCACATGCATACTTTGTGTAAATGAAATACCTTTCAAGGGCTGCTGTTGTGTGTGTTTCCCACAAAATGCCCTCTGCTCGCCTGACTCCTTCTGTGTTTTCCTACAGGTCAAAGCTGGCGAGGAGACGGTCCAGTCTGATGAAGAACTAAGCGAGCATGCACACACACACACAGAGATAGTGCTCACTTCTCTCTGTCTACCTTTACAACGTACCAAGTGTGTTAACACTTCTAAATCTTTGTGGTTCTTGACGGTTTCTCTTGTATGTAGACCTGTGGCTCTGTTTTCCTCTCCAGCAAATGAACTTTGAGTTCCTAAACACCAACTGTCCCCTTCCTCCCTCCTCCTCCTCCTCCTCCCCTCTCTATTGTGTTATTGATTGGATTTATTCTGTCTTCAGTTTTGTTCTTTGTCATAACTGAACCTCCTTCAAGTAGCATGTTGTAATAGTCTATTTGTGTGTGCACGAATCTTCAGAGCAGGTTCTGCTTTCTCTTGAGTTACTTTCGTCTGGAAACTTCATCCTTACAGTGTTGTCTGCCAGGAACATCTTACCCTCAGGAGAAAGTTGGTTTGCTATAAACCCCCTTAGGCATTGAGTAAAAAATATATTAATAATAATAATATAAATAATATCTAAATATTCTATCACAAAATCAACTTTCTCTATAAGAAAATATACAAAACAACAAATCGCTTTGCTCCAGATATTGCTAAAAAAAAAAAAAGATTTTTAAATGGACCAAAGCACTCCTTGAGGATGCTTAATTTTCTAAACAAAGAAATTGACCCGTAAACTGAATGTTACTGCAGTGTTGGTTTAATGGATTCGCTGAATCCAAGCAAGCCGTGATAGTCAGGATGTTGATCATGTACATACAGCCGTTTACTCGCAATGTATTTGCTTGACATTAATTCCACGTACGAAGGACATAAAACATGCCATTAGCAAAGTACAGTATGTAATCATAAGACATATAATACCAGGGAAAGAAAATGATGATGTTGATCTCTCACATATCGCTCTTTCGGTAGCCTACAGGAGTATTCTGCTCGATTTAAAAGATTTCCTCAGTAGATTAGGTAAAAAAACAAAGAAAGAAAGAAAAAAAAAAAAAAGAATGGTGCAAAAGAATTACCTTAACACAGAACAACTGACCGAATGAATCCATTTGTATATAAAGTTCAGGATTACTGTGCTTAACGCTACTCATGACCAGACATTTCTGTCCTTGTTACTGTATTACTGAAACCATTTTCTGCCGGTTTTAGCAAGAAAGATCTGATGGTTTTGCCTCTTTGAGTGAGATACTGATTTGATAGGTTACAGTTAACCAAATGAAGGATTGAATTATTTGTGTGGTTTATTTTTGCTGGAAAAATCTGGGATCATTAAACCAGCCTCGAGTCCTCTTGAGAATGAGCAGGATCACTTTTTAATATTATTAAACATTTACCATGTATCTCTACTGATTATCTTAACTTATTTTTATTAACGCGTGATCAGTGTTTTACATTATACAACAGAAAGCAAAAAGGGCACTTTTCCTCATTTTTATTCAGCTGTTCTTCTTTACTTATTTGAAGAGACCAAGTTTGACCACTAGAAATGTCAATAGATATTGGGCCATTTATGCAGTTCACTGCAGTGCAGTGTGCATCTGCAGACAGGAAAAAGGGATGGTAGTGTTCTGCTTTTTTTTTTTATGTTTTTCTTTTGAAAATCTTTGCTCTGTGTATTTGAAGACATGCAGTCAAGACAAATGCTGAAGTTAGCAGTGATTCAGTTTGATGGTGAAGTTTCAGGCATTTGTTTGAGCATATAAGAGTCCTCTGGCCAGACAACCAGCAGGAATTATTGCCTACTGTCTAACTGATCACCGCCTGTCATTATGAAGTTCATGGTCTTGCTGCGTCATACACTGCAATTTCTCTTATCGAAGCGCTTTAGTGTATTTTCACAGGAAAAGCATGAAAATGGCTCAGAAAGTCAAGTCCTTGGGTCAAGCAGCCTTTAGGTTATCTGAGCTGTTTGATTGTTACATCATCTGTGAAAAATGTCATATTCAGATCTGACACATATAGTGCATAACGGTTAGTGAAGGTTAGCATTTATCTAATTACAAGTTAATGTTACAAATTTTTTGCCAGAGCAAAGGTTTTTTTTTTTTTGGTTTTTTTTTTACCATCTTCATTGAGTGGCTTGGTTGACTAATACGATATTCATAATGAATTTTATTAACCGTATTTATTGTTTTGCAATGTATATATTTAGTTTGCAACTCTTTGCACATGTGTTTATATACCTAACAGAACAAATAAAGCTTGAACGATGTTTTGTTGTTTTCTCAAATGGAAACCAGGTGGTTTTCTCAAATGGAAACCAGGCTGTGGTGTTTTTCTCTTTGAAGTGGACTTTGAATGTACCTTGCGTTTCACTAAAATTGCATGAATGAAAGACAAATATCTTAATTAGGGACTGACATGTTGCTGCGCTTCTTATTTCTTGAAATAGACGTCTGTGTTATAAGGGAACTTTTTCACATTTAGTCTAGATATGAAGGGGCAGAGTTATGATGAGGCCTGTTCATTTTGATTTCTAACATCAGGGAATATATTTTTTCTAGAAAAATAACACGTTTTGCTGTACCTCTTTGTTTTTGTGCTCACTCATGCATTTTTTTCCCATGCTGCCTCTGAAGCAACCCTGGCATTACTGTATCACCCCATCAGATGAGCATCACTCCTCATTGTGATGAAATGACAGAAAACACTTCAGCCGTGGCATTAACACTGTACATTATTTGTCAGATTGGCTTCATTTTCATACTTATTTTGTAAATATTTCATGTTGTATGGAACTTGGATTAAAATGTAAATATGTCTCCTGTATTTGTAATAATTATAATCCATTCGCTGTATAGCCTAGACGTGTAATGCATATATCTTAATTCTGTGTATGGTAATCTTGCACCATGTTTAGTGAATGAGGTAAAAAATAAAATTACAACCAGTGCATTAGACGAACAACAGATCTCATGTTGTCTCTTTCTTTCTGTTCACACCAAATACATATAGCTTATATTTTATCTACATTACAACTGGATATGTTCTGTTTGGATGTTTAATTAAATGGACATTTTGCAAGTTACATCTTGTGTGATATTACAATATTTGACTTCCTAAACTGATATGGGTGGCTTTTTCTTGGTCTTTTGCCACTATCTTAAAGTGAGCTTGTTTGTTTTAAGAGATGTTAAAACTAATTAACCAGTTGAGTACATAACATACTTTGATATAAAAATAATATGCTGTAAAATAACATTATGCCTACCTTATATTTAACTTTTTTAGCTGATTAGATAACAGATTTTTGTTGTACTCCGAGTAATATCTCTTAATAAATAACCAGAACATTGATCCTGGACGACAAAACCAGGGTTGAGTAGCACAGGTAAATTTAGCAATACCCAAAAATCATTAGGACATTAGCCTAAAGTAATTTCTTGCCGTAAATCAAAACTTAATCTTTGATTAATCAAATGCATGGATAAGAGCTTCATTTGGACAGCTTTAAAGATGATTTTCTCAATATTTAGATTTTTTTTTGCACCCTCAGATTTCAGATTTTTAAATAGTTGCATCTCAGCCAAACATTGTCCTTTTGACCGAACAAACCATACATTAGTGGAAAGCTTATTTATTTAGCTTTCAGATTATGTATAAATCTCAATGTATATATAAATAAAAATAAAATAAAAATACCCGTATGACTGGTTTTGTGTTCCAGGGTCACATATGAGGTCAAGTTGCTACAGTATATGAAGAAAGCCCAGCTTGAAAATAATTACGTTATTACTATAATCACCTTATTAGCCTGTGTTATTACATTACAATAACATTTTTGGATAAAAAATGTAACTTACAATTATTGTATTTATCTATTTTATTCAACTATTTTTCGTATATTTCGAAAGATAAAATGTAGTTATTTAATAATTAATCAATTTAATGAAATTTCATACGTTACACATGCGTGATGCAACTGTGCTCTACAAAATCAACCGTCGGACTCAAGAGTTCAAGGAAAATCTCACTCCCCATTTACTTCAATACCAAATGACACTCTTCCTCTCAGCATTTTCTGACACGGTGGGCGGAGAACAGACTGGGGGAGGGACAAAACTAGACGGCCAATGAACAGACACCAATCTCGGCTCAGGGCGTCTCCGCCTATCACAGACGGCGATACGGATGACGCCACGGCCACTGTAATCTGTCAGGCGTGTTCATTGGGAGTTGATGTAGTGCTGCTGCTCAGGCCGTGAATGAGGAAGTTCAGCAGAGACGGTGCTGCAGTAGTCTATACCCTGATACAAAGTGTCATTTTAAGACGGAACCAACCTTCAACCATGGCTCAGTAAGCATACATTTTCCTTTTAAAATTCTTTGTAATAAGAAATTTAATTAAACTGAGCACATTTTACTGTATATTATCATGAAATGTAATAAAGTGTAAGTCATTGCACAGTGTCAGTAGTAGTTGTATCTATAGTAATCTTTCTGCTTACTATAAAGCACTTTTTCTCTGTTCAGACACAGATTCTCTGTGTTATTCTACCAGACTGGATGACATTTGTCATAACCACTGATTTCAATAAGCTAGCACTCTATAATCAGTTATTATTTCTGTATTTTTTTCTTCACAGAGCGGATATTGCTCTCATTGGTCTGGCTGTGATGGGTCAGAATCTGATCCTGAACATGAATGACCATGGATTTGTGGTAAGTTGTCATTCTTAACTTATTCTGATGGTTCACATCAAGTTTAAGTGTATAACCACTGTTCCTCATTCCTCAGGTCTGCGCATTCAACAGGACAGTATCTAAGGTTCATGACTTTTTAAACAATGAAGCCAAAGGCACTAAGGTAATCGGGGCTGAGTCCCTTGAAGACATGGTGTCTAAACTCAAAAAACCTCGGCGCATCATCCTCCTGGTCAAAGCAGGACAAGCTGTTGATGACTTCATTGATAAACTGGTAAACATCAACATGAATCGATGGTCTTAGTTTGCTTTGTCAACAAGCCAAAGAGATCAAATGTTTTCTGTACCTGTATTGTAGGTTCCTCTTCTTGAACCTGGTGACATTATCATTGATGGTGGAAATTCAGAGTACAGAGATACAACGGTAGGTTTGATAATCCAAACTTATGAACATATGGTGTGATAACAGTATTTGATCTAAATGTTCATGCTCTTCACATACAGAGACGCTGTAAGAGCCTGAAGGAGAAGAACCTTCTGTTTGTGGGAAGTGGAGTGAGTGGAGGAGAAGAAGGAGCTCGTTACGGACCCTCACTGATGCCTGGAGGACATAAGAACGCCTGGTGAGGAGGACAAGCATGAATTAAACAAGTCCACGTATGCATATGGTTGTGCATGTATTTATGACATTTAATTACATTTTTATTTTATTCCTTCAGGCCACACATAAAAGATATATTTCAGAGCATTGCCGCCAAGGTAGGCACAGGAGAGCCATGCTGTGACTGGGTAAGTATTATTTATCAGTAGATACGTATGCATTTATACAGCCTGTAAATGCACTTCTCTAAATATCTCTTGTATATCTGTTTAGGTTGGAGATGAAGGAGCTGGACATTTTGTTAAGATGGTCCATAATGGTATTGAATACGGTGACATGCAGTTGATCTGTGAAGCCTACCATCTGATGAAGGATGTGCTGTGTATGGACCATGATGAAATGGCTCAGGTTAGGCATCAGCTTCCTTCTATAATTACTATAGTTTTGTAATGTAGATGACCAGCGCAAGATGTTGTAATTCTTTAAATCCCCTTTGTATTTTTTTGTTTCCTCTTTCCTTATTTCGTTTGTATTTTGAAATACTCCTCACCCTGTTCCTTGTAAAAGAACTGTTTTGGTCTGCTTCCTCTAAATTTCTAAATCTGGTTTGCCTATCAGGCCTTCGATCAGTGGAATAAGACTGAGTTGGACTCTTTCCTCATTGAGATCACTGCCAATATCCTGAAATTCAAGGATGAGGACGGCACTCACCTGCTGCCCAAAATCAGAGACAGTGCCGGGCAGAAAGGCACAGGGAAATGGACGGCTATCTCTGCTTTGGAATATGGCACACCTGTCACACTGATAGGTAAGATATAGTCTTGCGTAATTTCCCAGGTATGGGTGTGTTTTCGTTATTTTAGATATAGAGAGTGAGTGAGTAACTTGGGCTTAGAAGAACATGTTGAATGAAGCGTCTCCATAAGCAGCTTTGTTGTTTACCTCTTCAGCTGATGTGACATAAGTGGGATTTTCTGTTCTGGCTTTTGGTGCAGAGCAATAAGGATGTCCTTCTGTTCTGGGTGTATTGTGAAAGAGTTTTGGTCCAGTAGTAATTGCCATAGTTATTTATTTACACTTCAGAACAGCTTTATATAAAGGTGAGCAAGATTACCATTAAAGTGTAGAAAAATACAAACTACTAATCGGCACTGTTTTCTATTGTGTCGTCATTTTTTGAAAAGTAATATTTCTAAATTTGTGGAGTTTATTATTATTATTGTATTTTTATTTGAGAGCTGCATAATGATGAAAGATTAAAACATTGGCCTGGTCCAGCAGGAAAAAAATGTATTAAGATCTGTGGTGGATTGAGCTTGTTACTTCAGGATCGCTCAAAGCACAGAAACCAGTTATACAATAATTGTCAAAATTGATGCATATGTTTTTATAAAGCTGTTTGGAAACTATATGTGTTCTGAAAAGTGCTATGTAAATAAATTGTGTAGCTGTTCGATCAGCGTATGAGCTTATATATGTAGTGTCAGTTAAATAAACAAAAGGCTGTTTGTGCAGCACTGAAGCGTGAGAGAGCAGCTATGATTTGTATGCTTGTAGAGGAGGGTTTTCTTCTCTCAATAGGCTGAATTCCTGTGCTGAGTTCACCATGACTGGCTGTTTTCCACTTGATTTTCTTTCCTTCCTCCACTCGACTCTTCCCACACTTGTTGGCCTTGGGTTGGGTGATAATAAAATACAAAGTCATGCTGAGTTTAGGGTTTTGCTTCCAGCCTCTCATGTTTATAGATGTAGTAAGATCTGCTCTTACAATAGTCTGGCCGAACTGTTGCTAAACTGTTGAGAGTTACGTTACCAGAGTCAACAGTGCGGTACCAGATTTGAACTACATTATACATTGTGACTAGGGTCTAGAAGACACAGTGAATAGAGGCCTGTAATGTTATATTAACTGTTCTGTAGAAGTCATAGATGAATCAGATTAAACTTCAAAAGAACAGTAAAAAAAAAAACAACCTACTGTAAAAATATTAATTGTAAAAATTTGCACTACACTATTGATAGCTTGGAGAAATGTGCTGACGTGTCTGATAACTGATTGTATTTTAATACAACAATATATCTACAAAGTATTTTTAATAATGTATTTATTTAATTCCATTTATTTTAAACAATAATTTATTGTAGTAGTTTATTCTGATACATAATATTGATAGACGCAGTACAGATTGTACAGACAGACATCTTTTTAGTGTGTTAATATGATCATGTTGTTCTGTTTGTGTCATGCTTTGACTATCTAATGCTTTAATGTTTCCTCGTGTGATCTCTCTGGCATGGTCTTACAGCGATTATAATGTTATTATGTGACCAGAGGAGCAGACCGTAACTGGAGATGACTGTTTGTGTTGTATGTGGTGTCTTTTACTCACAGGGGAAGCTGTCTTTGCCAGATGTCTCTCCTCTCTGAAGGATGAGAGGGTTCAGGCCAGTAAGAGCCTCACCGGCCCCCAGGGTGTCAAATTCACTGGAAACAAGGCACAGTTTCTTGAAGATATTAGAAAGGTAGGATGGACTTAAAATATGGATCATTTTATATCTTTGCATGTCTTAGTTTTATGGATTTATGTCAATTAATGGAGTTTTATTGTTTTTTTAACTTGATGAAAATGTTTTGTTACCTTCTTTTTCAGGCTTTGTACGCCTCAAAGATCATTTCATATGCTCAAGGCTTCATGCTGCTCAGACAGGCTGCAGTGGAGTTCGGCTGGTCTCTTAACTATGGTGCGATTGCCCTGATGTGGAGAGGAGGCTGCATTATTCGCAGGTAAGCAAGCTTTTCTCACAGTGAAGACTGAAATACGCAAGAATGAAATCGTATGAAACTTCAGCTTTTCTCCACCCGGTGAATGATGCAACGCTGTACTCACTAGGAAGTGGTGATAATGTCTCAATCCCACAAACACATGGAAATGAGGAAGCTGATTTTACAACATCATATCTGTAGATGAGCTATAATTAAAAGTCATGACTCTTTCATTCGCAGTGTTTTCTTGGGAAAGATCAAGGAAGCGTTTGACCGGAACTCCGAGCTGCAGAGTTTGCTGCTGGATGACTTTTTCAGTAAAGCTGTACAGGATTGTCAGGTACAGGAAGTGACCACAAAATTGCACTGTTTTGTGTAATTGTGCCACTAAATAAGGAGAAAAATTAGCGGCACTGATGGCAGACTGTTTATGTGCATACGGTACTTCTAAAAAAAGTATTGTACAAAAACTGTCCACTTAGTGCCTTCCAAATATATACACAGTGAACAAACCAAACTGATATACCTTCTACTCCACCTGGGCTATGACTTATTCAATTTATTTTACATAATATAAACACACAATATATTCATTTGAATACTGCATGCAATTACTACAGAGAAGTCATATACAATAAAAACTTTCTTGTGTGTGTGTGTGTGTGTAGTTTAGCAGTGAAGTTTTTCATAAAATATCACATTGGTGGTAACTGATTTGCATGAGCTACAGTGTTTAGCTACAATATTCCAGAAATTATTTGGCAACATAAAAGCCCACATAGTCGGAAAGTGACACGAACAGTTGGATTTTAAAGGATTTGATCAGTTGTCAAATATGGTCTGAAAATTCACAGTTCGGAAAAACTTATTTTCTACATCGACCATATTCATATTCATCACTAATTCTACCTAATACCTATATTTAACAACTATCTCACTAACTATTAATAAGCAGCAAATTATGAGTGTAATGCAGCAGTTAATGGTTTAATAATAACGAGAATCAGACTTTTTAAAATAAAGTGTGACCTAAAAGGTATTATTGGTATTAATGATGATAATATATGTAGAATGTTTTATTTTGCAGGAATCATGGCGTAGGGTAGTAAGTACGGGTGTGCAGCAGGGGATCCCCATGCCGTGCTTCACCACTGCCCTTTCCTTCTATGACGGTTACAGGCACGAGATGCTCCCAGCAAACCTGCTGCAGGTAAACCTCTCTACAACACACTACTGTACCCATATGAGACATTTAAGGCATTTAAAGCCCTTAGTCTTCATATGGTAGAGAATATATGTAATTGTATTATTCTTTTCTAATAAATTAGAATGAATAAGTAAATTTAATTTAGTCTTTTTGGTATGCATAAGGATTAGTACCCTTGCTTCAGACTCTCTGTCGTGCTCAAGCAGTTGTTGTTGTTATCATTGGCTGAGCTACTATCACCTTTAATATGATGTCGTTCTTCAGGCACAGCGGGACTACTTTGGTGCCCACACGTATGAGCTGCTATCAAACCCTGGAAAGTTCATCCACACTAACTGGACAGGCCATGGAGGGAAAGTGTCGTCGTCATCCTACAACGCCTAAAATCATGAGTGGTGTTAGGTTAAACAGCAAAGAACCTCATCTCATCTTGATGAAGGACCAGAGGAGCTGAACACATTCCTCCTGAAGAGTTGAACTTCAGCCTACAATACACTCTTACTGAAGAGTGTTCAAATGCATATTTCTATTTATACTAAATCATAGCGTATAAACTATTTGTGAGCTCTATTCTTGTAGTTTTAAGCTCCACTGTTTGCAAACACTGCATTTTTGAGTACGAGTGTTGTTTCTGAGATTCTTCTTGCTGTAGACCGGTCATGCTTTGCCTCCAGAGTTCACGGTGTTAACTCTGGATTATGGGTAACTGTTGCACTGCATTAGGCTAAATAAAGATTTCAATCCCTTTTTAATTAGCTTTTGTCTTCCTCACTCTCATGCTGTCTACTGCAAACAGGATTTAATCCTGCTTATTTTTAACAGTAAATGCTAGATATGTAACTTGTTTATTTGTATGTACTTCTAATTTGTCACCAGGCAGAAAAGATGTTTGGAACAATGAGATTGTGTACAACAGTAATGTTTTCAGCTAATAATAAACAACACACATATAATGTATATAAAACAGAATTTTTATGATTAGTAATATGTAATTAATCTTGAAAGGTGGAGCAATTTGCATTTAGATTTTTAACATTATAGCCAAACATTTGATTGAAATACTCAACAAAAAAGTAACAAAATTTGCATTTTAAAATATATTAATAATTATATAGCAAATACTGATTTGTGTCCACTTGACTTTAGTTTAGTTGTAAAAATTTATATTGGTTTAGTTTTTGTGTCTTCAGTAGTACGTAGTTACATAAAACACACACATTAATTACTATAAAGCTTTTTGATATGTAAGGTACATTTAGTGTTGAAACAAACATAAAGCAAGAAAAGATGACTGTCCCGGGTTAAGACACACTGCACTAATATCCCTAATTTACCTCCACCTTTATTAAAGATCAAAGAGTTGAGTAGAGCAGCAGGTGCCTCTCATATATGTGTGACCAATGACATCACTTCCATGTGACGTTTTTCAAATGGTCCACCCAACTGGGTAACAGGGCTAAGATGCAACCTTAAAATACTACAAGGACTCCAGAGACGATTGTTAATCTGCATGTTGATGTACTACTAAATATATTTTAGGTAGAATGCGTTGTTTATGCTATTGACTCTGAAGAAAATGCTTGAAATGGTGGGTTTAAGTAGGTCCATGGCCTGATTACTCAGGAAAAGAACATCTCAGTGATTCAAAGCCACTTCAAATAGATGGCACACTAAAATTGGGCAGTTTACAATAGGATGGTGAGAGAGGCATAGGCGAGTGATGCTGAGTCATCATGGTGAACAAGGCAATTCAGTACATGGAGAGCAGGACAGGAAGTGGACACCCTATTTTGAGCCGTCTGCTGATTAATTATGCATCAGCTGGGGAGGAGTCTGGCTACAGATGAAGTCTGATACAAACATGAGATGCTGCAGTTTGAACCGACAAATACCAAAGATCAACACTTCCTTTAAAAGCTAAAGTATGTATATAATAAAGCATGTTTCCTCTTTATGCATGATTACGGTTGTGTTAAGGTGACCTTAGGGTGCCTTTCAGAGCATGTGGGGATTGTTTTTGTTGAAACAGTATCAATTCCATATAGGAATTATTAAATAAATTACTGTACATTTGTAAGGGATATAATGCCCTTATAATAACTGTGCATGAAAGAATGTCCTGACAGTATAACATTTTTAAAACTGGAACAATAAGGTAATTTCGTAATGGCTTTCTTCCCCTGCACTGCGTCAGTATCTGTTGTGAAGGTACCTCGCTGACACATGATGATGGGCGTTAGATGGGACAGTTGTGCAGTGATTGAAAGAAGCATGTTTATAAAGTGGACAATGCTGAGCCTGTTTCCTTTGGTCCTTGTGGTATGGAACGGTGAGGCGTTACCTGTACAAGACATGCAATCACAAACAAATGAGGTAAATCTCTTATTCAAAGGAAAAAACAAGTACATGGACTCGCATATGTGTTAGTTTTTTCTAAGATCTATGTTACTGGCTAAGAATAACTGTACTGCAGTAATACTGTTAATGCTGTAAAAATCAATAGCAGTGATCTAATATTACAGCTCACGGATATGTCTCATCTTCTAGATATCAACTAAAGACCAGAAGGACTTGTTGAAAAAGATGATGACGGATATGGCTGAGCTGAACCTCACCAGTAAAGAATTAGCTGATCTTGACCCTGAATTTCGGAACGACAAACTGGGAGAAGAGTCTGTTTATGAACCAACCCCTAAATCTCCATGCAAGCTGTTCTTCTGGAAGAGCTTCTCCTCATGTTAAAACTGGAAAACAGAACAGACACAAACCTACAGTCCTGCCTTTACAGTTTGCCAATACAATAACACATTGTTACTGAAATCAATATGTATCCCTTGGCTTCTGATGTTCCTTTACTGTATTTAAGGACTGTAAAAAGAATGAAACAGCTTATTGTTTGATGTAAAATCCAAAAATACAGTGGCCTTTTTTGCATGTACACTTTCTACTGTTTGTTTGACACCCCCCCCCCCCCCCATCCCTTCATGTCAGTTCTGTAACTTGAAGCTTTGGCACCACCTTACGGAAAGACAGGGAAACTAACTGGTTAGTAAATATGGCTTCTGGTAGGTATATAGTATTTTTTAAATAGATATTTGTCAAAGGAAAACAAAACAGTAGCTTTAGACAAGGCATGTGGATTTAAATTAATTTTGGTAACAATTTACAATCAGGTTCATTATTAGCTAACATTGGTTAACTACATTAACGAACAGCATTTATTACATTTACATTTATTCATTTAGCAGACGCTTTTATCCAAAGCGACTTACAAGTGGGGAACAACAAGCAATTAGTC
>JAUCMS010000050.1:6394659-6414783 GCA_032357445.1 Enteromius radiatus | reverse complement strand
AAAGCCTAGCCAAATCTGGCAACCATTACTGGGCCAGATCTGGCTCACTTCTGGCGAACCGCTGCCAGCACACAGCCAAGTGAACCGACAATTCCGCTGGCTACCTGGGTCAATTTGTGAAATGTTATCTTAAACTAATCAACGTGTGTAAAAGTGGGAACCTTACATTAAACATTTCCACTGAACATTAAGTTCAGATTATATGCATTCTTGCTTTGTCAAACTATGCAGAAGACTATTTTATGTAATTGAATGCAATTTCATCTGAAATAACTTCAAAATTACGGCCAATTCCAAACTTTTTCAAGTGAAAAGTCAATAAACGCCACACATTACATTACTTTTTTTTTTTTTATACTTAAATATTTAAATAATTCAAATGTAAACTGTCGCATTAACTTGAGCAGCTATGTTTTCCCACTCTCTGTTTTGCCGATGCAGTGGTGTTGCTTTTATTTTTAAATATGTGCTCATATTTGCTTTAACTTTGCATGAGCACATCAAGTTCAGCTGGGAAAAAAAGCTTTTTTTCAGATGTTGCCATGGTGACTCGTAATATCTGCACTCCATTGATAATGCCTTTTTATAGTCGCGGTGTACACGCTTAACTCTGAATTAATCTACTCAGAGTTGATGGACCTGACTCAGATCAGCTGTTCTGAAACCGAAAACTCTTTAGTTTTTAATCCCTTGGTAAGTCAACTCAGTTCAAGTTTAAAAGTTGGTTGAACCTCCTTACTGAAACAGGCCCCAGGTAACTTAAGTCAGACTCTGCGCAGGTTATCTGACCTTCTTTTCTTGGAGCGGAGTGTTTGTAATACTGTTAAGTTTTTAGTAGTAAAACAAAATTCTCTTCTTCCATTTGTATGCATTTGCAATTGTCCAAAGACCAGCCGTCTGATACATCTTCTACACCTGTCATCAGGTGAGTGTACTAACAGTCACAGTACTACTCACCTGTAAAAATGAAATATTCATCGCTCAGGACAGTAGACCCACCAAAAATAGCTTTCATTCAATTCAGCTTTATAATTCAAATAATGTGTTTACGGAAGGATTTATTTAAGAGAGAGAGAGAAAAGATGACATTGCGGGTTAAACCTCAAAAACATTAACTGTACAATAAATAGGACTGTAATGTTTATTATTAAATTGCTCAAGTTTAGTAAGAAAATTCATTCTTAAACATTATTTTTCAGCCATTATTTACTTTAAGGTAAAACTACCTGCAGTTCTGCATACTGATATTTCACAAACAAAACAAACAGCAAAACTACTAAATAGTATGTTTGCGTTATGCTAAATCCAGTACTGTAGGTTAAGGTGAGTACATGTTTTTTTTTTACACTTCAAACCACCAATATTGTACAATTAAACAAACTTTCAGGTAAAAAAAAAACAGATACAGTTCCTCTGTGTAAGTTTATTAAGTATTTTGAAAAATGGAAATCCTGCCAGTGATTTAAGTCATTGATAACACAAACCCCACTCACAAAATCCTATCTGTTCACCCACAACAGGACACTGTATGAAAAATAGGCCTTTTCAACTTTCACTAAACTATATTTACAGTGGGACAGATCATGTAAAAGCAATCAAACAGAAAAAAAAAGACTTAAAAGCAAGATCAATGACTGCACTGAAGTCTTGCGTAAAACAGAGCTTGAAATAAACAAGCATGGACATCAAGTCATTTGCAATGGGACTGATCCACAAACACACTGGTTTAACTCTGCTTTTAGATAACCAATGACTGTCTTTAATCATGCACTCCGGCCAATTGAAAATTGTCCATTGAAATTTCAAAAAGGGAAATCCAGGGAAATCTGGTTACAATGAAGTGACGTAGTCCCTTTTCAGGTTAAAGGCATACAGCAGCAGTCTCCACAGATGGACTGTGTGAACTTCAGTCTTCAGCTCTCCCATTTTTGACTTCACTCAGGGTTCTGAGGTAAACCTGGGCCAGCCGAGTCCAACGTCCCTATACATGCGAATTAAATAAGTGTTTGCAATTCAATTAATGCCTTGAAGCAAATAAGCCACTATCAAAATAACTAGTCAAATTATTATTATTTTTTTTTATTTGAGTTCCCTTAGATTCACAAAACATATAAAAAGCATTCAAAAGCACATAACAAAAGCAACCTCCTCTTGAAGCATTCTTCGCTTTCATCAATACATCACCCCAGTTAAGCCACTCAGAGCTCACGCTCGCCCTCATTCACCGCCCAACTCCCAGAGCCCCGCCAACAGACAGCATCACATCACGTTCACACATGAGTTCAGTAACAGCGAGAAAGAACACACACCATACACAGCACTCACATCAAATTATTAAGTCAAATTATTATTAAGCAAGAACACAAATACTTAGATCACTTAAACATTCCACTACATATCTTTTTTTTTTTTTTTTTATGCAGCTCTTTATATATATATGTGATTGCAATATAAGAAAGGGAGGAAGGTAGACAGAACAAGAGGGACGGAAGAATGTAAATGAATGTCCTTCTGATGGTCCTACAGGAAAAAAAAAAAACACTCGCTGCCTTCGTTCACACTCGCTCACACAGGTTCTTCTCACAGTCAGCATGTTGCTTTTCGGCATAGCACACTTGCGTTCAAGTTCTCTCTCTCTCAGCGCGTTCGCTCATTCAGTCTCTCACTCCTGGCGCACCAACAATCCATCACCATATCACTCTCAGCTCTCAAAAAAGCGGACAGATCTCATCCATGAAAAGGGGAAAAAAAGACAACACCCACCGTCTAACACAGTATATGCAGAGTGAAGCTGTGCTCTTTGATGGCAAAGCATTTACACATGGGAAGAAGGGAACTGATACTGAGATCGCTCGAACATTGCGGCCAACGAGGGGCTTCTTCCCGGGAAATTGGAAAAGAGGTGATGAACTGTAGAAGAGATTTATGAAGGCTTGACCATAAAAAACGTTGAGGGAAAAAAACACAACTCAAATGGCTTTCCACATGAAGCATCTTTAAATGTACTGTATGTTGAGAGGGCACTGAAATGGTAACAGATGCTCAGATATGTGGGCATACTGAAATAATGCCTGACACAAAATAAATTATATCCATAAGGGAAAAAAACTTATAGTGTTCATTTAATTCCTAACAATTCAACCACTCTAAATTAATCTTAAAGAGCAATAATTATATCTATACGAAGAACATTCAGTTTTACAAAATCAAAGGCAAATATTGAAGGGACATAATATCTGACTAAACTTTCTTCTCTCAAAATACTTACCATATAATCTAGATATTAGGATACTTCGAAACCCAATTGACATCTCTCTACATTCCCCAGCTGGACTTTGTCTCCATGCTAGATCCAAAACCGGAGTTGAACCCACTGCTTGAGCCTGAATTGGTTCCCGCCCCCCACCCGAGACTAGCTGAGCTGCCGGTGTTGTAGTTATTGCTGCTTGTGTTGTAACTCTGGTTCTGATCTCTATTACCGCTGTTCTGCCCGCTAGGGGTTGTGCCAGAAGGGGCTGTCTGATTCTGCTGACTGGCCAGCATTCCCATCATGCCCCAGCTACTCTGAAGGGCTGCCTGAGCAGCTGCCATCATGGCTGGATTTAAGCTAAGGGCCCCAAAATTCACATTGCTGTTGGGACTGCGACTACTACCAAAGCCCTGCCCCCCAAACCCCCCAAACCGCCCACGATCCATCATTTGCCTACTATTATTGTGCTTAGGCTCAGCGTTGGAGATGTGCACGCTGGTTCCTTTAATGATCAGGTCCTCACCACACAGAGACTGGGCAACCTGGATGAAAACAACCATTAATTTGAGAAGATAATGAGATTAAGCCGAATAACGAGAACGAAAAATACAGAAGACCGACCTGATCGTCAGCAAAGGTGACGAAGGCAAAGGCTCGGAAAGGTTTGGGAATGAACACGTCTGTGACTTCGCCGTACTGCATAAAAAATTGTCTAAGCTCATCGGCTGTCATGTCCTCAGTGCAACGGCCCACAAATACTTTCCTGCTTCTCATAGGCTCATCCGGGCCAGCCTGTTCCAGGAAATACTAGATCATTTAATAGAAAACAGGGTCTACTCATGCAATGTTCACAACGGCAAGGGCATCACAAAACATTTGAATCATGAAATGTGTATATATATTCAAATTTAAAGTATAACTTGTATAGCAAAATGTGAACTATGTGTGGTATTACATGGAAATACCTTTGAGTTGGGAAGTTTGCAGTCGCACCATCTACCATCAATCATATGCCGCTGGGACATGGCTTTAACTTGTGTTTCGTAGTCGGTAAATCTTACAAAGCCAAATCCTTTGGAGTTTCCGGTTTTTGCATCTCTTTTTACCTGAGGGAACAGGCCATACATAACAAAGTAATGGTTAACCAAAATATTTACATTCTATCATTATTTACTGTACATTATAATAAACCTGTACAACATGGTCATTTACAGCCTTTTTGCCTTAGCTCATGGGATAAAAGAAAGCAAAATAAATATTGTTCAAAAACAAACACTTTACGCTTCACAAATAAAAACCCGTCATATTCAGACTTGGAATCAAATGAGCACATTTATTTTAATGTTTGATGTGAACTGTCCCTTTAGATTTGTTCATACTAACCTGCACCATGATCACCTCTCCAAAGGTGCTGAAGTAATCTTTAAGGTCCTGCTCTGTTGTTTTCCACGGCAATCCAAGCACAATCAAATCTGATGTCTTCTGCACACCTCTCTTGATCTTCACAGCCGATGCAGCATCCATTTCATCCATCTTCCTCTTGTTATCTGATAATAATAAATGTATGATATTTTATTATTGTGGTTAACTTATTTGATTAACGGCAGTCAACTATATTTAATTGACAAGCACAATATGCATTGGTTGTAGAATAAAAGTGTGAATGATATGAGACCATATTTTCTGTGCATCAACAAGTCTCAAACTATTTGATGTTATTGCAGTCAAGTAAACACAACGCTACCATATCTGACCTTACCTTTTGGATAATTGACCACGTACACCAGATTGCCCCAGTCCGATTCGGGTGCATGAAGAACCCCCTCCACCAGTCGGACCCCTCTCATGCACTGAGAAACGGGGCTACGGTATCTCAGGCCGCAGGCACCGGGAAACTGAGCGGCGACGGTGGAGAGCAGCACGGTGCCGTCCTCCTCGGACGGGATCTCCATCGGCTCCTCGTTCTCATCCTCCGCGACGCGAATATAACACTCCGTCATGTTTACACCGAGAGAGCGAGCTGTGCTAACAGCTTTCGAGACGATCAATAATTCAGCTTTAAGACAACAGACAGGGCTGAAACCGAAACTAGTATACCTGAAAGACCCCCAAATTAAACACAGTCACAAATTAGTTGGCAAAAAGTTTGATGTCTATTGTTTACAGTCGAATGTCGTCAAATAATGCAGGGTGCCATTAGCTAAGCTAAGTTACTTGCTAACCGCGCGCACGATAGAAATGAATGGCGCGTAGCGTAGCACCCTGTTCCCGCCAATTGTCACCGTGTGCAAACACCTATTCATCGACTATACTTGATTATCTATCGATTGAGATTAAAACACGCGATGCAGAGAAGTTAAAAAATAAAGAAAACCAAAGACCAATGCATCCAGTTGCCGTTCTGACCCCCTAAACTGATAAAATGGCGACTCAGCTGCGTCACTGAAGAAATGACATCATCGCTTTGGAGCGTCGCATCACAGCACATGGAGGGGTTTGTAAATGTAAAACGTTGACTTTTTAAACGCACAACGTAGTTTGTGGCATACTGTTTTAAATTGTGTGGTTTTGTATTGTTTGTTCGTGATATTAATGGACCGGTAGTGTTGTTATTTTTATTTAAGGATGTTGAAATAATGTCAAATATGCAAGAATCCACTGTAGTATTGAAAGCTTCTCCTCATATCACATCTTACAGGTTTGTTACATCAGATTTAGAACAGACAAAAGCCATGAAAAACAATGGACTTAAAGACAAAGGCCTCTAATATCACCAATGTGCAATTGGTGCAAAAAAAGAATCTATGTACTTATATATATATATATATATATATATATATATATATATATAACAAAACAATAACCTGATTCAACTAAATCTATTTGCTCCTATAATTGTTTTGGTATGTACTTTTTTTTAAATATTTCATTGATATTATATCCAACATATAATATTATAGTAACTCCAAACTTGGACCATTAAAAATAATTTTGTCTGTGTTGTAATACATTGTAATACAATATCTGGTTACCATTATGGAATCTGAAATGGCTTGATCAGCCATCTCATGAGTGTTGTCAAGACCTATAGTTGTTTTTTTATAGTTTTGTAATGGCCAAGAATAACACAGCCAGGTTTACATCATACTGCCTACAATAATGTAATCAATATTCATTCTACCTATAAACATGCAATTTTATATCACAGTCACATCTGAATGAAGGTTTACTGTGCTGTAATCTTACATAGTTCTCAATAACAACTGTTAACTTATGAAGTAACCCTGAAGTTTTTATTTGAGTTACAATGAGAGAATGAAAGAAAGGAATAGAGATTTTTATTGCCATGCAGGTGCAGGTTTCCCTCCTTCCATTGTTTTGTTCACACTTACACTACGTGTTGTATACTTTCATGAAGAAGTGAGTCTCACGCTCACTTGTGACCTAAAAGGCCAAACACAGCTGACTTGTTAGCAGTATAAAAGCACTTGTATCACCCCTCTGTGCACTAGAACCAAATGAACCATGGCACTGATGCTCACAAGGGTTTTACTCATTTCCCTGTAAGTAGCTGTATGCATATGTGTTAAGTATTTTCTGCTGTAATATTACTAAAATTGTTATTGTTGCCCTTTTGCTTCACATAGACATTTCTTTTTGCCCATACGGGGAAATGTTTTGCAACTTCAGAAAAGAGACTGGGTGGACAGTCCACCTTCAAGCATGATGGGTAATTATTACTTTGTAGTATGTTACTCTTTACACTGTAGCAAAAGACTGACTGAGTTTTACTGTTCTAGAGGGTGATGTGGAATGTTTCTCAGAGTACATGGAACTTTGGATCCATAGAATGAGAATCGAGGGACTGAGGCTTTGGCTTTCTGGAATATTACGGATTCAAGGTGAGCTATATGAACTTTGAATTTTTATACTTAACACTAAAGAGGAAAACCAAAAGGTCTATGGGTCACTATGAACTAAATTTGAACAAACAAGAACTAAAATGTAAGACAAGACACTCAAGACTGACAGGTTATTCTTTATTATTTGACTTTATCAATATATGTAAAACACTTATTGGATTATAATCAAGTCACCTTAGTTTATATAGCTCTTTTAACAATATAGGTTGTGTCAAAGCATCTTTACAGTATTAAATATATTGTGTCAATAATGCAAAAGGACAATGGTAAAAACACTTTTCAGTTAAAACGTAATATGTTGCACAGTAAAAAAGGCAGTGTAAAGTGTTTTAAACAGCAATAAAAATATATATATGTGTGCTAGTTATCTAAATATCTTGCTCTTTTCAGTGGGTTTGGTGTCCATGGAGAATCTAAACCGTCAGCTTTCTTCATGTGGGTTTGCCCTGAACAGAGATCTGGAAAAGAACTATGTCTTCAGAGTCATGTACAGTGGATGTTTTGTCCAGTTAGAGGTTAAAAAATGTTCTTGTTTGTCACTGAAACATATTCCCTTCTTCAATGTGTTACTGATAAGAATCTGAGCCCTCTTATCATTGTATCTTAGAATAATTTTTTTTTTTTTAGCATGGCAATTATGTGATTGTGCTGAACCTACTGAAGAGAGTGAGTCGATTTGGAGGCAGGACTCAAAAGTTTCTGATGAAGTGTCCAGCGGTGTTAGCACCTCCTAACAGAGAGTATATCCAGTGTGATTCAGACTTCATTCAAGTAAGAACAGTGATGATAATGTTTTTTTTCGTTCTTTCTTTCTTTTTTTACCTTTTTTACTTCTTTTGTGTGTTCAAGGTTACCAGAGAGATCCCCGTTGATAACTGGAGTAATGAGGTAATTTTGAATATAGTAATGTGTTCATATGTAAGTTTATTAAGACATTAATATATCTAATGTGGAATATTTCTGATGTGATTTTTCCATTCAGCTCGCCTGGTCTCTGGCTTTGAGTGGGAATCTGGTGGTGGCTTTGGAGGATTCCAGTCTTATTCAAGTAAATGTTGAAATGCACAAACCAAACATAACAGTTCAGGGGAGGAGAGACAGCATCTTAAGTCCTGTGCAGGTAAGACTGTGCCAGTTTGTAGCTGGGAAGATTTGTAGTTTATCAATAACAAATAGAGCAAGATGTTTTAAATAGATTTTTAATCACTTTTTATCATTATTAGGCTATTTGAACAATATGAAATAATACTATGTGTCTCTGTGGTATGTTCAATAAAAAAATTAAACATGCAAAATTTTTAATGTCACTTTTTTTAATCAGTTTCCTACATCCCTGCTGAATAATAAAAAAAAAATCTTGCTGAGCAGGTATTGCAAAAAGAAAAGTGGGGAAATAGTTATTTTCAATTTGAGGAGTATTTTTTTTTCAGACCATGCCTGAACTAGAATTATTTACTAAATTGTGCCACCTAATGGTATGTAATTGAATAGCATATTTTTTTTGGCTCAGCTCATGCAGGACAAAATGCCTAATGCTTTGTGCTTGGATTCAGTTAGAAGTATCCAAAAATACTGAAAAATTACCTCTAAACCTTATAAATTTTGTGTTTAACACAGTGCAATGGCAGGTTGATTTTAATGTAGACATTTAAAATCTACATATCTTTTTAGGTGTTCAAATCGGAAGGACATTTCTTACCTCTCAAACTGGTCAGTGGCCACTATGCCTACAGCATGGAGGGAACCTGCCCAAATGGTTTGTTATTATGGTCATGTCATGGCACATATCTTGCTTATTTTGCAAGGTTTTATCACTTACTTATTTAATAGCCATTCTGCTTGTTTCTTTCAGTGAACCAATCATCAACTGAAGGCACAGTGCTGTATGTCTATAAACGGCGTATGGGTTTGACCAAAAGAGGTGGATATCAAAATGAGACCCTGTCAGTCAGCAGTGTGATAGTGGAACAGACTGACTCATTCACCTGGTCAGAGACAAGTGATTTTGTGCAGCTTATCATTCCCACATCCCACATTCAACAGACAAAGGTTAGATGCTTATCATTTTATATGCACTATCGTTCAAAGGATTGTTTAAAATAAAGCAATACTTTTCTGTAGCAATGATGACTTAAATTGAAAAACAAAATGACAGTATAGTTATTTAATTTTTATTAAATGTGTTTTTATTTCAAATAAATGCATTCCTTTTAATCTTTCTATTCATCAGAGGAAACTGTTTTAACATTGAATGATGAGAAGAAATGTTTCTAGAGCACCAAATCAGCAAATGAAAATAATTTCTGAAGGATCATGTGACACAGAAGACTGGAGTAATGATGCTGAACATTCAGCTTTGCAAGCACAGAAATAAATTACATTGTAAATATATATTTAAAAAAAAAACATTGGTTTTAGTATCTTCAATTTATCTGAATACAAATACAATATTATTTGCTTGTTTAAATACAAGCTTTGTATGAAAATAGATTTGTATTTTAGAGTGTTGAAATTAGGGTAACACTTTTTTATTTATTTATTATTAAAAAAATAATATTTATTATTATTTCGATGGCCTACTTTAGATATTCAGCTAACAGTAAGTAACTTTGCAACTACATGTCAACTAGCAGTCATTAAAGTATTAGTAGACTGTCTGCTTAATATCTTCTAACACTTTGTTTTGATGGGTCCACAACATACTACATAATGACTATCAGAAACTATGCAAGTATATGTCAACTTATTCTACTAAAACCTAAACCTACCCTAACAGTCTAAGAGTTAGTAGACATTCTTGTTAATTCATAACTGCATTAGTTGGCATGTAGTTGACAGGTAGTTACAAAGAAACTTCTAGTTAGTAGAATGTCTAAATGGACTATCGAAATAAAGTGAAACCCCCCAAAAAGTTTAATAATTTTTAATTGGGTAAATATTCATTTTTTGTTTTATTTATTAATTCTGTTTTTTTAGGAGTGCACTGGTCAGGCAGGTGAGAAACTTCAGCAACATTTCTACAAGGTAGATGCTGTTCTCACCTTTAAAGAGACGAATCACAAAATGCACTGGACCATGGAAAACACCTCACCTTGTTCAGGTTAGTGTCTGTTCAAAAAGTTCTCAAGTCACTTTAAGGTGAAAACACTTTGCCGTGTTCAAATGAGTTAGTCTTTGACTGTCCGAGTCCTTAATCAGGTATCCAGAGCTTCAAGTTGCTACAATTGTTTTACAGAGAAGTTAAAATCACACCTCCATTTAATGCGTGATGACCCACAAGAAGCTGATGTGACAACACATTCACCCGAGGAGATTACAGACAAGCCAGAAGTTCCTGATTCTTCTCACAAAGAGTTTACTACTCCTGTGGCACCAGAGACTATATCTACAGCATCACAGACAGCTGATGAGGAAACCAGCATAACCTCGGTACAATCCCAACAACTCCAAACACCTGAGATTCTTAGTACATCATTGAGTCTTTCAACATAAATAGTGATGGTGATATGTAAAAGTATTTGCAGCTACAATTTACAGCCTAAAGCACGACAGAGATCTCTGGAGAAGCTCATCTGTGCATCAATGACAGTGAGGGGCCGCAATACAGAACGGATGGAAATTCAGGTACCAACTGCACATGTCAGTGGTTTTCCAAGCAACGTTATTACTATTGGTAGTCCATTAATCACAACAGATGTAATCACAGTTTGAAATACAGCTACACATTTAAGCGCCATTTTCACTCAGTCTGGGATTTACAACACAACAGTCAAGTGGACCCATGCATCTTTTCTGTTGACAAGCAAAGTGCCATTGGAATCACATGTGGGGAATGATTACATCAAAGACTGTGTTGGTCATGGCATTTAAATACGAGCTACTGTCTCAGAACTCCCTCAGCTGTGTGTGTCACATCTCAGGAAGAAATGTGGTGTCTAGCATTAAAAAAACTTGCACAATAACTATCCCCATCGCTTCCCTGAAAACAGGAAGTGCCTGGCAGTTTAGCAACAGAAGCTCATTACTTGGCTCTCTACTCTATTTCCTTGAGAAGCGTATAAGCGTATTTATTACGTTGCTCTCTGGAATACACTTTTCTAATTTGTCCCAACATTTGTATATTGATGCATATTATTTTGTTAATAATAAATATGGTCTCGAAATTGGATCTTCATCACCAGTTAATAGTAATACAAAAATTATATTATTTAAAACAAAAGTACAGTATTGATTACTGTATACTGCCATCCATAATAAATCAAATCAGGTATAATTATAATAGAAAATAAAAGAAGAACTGCTTCACTACTTGAATTTCTTCACTCTTATAATTAATTAAATATTTGGACATTTAATAGTTACGGCCTGGCATTATTTTCATATCTCTTGGACTCACTCTCACTTGTTTCTTGCGTCTCAGTTACTGAAATTAGCACATATTCATGTAATATTGTTGCAGTGTTCAACTTGTTGTTTTGTATCTTAAGTTGACAATTTTCTATGCATTATCCCTTATATAGAGTATGTATACAGATATATATTATAGCTTTCTTCCTGAAAAAATATAATGCATAATAAAGATCTTAAAGGTGATATGTAATCTAGATTTACATGCAGAGTGATTAGTGTTCTGGATGAACCACAGATCCTTTCTTGCTGAATCCTACAATACAATAGAGTTTTTATTCAAGGATTTTACCTCTTTTGTTATACAATAATTTTAAATGCACATCTTGGTCTCTTTAGTTACAGGAGCTGCTGACTAGCTGTCAGTGGCAATATGAGGAATAGCCAGAAGAGGTCAGTGTTGTTCAATATTTGGCTTTCGCTGAAGATTCTAAGGCAATGAGCGACGTGTCTAAAACTTTAGAGCATTTTGAGGTCAGTGTTCAGAACGCATATATGTGTTTTACATATGCATGACTGACACTTTATGTGCTTAATTTCTTTTTATTCAAAAGGCAAATACTGGGCATTCATGTACATTCTGATTTGATTTAGTGAGAAAACAACCACAGATGTGAGGTTAGTTCATTTGCATTTACTACGCCATTTCCCATGCTTGAATGAATTCAATTAGACTTTTGAAAGGGCAGGCCATTTTAATGTAACCCAGTCAAGATATTCTTCTAAATTCTGAGCATCTGGAAGAAAGACCACTGACACTCTGAAAAATTATTGTGATTACAGTTTCGATATTTGAGCAAACCAAAGAACACCCTTTCTCATCCTGATCGTGTTTGTGTCTAACAGTATGTGTTCTATATTATATGACAAAACAAGAGGCCATTTGTATGCGTTGGATATTGTGTCCTCTAGAGCTCTGCACACCGGCACAGTGTAATTCTCACCCAGGGGGTCAGAGGGGGGCCACGCCGCCAGAGTTTTCTTTGGCATCTGTTGCATGAACTTTTGAACAGGAAACACAATAACAGCACAAAGTACACCAACATCTCAAGTCTTTCATGTGGCTGTATTGAGCCATTATGTTATTAGTGTAGGCTTAAAAATTCCTTTCATGTTCCCCTCCTTTTCTTTTTCATATGAGTTGCACATCTGTGAGATGTTTGAATCCACACACGGGTTAAATTTTGCATTGTTTTCAGTAGATGTTTTGAATTGTCATAATTGATATGGATATGCGCTAAACCTTCACACATTCATTTTCTTTTATGTATAGATTTATTACAACTTTGGTTGATGCATACTGTATATCACAATAAAAAAAAAATAAATATATAACATGAAATGTGTGTGTATGTGTGTGTATATATGTATTATATATATATATATATATATATATATATATATACTTAAAGCCACCAGTGAAAATGTTTAACATTATTATAATATAACATTTAATATAACATAAATTTTAATGTTAATTTAATTATTATTGTAACAATCCAAATATTATATTTATAATTCTGAACAGTAGCACACATTTATTATTTCTCCTTTGATTTTAGTTAAAATAATGACAGCTTATGACATAATGACATTAACCACCAAAATGATTAACTTCAAATTTTCTTTTTTAAATGAAGTTATATTAAATTTGATTTGATTTATTTTATAATTTAAGTAAAAACAACCAGGTTGGTTATACTTTAAGCAGCTACTTAGTTTTATTTATTTATTTATTACAGTGTACTGTAATTCTGGCTCCGTAAAAGCAGTCTTACTATTGCAGCTCAAATCTGTTTCCACAACAGGACTAGAGCTGGCAGAGGAAAGAGGCTCTTGGAAGGGAAGGGAAGGCTTTGGTGGTTATGCTCTGACTCTTTATCTTACTTGCTGGGCAATTACAGAATCATGGGTCAACCATGCATGTAACCACAGCTTCGTTGCACAGTAGCAGATGTACTCATGGCATTAGCTGGTAGGAGCGTGAAGGTAAACATAAACAGATGCAGCTGGTTGCTAGGGACACTCGCCAACTTGTGTACCCTAATGATTCCCATGTGTGCGGGTGCAGATCTGCAGCAGCGGGCAGAATGCAGGCATACGCTGTGTTTCAGACTTTCTCAATGAGATATTTGTGAATGAGTTTAGCAGCAGTGGTTTTTGGGAGGGTTCCCTGTTGGCATCGTGCCCCTCCTAGTAAGTTAAAGCTGATGAAGCAGTTTTCTTCGTGTCTTCTATTTGCCATTGATTATAATGTTTTGAAATTAATGGAAAAGTATTTTTTATTAGTGTGCCACATGAGCGTTATGAAGAGATTGCTCTTAAAGCCCATTTGCTTTTGCAAAGTTTCCTTTTATTGCATACATCATTGTACAATGACGATTAATGTAATCTATTTGTGGTTATGCATTAGGCCTAATCTACAACTTCCCATTTGTGTGTCATACCAAGCAATTCCAAAAATAGCCCAAGACATTTAATGGATGCTTCATGTTATTTTATAACACAACTGGGGGCTCCAAAAGTCTGAAAATTTGAGTTTAGGCCGACAAATCTAATTTAATCCTGAACATATAATGTCTTAGATTTTATTTTTAGGGATGTCAAATAAATAAGAAACATTTACAAACTTTTCAGCCAGATTGTTATGGTAATAGTGCAATTTATAACAGGAAAAAAAACAACATTTTCACTACTTGACTTTTGAACCCATACTACCATTTACATTTTTCAGGTTGATAAGATAATTTTTTTGCACTTATTTAATATTTTTCAAGATTATTTATATAAAAAGGTTAAAAAACAGTATTTATTTAAAATGCTAATCTTTGTAACTATATGAATATGCATGTCTGTATTGTCACTTTTGATTAATTGAATGCATCCTTACTAAATGGAATTATGTTTATTTAAAAAAAAATTAAGGTGATGTAATTTATGAGCATTAACATTTGTAGCATTTTTATCAAAATTAATAACACTTTAAATTGGAATTAATCTTCTTTTTTTCTTTTGTCTTTGACTTAAGAACTCAGAAAAAGGGTTATTATAACCAAGCTCCTTTTCTCAGTGTAGGTTAATACAAGAAAATGTTTTTCAAAGGCAGCTATGATAATTCCTCAAAGGTTATATCCACACAATGCAGTCGTCTTTTATTTCTGTGACTGTAAAGAATATCTTTTGCGCCCTATCTTTCATCTTTTTACAGATTATGGTCTTTTCTGATTGTGACAGCTATGCGGCGGTACACAGGACAGAACTATTTGGAGATTTCGATTTAATCGTGACACATATTGCACTGTCTTGTCCTGGTCTCCGTTTGCGTTCACCGAGTTCACAGTTCACCAAGGCCTGGTTTGAAGATTGTCAGTTTGAACTCGTTTCGTACGTGCCTAATATTGCAGTGTCTGGGAGGTCCCTTTTTGAACCGTGTCCAGGCCTGTAGCCCAGATGAGATCTTTAGGAAGGGGCTCAGTTCTAGTGATATCCTGTGTGTGTTCGCCATCTGAATACACACAAGGCCTGATTCCACTCTACGAGTGTGTGTGTGTGTGTTAATGACATCCAGGTTAACCAGGCTTCCAAAGAACTCGGTGGAACCAAAGCGAAGGCTGATATTTTGATTAGAGAACGATTTCGCTTAGATCCACTGCTTCTGTTCGACTGGAATGAGTTGCTCCAGATCTCGGTGTCAAACTCCCCCACTCTCCCTCCCCTTCTCCCAGCATCCTCTTTGCCGTGAAGCCCTCTGCCAACAGCCTGCGCCTCTCCTCTCTCTCTCATTAACCACAACTGTCAGATCCTCCAGATGATGAGCAATTAAACCAGATAATAAACGCTTGCCATCAATTCCTGTTTGTTTGTTGTTGTTGTTGTCGTTGGCGGCAGGGGCTCCTCTCATGCCACCTTAGCGCTAACTAGTACTTCTGTAATGCACCACCGGTAGCAGAATCGCTCTCTCAGAGCCTTCTGCCAACACTAACAAAGCTCTAACTGCTCATTGTAAGGCACCAGATTGATAATAAGGCACACTGAATGTTAACAATTAGATCATAATCAGAGCCAGCACGCCAAGGCTGCTCTTTTATCCCCTGCTTGAAAGAATGGCAAACAAAGCTCTGCAAACTGCTAAGATAAAATATTACCTCTGAATAATCATGTCTCTCAGCTACCAAAAGCCACGTAAGCTGTACAGCGCTGTGCATACGACGCACGGTAAAGACTCTTGTGTTTGCTCATGTATTAGCGCGATAAGACAGTCTTGCTATGTTTTACTAGCCATCTCTTCTGGAAGAGAGGTTAAAGGTGGAGTTATGTCATTTCTGCCCATTTTCATGAACAAACTGAATTTTATATATGCTGCTGTTCATAAGTTTGGAGTTCTTTTTTATAAAGAAATTAATACTTTTATTAAGCATGGTCGTATTAAATTGAACAAAAGTGACAGTAAGTTTTTTTTTTGTTTTGTTTCGTTTTGCTTTTTAAAAAAATATTTTGAACTTGGAAAAAGTGTATTTCAGTTTACACAAAAATATTAAACAACAAATCAGTATTCAACATGGATAATAGAAGAAATGTTTCTTGAGCATCAAGTCAGGATATTACAATGATTTCTGAAGGATCATGTGACACTAAAGACTGGAGTAATGCATGCTTGGAATAAAATAACTTTTTATTTTAACATTTTAAAATATTGTTTAAGTTGTAATAATGTGACATGTATTATTGCTTTTACTTTTTTATTTATTTATTTATTTTATCCAATAATTGCAGCCTTATACCAAAATATATTTACAGACTACAATTCTGTAAACGGTATTTTTTTAATTATATAATTATTTGTCAAATGTATTAAAATATTTTATTTAAAAAAATTTAAAATGGCAAATTAAATTTTACTATTTGTTTTTTTTTTTATTTGTTTTCCTTTTTTTTTTAAGTCTACAATTCCTGGTTTACTAGCATATAATGCATACCTAATTATTACATAATTACAATTTTTATCTATTTTATAAAGGAAACGTTGAATTTTTGCTCTAGTAAGGCCGCTTAATCAGATCAAAACAAGGTTAAACTCTGTAACTGATTAAGTTTGTGCTTCAGTCTCCAAAAAAAAAAAAAAAAACACATCAGTGTTTTGATATAAAATTAACCCTCAGATGGCTTGCACATATTTAATATACTATTCTTAGCCGTCAGGTCTAGGATGAGTTATTATTTGTCTGTGTTACTGTTTAAATGTAATTCGTCTGAAGTTCACATTTTCAACATGTTGCTTCAACCCTTGTCCTGTAGATCACAACTGAAATGTTGCTCGTTTTTTTGAGTATGGGCCAAGTAATCGTTTCAAACATCTTGAACTTTGAGACTTCCTTTGCCACAGAGCCCTAAAAACAGGTTTTGTTATACTGGAAGTTTCTTGACAGAATAACTAAACAGTATCCATATATCTGTCACAACACAGGGCAGGTCTGCCAGGAAAAATACACGGGCTGTTCACTTGAAGAAATAAAAAAAGACGCACAGAAATCTACGAAACATCTGATTTCCCCTTCTCCATGGAAAAATGTAGGTGCCTCTTTGTTTTGAAATAGAATTTCCCTCGAAAATACTTTGGAAGCTAAACAAAAAATTGACCATCATTAGATTTATTGTCTTTTCGGCCTTTGTTTCTGCAGGCTGTTTATGACTTTGCCATGGAAACGTAGGGATTATTTACTCTTGAGTCGGTTTACAATAACCTTCCCTTTCCTGACCAAACAACAAAGGAAATATCGGGTCAGGCGTCTCCCTGCTAACTTCATCTGGCAGATTTTGTCTCACTTTCAGTGTGTGTATATACAAACCCCGATAATGATGCGTTCAAGGGTCTATTTTTGAGCTTGAGCTGATGAAACTCTTGAACCTCATCCTGTTTTGCCCACCTTCTTGAGTTTAGTGGAAACAGTGAATATAGATTTTACTAAAACACTTCTATTTAAAAGTACACTCAGCATCCTGGACGTGAGGCGCATTTGCGTCACGGTGAGTCACGGAGTCGTCTGTGATTGGGACTTGGGAATTTTCTGTGGGGATTTTGGAAGAGATTGTTAATCTTGAGTGACAAAAGACCAATTTCCGCTGCAGTCTTGTGTATGAAGGGGCTGATTTGAATAGATGTGGCATTGTGACCAAGAGGCAAGCTGGTTGTTTTGTAGGATTTTGGGGGATGGGCACGATGTTCCAGGGGACAGTATGTGCTGATAAATTCTCATGGCTGGAGATGCCCCTTTCTGACATGAGATGAGTCTGTGTGATGCTGTGTGGACGTGCTGTCTGACAGCCACCCAAAGGCTCCTGTGGCCCCAGGAGCCGAGATTCAGAGCAAACGGAAAATTGTTTTGTTTCTTTAGACAGATCAGTGCCTGAAGAGTTTGGGTACTAGTGAAAGCTGAGTGAAAACTGTGCGAAGTCTTGTAAATACGGAGCAATTTGCTGTCTAGATGTTATTACATTAGGGCCCTGTTTTACAGACAAGGCTTAGACCAAGCCAGGATTAGGCCAAATTAAAGACTTTTAATCATGTTTAATTATTAATTTTCTATATAATAGAATATAATAATATCCTATCTATCTTATCTATCTGTCTAATCTATCTTTTATATTTTGTATAAATATCAATAAATCGTATATTTAATTTGATTGTACTTTTGTATTATAGATTTTTTTAGATGATTAATTTTAGAATTTTTGTTTTTACATTTTTTTTTACAATATAACAAATTTAGCAATATTTATGAATATTTATTTATTTATTTATTTACATACATAAACAAACAAACACACACACACACACACATATATATATATATATATATATATATATATAAAATTGTATTTATGTGTGTTTTTAAAAAAATACACTTTCAACCTTAACCTTTAACTTTTCAGTGTTGTCTTAGACTGTTTTCTTAATGTCAGGTATTTGTTTCAGACATTAGAACATTTATACGTATATGTTTTAAAATTCATGTTTTTTCACAACAATATTTATTGCATTTTAATTGTAACACAAACCTAACAACAAGAAATCACACCTAAAACAGTGTTCAGTGCCTTGAGAATTACAATAAAATTACAAAATGTATTTTAATATTATAGAACGAAGATGAGGTTCCAAATAGGGAGTCCAAACCTCATAAAATTGTCCTGTTACCTGATGTAAAACATAGAGAAGACGCTCCAGTGGAATAAAATTCATAATTACTCTGTTCTTATTTCGCAGGGTAATATTTTGGTCATGAGTGAAAATTATAATGACACAGATGAGATAAAACCAGAAAGAGCATGTCGTGAATGTACTTAATGGGCGATAGTATCACACTAGATCAGGTACGATTTACATCAAGAGTTACTTTAATAAAGACTTTTCAAATTGTACATTGAAATTCAATTAGAGTGTTGAAAGCATAACCAAAGCCGTGAAAAATGAACTCGTTGGGGGGGTGGCCGTCCTCCATTTTGCCCCAAGGCAAAACAGCCCATTAATTTATTGCATTTTAACTTTATTCACATATGCATTTAAATGTTACTGCCCATTTCTGTTCTAATGCATTACATACAGAGCCCTTTTAAAAGCCTAACAAAGATTATTTTAAACAAAAGGACAGAGAATCTGTGCAAAAGGGAAATACACTGATTTTAAATGCATTAATACTTTAATAAATCACTTTACTTTGGTTGTTAAATGGCCCGTCTTAATTAGAAGATTGTCTATTTTTTTCATTCTTGCATCAGTGGGTATGAAGCTCTCCTTTGACTCCACAACAAAACAAAGCTTGAGGTCTGGGATCCTCTTCCTTTAAGAGAGGAGCTAATCAAAGCTTTAGTCATTAACAGCTGCAAAGTAAATATAAGTTTACCTGGAGGTCATTCCACTGCATCTGTTGAATTATGTAGCAATTACATTGGATGGAAAGTTGTTGTTTGTTGCTTACAGTGTGCCCAGTAATGACAAGAGCAGGGCAGCCATGTCAAAGAGGAGGACCTCCATTCCTGATTCAGATTTTGTAAGCTAATCATTTGAAGTATGCTTGTTAGGCCACTTAAAGTTTTACCATTAATCCACCTCTGATATAAATTATGCATTTTTTTGCATCCTATGCAGCTAGCAGGAATACAAGTCTTTCTGAAATCTTAATCACAAAAGCTTTATGAGGAGCAGGATGTCTAGAAACAATATAGTTATTGATTTAAATGTAAATGTAATTAAACTAAAGTTCCAGGTTTAGTACATGTTGTGGCCGACTGTTAATGTAATGTTAAAAATAAACATAGTTTGACACTTCCCTTGTTTTGGAAAAAAGCAGAAATCAGTTATAGTGAGGCGCTTACAGTAAAAGTGAATGGAGGCAATTTTTAAAACATAAATGTGACCCTGGACCACAAAACCAGTCTTAAGTCGCTGGGGTATATTTGTAGCAATAGTCAAAAATACATTGTATGGGTCAAAATTATTGATTTTTCTTTTATGCCAAAAATCATTAGGAAATTAAGTAAAGATCA
>JAUCMS010000050.1:6369644-6394559 GCA_032357445.1 Enteromius radiatus | reverse complement strand
AAACGCATATATTATGTAAAGAAAAACTTTTATTTTGGATGCGATTAATCGCGATTAATCGTTTGACAGCTCTATAAAAGCACTTATTCTTATGTTGTTGTTTTGTATTTGTATTATTTGAGCTTTAAGACCTGCTCACACCAAGACTGTTTACACCTAACTGTTAAAAAAACAGTCACAGTTCAGTTGTTGACTGTAGATATTGGCTGTCAGTGCTTTTATCATCAGCTGTAATGAAAATTAAAATATAATAATTTAATCATCCTCATGTCATTCCAATTCTCTTTGACTTAGAATCAATTTAAAAAAATAAGATTTTCCATTGCATGGGCCAAAAAACATAAACAAGAATTTTTCAAAATGGAAGAATTGGAATTATGTGAGGGTGAAAAAATTATTTTAACTTTAATTTGAAAAATCTCTTATTGACCCTAAATATTCCTTCAATGTACTTGCTATTGTCCATTCAACAATTATTTTTATTTATTTATTTTAAATAAAAACAACAAATACATTTTGGCAGATCTCTCAAAAATTTAAGCTACACAATGTTGAGAGTCATAAATTACTCAAGAGAGGCAAGAAAACAGGACAGAAGTTGTTGGATGTGAGAGATATGCATTATAGATGGTAAAACTGTGTACGGAGCTCTGCTTTTCCTTGTTTCAGCATGCATTTCTCCATTTGTCTCGTGTTGCTAAATTTTTAAGATTTTTTTTTTTTCATGTCAGATTGATGCCACTTCTGATTACTGAATTTACACCCGAATCGCAGCTGACAAGACTTGGTCGGCGCATTACAGCAAAAATCACCTGGGTATTGAAAAAGTAACAAGTAATTTAAATATTAAATGCACTTTCTCAGAAAAGTGGCAAAATCATTTGAATTAACAGAAAAGATGCGAGGCCCTAATTGCAAACATTTTGATTTATTCATCCATATTTAGAAAGCCCCGCACATTTCCTGCTCCTCTGCAAACACTCGCATTTCTTCTCTCTATAATAAAGCAAGAGGAATCTCTAAGTGCCTGTTTTATTTATTTATCCTAAAACAGAAGGATTCTTCTAGCTTAATGCAGATTTTGCCATTCGGAGACGGAATAATGGATGGTGGCCTCATGTATTTTTAATGGCTGCATGTTGTGTGGCAGATAAACATGGTGTTTGAGATGTTTTCTCTCCGCTGAGCTGTGTATTCCCAAGATGTGGCTGTACTCTGTACACCGGGAAACCGCAGCCACAAAAAGACCATTTATACGACCAATAAAGAAAATGACATTTTCAGTGAGTTTCAGTAAGTCACGACTGGGCTGGATGGTTTGCTTGCAAAAGGACATGAAATATATCACTTCATATCACAGGGAAAAAAAACCTAATTTCCCCCGACCCATATCTGCTGTAATCTAGCCACTTTGCTTTGTTTCTCGACCTTTCAGAGACATTGACACGTTGTCGGATACATGTTCTGCCCGAAATCTCTCGGGATTTTACCTGTTGCAGCTTAAAAATAGAAGCTGATTTAATGAATGAAATCATTTTGGCCACTGAGACTAACTGCAGTCTTACTAATAATGTGTTTGGGCTGATTTTTAATAAGTCATCATAATTACGTGGAGAATTTGATTGGGCATCTGTGCTCAGGAAGATGAAATATGTTGTGTGGGCATGACGGTAAAGGATATTGCTTGCTGTTCATACATAATTGAGAGATCTTGAATGTCAGACCTGCGGGAGCAAATGCCGGAAAAAGCATTGGAGTTCACCAACATCAGATGCATGGCAACCGCTGCATGCTGAATATCTGTACTGGAGGGACATGTGTCAAAGATGAGATGGTTTGGGATCTCAAATGACAAGGGATTTTTGTTCTTTATTTCCCTATATGTTGGTTCATAAGGCTAAAGAAAAACTTTATTCCTAATGGATGCAAATGAAATATTCATTTTAAAAAGCCATTGTATAACTGTATAAATGCTCATTGTTGATTTATTCAGCGAGCAATATATTGCTTAACAAGCCACAGTGAGCAAGACTGAAGGCTTTTAAAAAAAAAAAAATGTTTGTAGATTTGGTTTTAAAAGTTATGACTGTCAATAGAATGTGCATTATTACGGTCATAGTTTTCAAGCAGTTGTCAGAAAACTAAATTAAATAATGTAAGCCATAAATGTTGTCCATATGTAACTTTTTTTAAATCACTCACAAAAAAGTTTTTTTTTTTGTACTATTTATTTATTTTTACTCTCTCACAAAAAAAACGAAACAAAAAAAACACAACAGCGATAAACATTTGTGCTTATATATGAAGTTTATTTGCAAAAAACAGAGTTTTTAAAATTATTTTTATGTTACCATTGTTTTATTGTGTTTTTATTATTATTATTATTATTTGTATTTTTTACTTACTCAAAATAACCCAACTGTGTTTTGATTACCTGGAATACATGATGAAAAAAAAATATCTGTTTATATACATTTCATATCTGTGTATATACATTTTTTTAGATGTATTCTGTTGACCAAGATTAAATATAGTTATATATTTATATGCAGATTTCCCCCCCCCCCCCCATTTTTTTTTATACCCAATTTATTGCCATTTTGAGCTGAATTTTCTGCTTTCAGATTTACTTAGTGTCACATGATCTTTCTGCCTAATATTTTTGTGGGTACAGTGATAGCTTTCAGGATTTTTTTGTGGAAACTCAAACGAGCAGCATTTGTTTGGAGTAGAATTTTTTTTTAAACATCACGAATACTGTTACTTTACTTTAATACTCAGTGCATCATTCTTTCAAGTGAGTGGTGATACATTTTCTTAGTTTGCCTTTAGTGTTTTGAGAGCGTTATTGAAGTATTGTGAAGAAGCATGTTGATATTCTTTGCTAATCACAACAGCATACACACAGCTAACAGTTCCTCTAGCATCAGAGCTTGAAAACTGTGTTTTCCAGTATGTATCCGTGTCCAGGACTGGCGGTCAATCATCTTTCGGTTCTAGCCGCTCCCTTGCGCTTAACACTCCGCATCTGTCTACCTTGCCTGCTTTCATGCATTATAAATGAAATTTGAAATCATGATAAAAGCAGACAGTGTCACTTTTTGCTAGTTTCTGTTTGCCTGCGATCTGATTTCATTGGTCTTCCACCGTGAGCTTGAACTGCTCTGTTCTTGTAGTCTCTGACTCTATTTCTCATAACACACTCTCTCTCACAGGCCTCTTACGCTTCTTCTAGGAGGTCTGTGCTATGAGAGTCGTCCATAACACGAAAACCTGACTGTGTAACTCAATGAAATACGGGAGCTGACAGGATGCTATTTATTTCCTGTTGAGCCACAGTCTCCACTAAGATGAATGGAGGGTCTGTCGTTCAAGCGAAGAGCCAGCTTTATTTTTCTGACGTTTTCGTGTTTAATGCGATATATATTTCATATGAGCCATCTTTGTGCGCTCTCCCCTTTTTGCATTTTCTTTTAAAGCTCAGATGCAGTTATTGATGTGCTGGCTTGAGTACATTATGCTTTATTTGTCGGTAAGCACCATTTTTGCATATTGACAGTAACAAGCAAATGCATGTATGGAAATTCTAATATAAATTGACTGATGTTTAGAGGCCTGGATTCTGCTCGCTAAGCTCTTCTGAGACTTATATACAGTTCTTTATTGCTAATCCTAGCAAGCAGCTTTAAAGAGTCCAACTTTTGACTTTTATCTTGTATTACAGTAATGACATATGGCTCCTCTCTCTAATGTGTGTAAAGCAATGAGGGGAAAAAAGGCAGCAACATGATGAAAAGGGAGCTGGGTCTATCTTGATATTTCGGAATGGGGTGGGTAATCTTTCTATAATGGCTTTAGCTTTATGATGTTACTATTTCATCGGGTTGGCACACCTTTTATGGAATTTTTGTATTCATGAGAAAATAAATACAAGGACAAACTAATGATGGAATGGGAGGAAGACGCCATACTGTTAGATTTTTAGTTTTTTTGTGTGTGTTTATATTGGACATGACAGACACATCTTAGTCGTATGCTGTTGAAAAATCTGTATTACAGGGCAAATCTCATGGGAAATGTCAAGAAATGTCCAGGTTATATTTGATCACAAAAGGAATCATATATTTACATTTGGGTAAAAGATGTCTAGATGACTGCATCAAAAGAAATTCACAAAAATGAATGTTAAGTGTCTACATATTGTAAGTAAATGTATGCAAAGTCTCTACATTTAAGGTCTTTGTCGTGTTTTACCCATGTATAAGAGTCCTATCTTTAGTAACATTTTGGAAACATTATGGCAGCATAAGCAATGATTTGAGTAGTTTATTAATTAATATATTATGTGTAATTTTTTTTTCTTATTTTTTTTATTTTGATAATTTTCTAAACAGTTTAAAGATTTATTTGTTATAAAAATAGATTTAAAATAATAAAAATGAGCTTTTTATGGAGAAATGTGATACGTGTGTAAGCATTTTTCCTTTTGAGTTTGGTATACAATATGACCCCCCCCCCACCCACAATAAATATATATATATATATATATATATATGTGCGTGTGCATGCATTAAAGGGTGATTCTCATGAAAATTGTGTTTCACTCAAAACATGAAGCCTGTTTTAGACAATACTTTTAGATGGAAATATTGTTATTATTGTATAATGTGTCATTTTAACAAAAAAAGCATTTCTAATGAGACTTGAGAGGGAAATGTCAACACAATGCAAACATTTTTATTGTAGATTTTGAAAATATATGTGGAAAACATATATATTCTCCCTGATTTTTATTTTTTTTTTATCATTGCATGATATTTAATAATACTTTAAATCCTTTATATACCTTCATTATGAGTTCTGAGTATGTGCCTTTTATTAGTGAGGTCATTTTATAAGGTCAGCTAAAGTAGCTTAGACCTGAGCTGAGTGGACAGGAGTGGATTCAGTTTGTTTTAGTTGTGCGTTTTGATTTCCAGTTAGATCTTCAGTGTCTATGACCTGTCCCAGTCTTCGTCCACCTCACCTTGTGAGTTAATGTCTCAGCTGACAAGGCTGTTCACATCACAGTCCTGTCCTCAACATTACTGTTCACAGGAAGACAGAAGCAGGCCCAGTGAAAGCTGTCAGAAGTAGCAGTGTGTATAAGTAAATATGCAGTTAACGTTTTTTCACCGTTATTTGCTTAGCACAGAATAAAATAAAATGGCTTTAAAAATGAGACCTGTATGAATCACAACACTTTTTTTTTTCTTGCACGTATAGTGAAACTTTTGAATGAGATTGTTTTTGTATTTTTTCTCCTCATGTTTTCAATGCTTAAAGATTTTGTACGAGATGCTTATAGACAGCCTCAAACAGAATCAAGCCTCTTTGAATCTGTTTAGATGATTTTAAAAGGAGAGGGATGTCTACGAGATTTATGGCTTTGCTGTCTTTCTCTGGATTGATGCTGAGCTTTTTCCGGCCCTTTCTGCTTTTACAGCATCATCTTGTATCCAGAGACATGGCATCAACCCAGTAAAGTCCCGTTTAATGTTCAATACTCAATGTTGAGGACCAAAAAAAGATTAAAAAATCCAATGTAAGTGTCTTTCGCTTTAGTTTGTCGCCATCCATACGTCACTGATGTGTTACTTGTTCTCTCAGAGTGAGCGTTCACAAACAAAATCTTAGAACGTAAGCAAGTAAAAGCAATTGTGCGATTTCCTTTGTGAGCATTCTTCCTTCCCCCTCTTTCTCTGGGTTCATTTTAATTCATGGTATTGCTATGTAAATGAGAACGCTGGCTGAGAGCGAAGGAAGGTGAGTTATAAGGACAGGTGAAGCAACGGAAGGGCATCTGTTTTGATCGGTTGTTACGCCGCATGGCATTAAGGCTCTAATACAATCGGGCTTAACACAAGCTTATCGTTTGAACAAACAAGACAACTGTATCTTTCCCTCAGTTTCACAGTGGTGTGCAATACGGGGCAGTAAAATGACTGATGTTTGTAAAACGAGACAGTTGTGCCCAGTAAGCATTTTTACATGGATGCACTGGAGTTTTTATGTGGCGCTTCATGAGCCTAGCTGTCTAATGCACCCTGACACTCTGTTTTGATATCATTACTACATTATACTGGCAATTTTTGAGTGAAAAAATACACTACTTAGAAAGTCGAAATTCATAAATAAATTTATGTCAAACTGCACTTAATATTGATTTTGTTAGTGTTCAGATTCAGTAATAAGGTAAAGGGTGCATGAATATTTAAATATGATCTTCATTTCTGCATCTCCTAATGGCCTGAGCTCCTCCACACTCAATTTAAACACAATTTAGAAACTATAATGTATTGAAAAATACAGGGATTTGGCAATAAATCATGAAGGGAATATCTCAGACCTATTATAAGGTAGTTCAATATTGGCCCCCAGAGGGGCCCGCACAATTAGATTCCTGTTTTTAAGCTGTTCAATTATCCTCCTGCTCCCATTTCAAGGGACTTCTATACCTTTTAAAGCATTTAGCTTATAGAAACAACACAGTGGTCTGGTATTAAAAAAATGTAAGGGGAGGCAAGGGAGTTGAGGGGGTGGATATGGTCAATTTTGTCTATGTGCATTTCTGGAGGGAAAATGGCATTTCCATAAGCAAAATCATTTTCTTGATCAGTAGGCTATTTTTTGTCTTGATTCCTATTTAATTGCTACGACAAACAATGAAATGAAAAAAAAAAACTGATAGTGTAAACCTTTTTATAATTTTCTTTTTTTCTGTCCTTTTCTATTAAAACATTTTTTTTTCATTGATCTTGTTTTAAGGATATTTATATTTAGAGTTAAACACACAATATTTATTTTTAGTGTAGTGTTCAGGTTTTACAGTAGTATTTTAAATTTAAATGGATTTTATTAATCATTTTGTATTTTTTATTTTAACAGTTCTCAAGTAACTGTAGGCATATTTTGGTATGACAGAACGACACAAATGCTCAGAAGATTAATTCATTCATTAAACACGTGCATTTACTTATTTTTGAAATATTTTTTGTTAAACAAATTGTTTTAAGAGTATTTAGTCATTTTTTTCACCTGCAAAACAAGACAAAAATGCTAATTAAGAAAATGATTTACCGGTTTCATAAGAATATTTTCAATTTCCACAAGCCTCGTTGTGAGAATATGTCCATTTAGTGCTTAATGAGAATCTCTCCCATGTAGTCTCTAAAATGGTTTGTAATATTGCCAGGTTTGGTGTCTTGAGAGATGTTGCGGTGTCTAGTGGATGTGATTGGGGATGAGGTGAAACTAATGAGTGGTTTGAACGCTTCGTCAGTGATTATTGAGTCGAAGGAACGGCTTGCACAATCGTTCAAGTAACAGAATCGTAGATGACACTTTCAAAAGGTCACCCTAACCAAAACATTCTCATTTGTCCACATGTCTGTAATGTCATCACATGTTGATGTATAAAGCGTCAGTGCATCCTATAAGCACATGCAGCTTTTATTTGAACCAAACGCTCTTTAGCACACAAACACATTACACAATTTTAAACAGTTCAGTGTGTGCAGTCCCACCGCTGGCTCCATCCAGACCTCAGCGGCTCTGTGTTTCACACCATCTCAGTTGAAACAGCTGATTCTGCTTCAGTTTTGGAAAAAGCCTTTGTGTACATTTATAACCCATATGGTTTCTATTCACAAAATCACACATTGTCATTCTCGCTTGTTGTCCAATAATAAAAGAGACTGCCTCAGCACTGCTGAGAGGCATTTTGTCAACATATTTACATTCTCAATGTCAGTGTGAAATAAGGACATCAAAAGGGAATGAATGGCGGCTGTCATATTTTCAACATGAAGTCGTTTCTTCTTATTCCACCTCGATGGATGTCACATGTAATGTAAAAGTAAGAACTTATGCATTAATAATAATGATGACTGATGAAAATTATGCTTGGTTTTAGCTTAACTTTTTCCTTTTGCTTTATCAGAATTAAAAATGCCAGTATAATATTTCTCTTGCTTTTCATATCATGCAGTTTTCTCATTTGGGGTCTTTTATTTGAAGGTGCATGATATACAGCGTTTATCCTAAAATATATGTTCTGGGGTCTGTTTGATCTATTAGCTGTGTGACTGGGGTGGTCAGTGATTAGTATAGAGTGTATTATGTAAAGGTGGCCTAGCTCTGGTGGCTAATGGCCGGGCTGTCTACATAAGTTATGGATGTACCCTTTTGAGCAGAGGGGTCGCACATAAAGGACCACCTTTTTAATTCACAGTCACCCACGGTCATGCTAAATGGCTGATACTGGAATTGAAATCCTAGTTTATACCCATACACACACTCTTTGTTCCAAATATAGCCATTAACTTTGATGGTTCAAGAGAGGTACATTTTCCCCCTCTTCATTTTCACAAGGTTAAACATTTTCTATGGCGGCTATAGTCTAAACATTTTCTATGGCGTGTCTTATGAATATACCACGCTTATGTCAATTGTGTTAACGGTGTACACAATTAGTATATCACGGCGACATGTGAAGAGTTGACAGTGAAATTAGTTTTATTATTTGATTTCAGATATCTTCTAAAACATATGAGCTGATTTCTCGTTTGAAACGCAAAAGGATACAGTTTAAGGAACTGCAGTGGTTGATTTCTTTTTTTTCCCATGCATTTAAATTGAGTACTGAGGCTTTTATGGAAAAGAAGGGGTACATACCATGAAAGTATCAAGAGAGTTGTGCACATGACTTATGAACGTGTTATATTTTATATGATAGCTTTGGGTGATGAATGACTGCTGGCACATTTGGAAGTGTTCATAAAAGTACAATGTCCAGCTTGATTCCATTCTTTTGAATCTGATCTTATTTTAGTGTTTAAAAGAATAATTCTTACTGTAAAATTTACAGTAAAAATATCATAGGAGTGTTTGCCAGTATTCTATTACAATAAATATAGTAGCAGCATTTTAGGTTTTACGGTTTTAACTTAAATTTACAGTTAAATAGTTAATAGTTCATTAACTGATATAGTGTTAGTATACCAAACTTTTGAAGTACTGAAATCTGTTTTAAATGCATTAATAACCACCAAATGCAGGTGGTGATGAGAAAGTCACTTAATGAACCAAAGCCCAAACAGCTTTTAAATATGAACATATATACAAGGTGCTCAGTGTCATTCACGCACAAACACTAAACACCATCATAGTGAAACTCATTGAACTGAAATATGCAAAAAAAAAACATTAATTTAACAACATTACACATAACATAACAAATTATGTTAATGTCAGTTTGCATTTTTCCCCCTTTACATTTTACAGAACTTCACCATTTAACAGGTTTTTGTCATAGCATTTTATTTACACTTTTTTTTACAGTGTGGTATTCAGTGATGAATAAATGTCTATTAAAGTTTTCAACATGTATATTAAGCTTACTGTTAACCATTCAATAGGATTTTACTTTAGCATTTTCAGTTTTTTACTGTTTACAGTCATACGACTGATACAAACTACTATGGCTGATTTAGTTGCAAATGTCAGCAGATTCAAAAGTGACTTCAAATGTAAGTTTTTGCCTGTCTTCTTCTTCTGGCATCTTTAGAGCACTTTTTTAACCTTGTTTTTCTTTCTCTGGAAGAAAAGAAAGTCATATAGATTTGTAGCAAGTTAGCAACACACGTGACAGTAAATGCTGAATTTTTCTGTGAACTGTCCCTTTTAATATTTTCAAGTCCTTTCTTGTCAGCCCCTCTGTTATGTACATATGGAAATATGGAATTCTCTGCTGGTGCTTTTACACAGTCAATAACACTTTTCATTCTCGCTTTGACACATGAACACACTTAGCGCGGGAACCTTTCATGTTAATTGTGTCTGTGTTCCAGCTAAGACCCTTAAAACACAGACGCCTAGTCCCCATCTGCCACATAACACTGATTGCGAATGTAGCAAAATCCTGATTACTGAATTTCTGAGCAGCTCCTTTGTGTACGCCACTTCATTTTTCCTCTCTTGAGTAGATTATTAAAAATTGATAATTCTTTGTAATGGCCTCATTTCTGTCAGTTTTCATATTTTAATCTGGTTTTAAGGAAAACAAGATACATTAATCAAATATGACAGAACACTCTCTTAATGTAATCATGCAGGGGAATATGAATTGCAAATGCACGAGCTGCCCCCCCACCCGCCCATGTTCTTCCATTAATGTTACAAAATAAAATAATCATGACCATTTTACATAGAGATCGACGACATGCGATGCAATGGAATATTTAAAATCAGCTTAGTTGGAAATGGTTGAAAGTCAAGGCTTTGCAGCAAAGTATTGTGCGGTTTAAACAAATGCAAAATGACACCTGCATTGCTTAGACCATATTCTCACCAGTGGATATGAAACAAGGATGTTATTCGTCTTTTATATTGTGTAGTTAGTTTGTAGTTAGTTTCACAAGGAATCCTGATAGATAAAGTCTGAACAAAAGCACATTACCGGTTCCTCACCCTTTGCATACAGAGTTTTTATGATCATAACAGCATTAAGCCTGCTCAAAACGATTGTACATTCTGTTAAAAAAATCTGTTTTAAATATTTTAGAGGTGCAATTACAGATTATACTTTTAATGGCAACAGTTTGACTTTCTTGCAGATCGCCGTGCTGCAAGAGGAACACCGTTAGCCAGAAGTCAATATCTCACACAGAGAATGGAAAGCCATAATTAGATTCATTTGCAACTCAGATCAATGTTTTCCTGAGGATTATGGTTATAAAGTAGAAGGGAGCATTAAAAAGTCATAACTAAATAAATATGTGTTTGGGAAAAAAAGAGCTTACGCCCAATAGTGCTCATAAACCGAAATCAGCGTCTGCGAAAAAACCGAATGAATATTTAAAGACGGCGGAAAGAAAATGGCACTAATGAAGAAAGGCAGTTCTAAAAGGCTGACCCAGGAGCGGGGGAATTCTTTGGAGGGTACCTTGGCCATACTTAGAGAAAAGCAGATAATTCGTTAATGTCACGCACTTGTTGGAAATGGCAGATAAATGGATTCCAGCCATTATTTGCCGGCCTAAGTGAAGTGAAGGAGGAAGTGTGGCAACGAGGACAAACCCAGTTATGAGTGATAAGTGTCTAAAAGCTAATGAAGGCTGGATAGGCCAAGGTCAATGGCTGCCGGTGAGGTGTCTGTACGGCTTTGCTGTCCCGGTTCTTAAATATAGTGGAATATACATTGAGCTTTTAACACCTTGAAACATAGGCGAGCCTGGAATATGAAATATGGGCTTGTAATGGCGTTTTAATGACCCACTCCCCACCCCCTTCCTGGCCTAAGATTGGAAATCAGAGGTGAACCTTGATATCACTGCGCTAAGTGCTTGTAATGTGCTGTAACTTTTTCTTCAGTGTGGCCACTAAGGCCATTTTGCATAGGTGACAAATGTTTCTTTCTAGATCGCCAGTGCAGTGGAAGATCAACACAGCAGCATGAACCAAAATCCTCTTTTCATATTGTGTGTTGCAGGAATATTGCAGGTTCAATGCAAATTAAGCTCAATGTTCCGAAAAAGGGAGGGGGGGGGCGGTTTAAAAAGCGTACCATTTGATAAAAATGCCATATTTGAGCAAAAATATCTGAATTATGTGAAATACTATTACATTTAAAAAAAAAAAATGAAGCTGAATTGTTAGCATTCATTACGCCAGGCTTTAGTGTGACATTATTCTTCACAAATCAGTGTAATTTACTAATTTAATGCTCTAGAAATATTTGTAGTTATCAGTACTAAGAATGTTTTGCTGCTTAATATTTTAAATCTTTAATATTTAAAATCACTTTTGATCAATTTAATGTGCTCTTGCTAAATACAGTTATTAAAAAACTTACTGACACCAGACTTTTGATTGGTTGTTGAAAATTACACAGAAAAGGCTAAAAGTTTTATCACACTTAAATAATTTAGTTTATACATTGTGGCTATATAGTGACAGTGAAAATGTTAACAGTAAATATGTTTATTTTAATGTTAAACACTTAATTTCAATTCTAACTTTCAAGTGATATGGTTTCATTCATTTAGAAAGAAAGCGACTTATGTATAAGCGATTTATTTATTTTTATATTACAAGTCATTTTTTTTTTTTTCTTTTTGTAGGCATTATGACTCTGTCGATTGAGCTTAACTTTTATTAAACCTGCAAATAAATACTCCCCCATGCAGTAAAGTAAAGATGTTTTGGTGGTTGAATGAGCGAATAAACATCTTGTTGTTGTTCTCACTAAAATGTCGACGTGATAGAAAGGGCTTAAAGTCTTCTCTCTTAAGCTTGCTAAGGAGCCTTTTGGTTCCCTCCACTTGAGTGCTTAATGTCCTCTAAAGACCTATATTACACCCCAATTAGATGCCACTCTTGTTTCCCTACATCAAGGGCTTGACTCTACTGGCTTGTCACCTCTCTGTGCCCAATCAATTTCATTACTCCAGTTACAGCCCAGCTCGGGGAAAGCTGTGCCCTTAAACTTCAGCTTCTGTCCAGATCGATCAATAGCCCACATTGCTGCCAAGGTTCCATTTAAAGTTCATTTATTTCAAGCCATCATATAAAACAAGACAGAGCATCAATGTGGCCCCACTTTGTTTTATTTGTCTGAGGATTTCCAGTATGGCACGTTACCCTAAGTGCTGGGAGCGGAGTGGTTAGATTACACAGCACGCTTTCCTTAGCACAGAGCCGTCTGACAGCTTATCTCAATAGTGGGTCTTCTAACACCACGCTCTCTAAGAATAACATCTTCATAGCTTTGCATCTTAATATTCGGTGTGAAGCCGATAAGTGTGTCTAATGATTTGTATGCTTATTAATTTTAAGAGGTATCAATAAAGGATACGTTACAATGTGCTTGTAGACTTGAGGTAATGGTGAAGTTAATATTTGCACCATGAAATAATCCTATATAGGAATATTTGAACCAGACCGGTTAACATTTCTTTCCTCGTCTCGTTGTTACGGTCTCATAAACTACACCTTGACAGCTTAATGAGTTCGACAGTGTCTAAGAAGTTTATAGAAACTAGGTCATATCGATATAATTGAGATTTAATTTTGTAATTATTATTATTACGTTTATGTGCGAGCATTGCATTATGACACAGTTTATTGACAGAGGCTTGTCTACAGTCCTTTACAATCAATATTATGATTTAAAAAAAAGACCAGGCTGCTTTTAGGGAAGTGCTTCACATAGATTTTTGTTGCTTTTTAATGCAGAGCGAAATACACTCTTTCAAAATAATGTATTTATAGGGGTGTATATATGCACACATACTAGTTTTTTATTCTATAGATAGCAGAATTTCATATCATAAATGCAGTGTTTGAAGCATGAAAACTCTCAGCTCTTCAAAGTTGCACATTGCTATTAACATCTATCCTCCATAGATTTCCTGGGGATAATCTGAGACATTAATTAATTTTAACATATATAATGGAACAGGGTAGATTCTTTATTCCACATTATGTTAATATTCATGTCTTGGGAAATCCTTGGAGATGCTTTTGTGGTTTGGTGAGCCGTTGTACATGCATCTGGTCTTTTTATATTCATGAAAGCTTCTGTACAACATCCTGGTAAAGTTTCAGGGCAAGTAAGTGCGTTTAGGGTAAAATAAGCTGTTTACAAAGTTCTTAATTTGAACTGATTTTGGATCTTTTTTTTTTAGTTAATTGATGAACCATTTTAAACTGAGATTTTTAAACTGACTTTTTCTGCTTATTATTTCACGCCACATTTCTCCAATAGATGTATTATTTTTTTAGTCAATATTTACTCAGGTGCTAAATGTCTCCTCACCTTAGAAATCAGTCAGATTTCAATAAAGCTAGATATTGAATATCACAGGCAGGCAAGTGGCAGTGAGTGCGTTTGCAAGTGTATGGAAGCGAGCGAGAAGCCAGAACCCTGTAGTGTTTCAATGCTCGGCGCTCTCGCTGCAGCGTCTCACGCTCCTCACGGTAGTAGACTTGGCAGCTTTCACCAGATCTCTGGGAGTGATTCCTTGCAAAGCTGGCCCAAATGAAACCATCTTGTTTTAATCAGGGATTCTGGCTGGAGCAGCAGCAGCGAGAGCTGTGAAGCTTTGGCAGCGAGTCGACTGCAGTTTTGTGGCACCCGTACAAAATACACAAATATTTCCTCTGTAATTACGTGTCAAGTTGAACAAGCAATATAGACAGGGGGTGTGCATGTCGGGCCTGTTGCAGTCGGACATCCAGGACTCTGAGAGTCCCCCTTACTAAATGAGTCTTTCAGGTTTTGATAGGTTTCGAATCGGCGTCCAGCAATGTAATGGACCACATTGTAATTGAGACTTCTCAATGGATTGAGTTACATCATGTGGTCTTGACGCTGTCTAATGAAGTGGAGAGGGCCTCCACCAGTTCACAGGATACTTCAAAGCTTGGGTGGATGGCCAAGAGGCTAAGTAATTGTGAAATCATTGACTCTCTTTTTTGTGGTTCGTCAATTTTAATGACACTGTGGTGAACAAGCAATGGCATCAGAGCTGAAATATGATAAGCTCAACATCCATTTTTTGAGCTCTGAGTGATGCAATATATTTTAAAAGGTTCCGTTTGCCTTCGGCTTCAATATTCAGACATGGAAAGCTGTGATATTGCAGTAACTTATCGAGTAACAAAGAAATCAAAGGAGGGGCTGCACCGATGTTGGACTTTGAAGAAGAATGCCATCCATAATTGCACATTATAATCACTCTTTTTAAATGTAATGTTTATTATTTCTCTGGTGTTTTTTTTGTCATTTTATAGTATGTGTGGACTATTCTGAATGCCATAAATGATCATAGAAAAAAGATAAATAGTTTTGAGATCCATTTAGCTTAATATCAATATCATGAATGCATTTTTTTTTGTGTGCACATGTGTGCAGCATTTTGCGGTGGGGGAAAAAAACCTATTGTTGTTTTATGTTTGCCTCAAGTATATTGTTTATGACAGTCAAGTCCGCCTAAGCTCTCAAGATTGCGTGCTAAGATCACCAGCCAAAAACTTGTCATAGACGCTGACTGATGAATTGTGGAACTGTAGTATTTCATGTCTCTCAGCCCTGTCTATTTGTTTTATTTACTTAATTTTTTCTGCTCATATATATATATATATATAGCCTATGTATGTGTGTGTAAAAATATAATATAATATAATTGTATAAAATAAAAAAAATAATGTGTAAGAAAGTATATTGAACAGTTGAACATTTTTTTTACATAATTTTTTTTTTTTTTACTTTTTTTTTCCAATTGTTTTTCCCTTAAAAAAAAATGACATACTGTATTTATTTTTATGACTATTCTAAATTATATGTATTTCTCAAAACCAACAGTACAAGTACTAATGATGCTACATAAAAAGACAAATGCCCAATAATGAAATATTTATTTGATGTTCTATTTACTGGTATCTTCTATAATAATCTGCCATCCATCCGTATCTAAAATTGGGTAGCATCTAAAAAAAAATTTCAGAGAATTTTTCAGAGAAGAGCAGTTCAGAGAAGTTATCACACTGCCGCATGCTGTTGACTGAATTATTCCTGCCAGTAGGTGGCGCTTTAGCTATACATAATTGATATCCCATTCAGCAGAGAGGAATGTCCTCTAATTCCAGAAAGGAAACCTGTACCAAACGGATCTTGTCCGAGTCATCAAAATATTTTGGCAAATCTACTTTGCAAAACTGGATCCGGGAGAAAAGTGCTATAAAACTTTTTACTACAAAAAAAAGTTTTTCATTAGAACATAAACAGAACATTTTATTAAATACTTTTTCATATATATATATATATATATATATATATATAGTTTCTAATACTTGCAGTTATATATATCAGGTCAAACTTAGTGTTGTATATGCATGTATATGTGTACATGTATTTATGTGTGTATATGTATATATAATATGTACGCGTTTGTGTGTGTGTGTGTGTGTGTGTATATATATATATATATATATAAAGTAAGTTTGAGCTAATGGACTATAGTGTTTAGTATCCTTGCATCAAATTTTATTTGAAGTAGTGTAATTAAAATATATTGAAAAAGAAAAACCTTTATTTTTAATATTCTTAATATTGTTTCAGTATCTTTAACAATTTACAATCACACATTTACTATTCTATAAATAAGTGTATTTTTAACTATATTTTTATATTTAAATGATTTGAATGTGAGCACACAAACTTTGTTTCCCACTGCCTCGATGAATGAGTGTTGTTGTTTTTAATCCAGGAATTCTTTTTTAAGTTTCATAGCAGCTGACGTGAGATGCCCTTCCCTAATGATAGTCAATATTATGAATGACTTTTAGGACATAGGCATACTCAAACTCGTCTGTCTCTGCTTAAACTTGCCAGAAGGAGACAGGCTTTATTTTCAAGAACAGTCTCCTGATTTGCAATTGAAGAGCACTGTCAATATATGGAAAAGGTGAGGTTTCAAGGACTCGGACCGTTTACCTGTGTCATCTAGAAGGGTGCAATTGCTTTTCCCCGCGAGGAGATGAAAACGCTTCTTAGTTTCTAATCTGTAGCCTATCATGTACTATGCAGAAATAAGCCTTTCAGAAATAGATGTATAACTGCAGGAGGTGCATCTCCTCTGTATTAAGCCATTCACATTAAAACAATGTCGAGGTGATATATTTAAATCCGAGTCCTATTATTTTTATTGTTATTTTGCATTTTCTCATTCCCTGCCTCGCATCTTTGGCTGCCAGATGTGTCCCAGGCTGAAGAATTATTCCTCATCCCTTGAGTCAAATAAATGCAATCAATATGAGCATTGCTCTCAGGCCTTGAAATATTACATTAATGTTCCATGTGGTGACATTTTAGCTGGAATTTTCAAATACATCATGAAGGCTCAAATTAATATTTATCAGTGAGAGCCTTTTTTATGATTTGCAAAACAGTATTAGCACTGAACTCGAATTAAACACGTGGTGAGATCACAGTTATTGTAGATTACCTTCAGATGAAAGGATATTTTTAACCTGTATCCCCGAGACCAACCGTGGATGCAGAATACAAAGATGTCTATTACAATATGCGCTGTTACCCACGCAAAATACAGTTATCTGCCAAGTTTCATCGAGTAAATTACACATGAAAATGTGTTTATTGCATTCTCAGATTGCTCAGTTTTTTTGAGCTCTTCCTGTAATGAATACTCTAAATCAAATCAACCAAATTGTGATATTTAGTATTTTGATGCTATATTACATCCTAAGGCTCGTTTAACTTATTTCATGCGTATGAAAACACTTTTGCAGTCACAGAAGCACGTCGCTTCGTCCGTTATATAAACTTGCTTTTCTGTTTAAAGCTTCCAAAACAATACTGTCAATTTAATAGTATGCATGCAGCACTTCTGGGAATTGCATCTTATCATTTATAGATCTGTTTTAAATTATTCTTGTCATTGAATCCAAATTTATGCCGCCATTGATCTCGAAGGGAAAATATTAAACGATTTGGGGTCGGTGTTTGGTGACCCACAGGTCAAGGAGAATTTAACATTGGTGTTATTGAGCGTCGTGTGCTCTCACCTGCTGCGGCTCTTGTGCTCCCTTTTGTTTCTGCTCATTTGCATTTTGTGTGCGTGCACGACGAACAGATTACCGGAATGCGATTTGAGACTCAAAGTAATCATGGACTTAGCCTATACCTCTTGAGGATGTTTCAAGTCCGTGTTTTTAACTTGGAAACTATGATTTTATTTATCGGTCTCCTCACATGTGCTGTTTTATTTTGTTTTCAAGGATTAAGTTTTTCTACTGTAAGAAGGACGTTTATATTTAAAGGCGTGGTTCACTCAAAAATGAGAGATTTACTCGCCGTCAGGTCCTCCGAGATGAGTTTGATCTGATTCTTCATCAGAACAGATTTGGAGATATTTAGCATTAGTGAATGGGTGCCATCAGAATAAGAGTTGATAAAAACATCACAATAATCCACAAGTAATCCACATGACTCCAGTCCATCGGTTAACATCTCAATAAGTGAAAAGTTGCGTGTTTTTAAGAAACAAATAAATCATTAAGGAATTTTAAGTTTAAATGTTCATAAACTGTAACAAAGTTCCTCTAAATCACACATCACAATTACCAACATATTTTTGCAGAACTGTTTTGGACGTTTTTTTCTTGTTAAAAGTGCTTTATAAATGTATTTAAGTGCAATTTTTTTTTTTTTACTGGAGAGAGCAATAATAGGAACAGAGGAGTCTGTTTTAGCCAAAAGCAATGGTTTAAAGTTAAGATGGACATCTTAATGGATATTTTCTTGTGGATCATTCTGACAGCACCCGTTCACGTCAGGGGATCCACTGATGAGCCATTGATGAAAAAACAAATTTGTTGCATGGACTGAGTGTAAGTAAATTTTAAGCAAATTAAAAAATTTGAAGTTGAGTTTGAACTACGTCTTTAAATAGTAATTTTGATTTAATTAATCCAATTTTGAATGTATGCATGAACCGAAAACCTTTGAAGCAGCCCGTATGCAAGAAATCCTTTTATGGGTACATACAGTAACACATAGTGCTGCATTGCCCACAAGTGAACTTACTATTTTAAGAAATTAAAGATTATACTATCCAACAGCAGCCCCCAGCCCCTAAAAATGCCAGTCGCCTTTTCCCTTCACCACCTACTCAAATCTCAACTGAACGCTGTTCGTGAGCAAGTTCTAATGTCTGGCACCAATCGTGTGATCATGTAAACTGGTGGATATGTTGTTATGAAGCTTAGGACAGTAGAAATGCTGCCAGGAAAGCCGCTCTGGCATTAGCGTGTGCTATAAAATGAGCTGTTTTCCTGTCATTCGCTGCACGGCTGTGCTTGTGTTTGGCCCGGTTGTGGCGGTTCTTGCAGAAGCAGGTGTTACAGCTCGGTGCAGTTCTCCCCTGTGGCCCTGTGATGGAGAACATCTGGAGAGCCTCTGTTCCGCCCCTTCTTTCCTGTTCCCGGTAAGACCAGGCAATGTAGTGAGCAGTATGGTGCATGTCGACACATGGCTCCCAAGTCCCCCCACAGGGTACAGAGTGCCTTCACATCCAAAAAAACACACACGGCCTGTGTCACAGGGGGGCCACGATAAGTTTGATTCTGTGAATATGAAACAGGGAAAGCTTACTCACGCTTTATGATCAGGTTAAATTTATTAACATTAGTTAACTTACATAAACTATGATGTTTACTGATGTATGATGTTTAATGAAGATTTTTAGTGTTTCTAAAAAAGAGTCTCATGATCACCAAGACTATGTTTATTTAATGGAAAAAAATACAGTAAAACAGTAATCGTATTACAACAGTGAAGTATTATAAATGTAATAAATGATTTGATGAAACTTTATTTATTGCAGTGATGGCAAATCTGAATTTTCGGCAGCCTTAACTTCTTCACAAGTCATTATTACAATCCCAGTTTGGTGCTTGTATTACTTACAAATATTTCCTTTATAAATGTTGAAAAATTACTGAATGTATTCAGCATTTAATGCATCATTGCTCTAAAGTATTAATTGCTTTTTAAAGAATAGAAGAAAATAACAGATTTTTTTTTTCTAACATTTAGGTTATAAAAATTAGTTTTACGTTAAAATGAACAAAATTAAGTAATTCATAACATCAATTAGTAATGAACAATAGTATAACAGTGACTTACATCATCCAAATGCTGTATAAAAATTGTTATTCATTATTAGTATGACACCAAACGAAAGTTTTCATTTAATCCATTTAATTATTGCTTATTAATTTGAAACATTATTTTATATTTATATTCTGGGGTAATGGCAAAATAATGTTTCTGGCTGTTTAACTTTTTGTTAGCTGGACAAATTCTGGATTTTTGTGGATGCTATATTTTTTTTATCTTTCTACTTTGTGAAAATTGATCCTGAATATTATGTGCACATAATGTCAGATGACCCTTAATTTGTTAACATGCTCTCTTTTCTTGTGGTTACTGTTTAAAATCATTTCACTGGTAGTTACTGTATATAAAAGCATTAAAATCAGAAATTCTCACTTTGGCATGAAAATCTGGAGATGAAAAGATGATATACTGATCGATGAAAGAGTAATTAAGGTTCATGTGAAAATGATAGTGCTTTTATCCAAGGTCAAATAGCCCTTGAGGCAATTGAGCTGTTTTCTTCAAGTGCAAAGTGTACCAGTACACGCTCCCCTAAATCATGTAATGTCATCACATCATTTGAGTGATCCCTGGACGTGAGATTGCACATCGACTGGAATGAAACATTAGGATCTTGTGAGAAATTATTTCGAATTGTACTCCAATCATTGGTCTGGAATCCTACGCAACTGCATTTCAAAAGTCGTCATAACTGCTTGAGGTCTGCAGTGTAAACGGGTGCTAGCGTTTTTTTCTTCCCAGAAACCCCTGCAGAAATAACATAACATACACAAGAAGCAGAGATTTAATTTTCTTACCACTCTCCATTCAAATAATATATGAAATGAACCTCCAAATTAATTTGCAGGAAGACTCTATAGTAACAATGTAATCTCAGTGTTAGAGCACAGTTGCAAATGGATTTCTGTCTGTTGTAATTTCATAAGATGCATTCTGGGGGGTCACCTTAAAGGGTGTCACCATTTTTTAAAGCCAGAACTATCCTGCCTGCTGTCAGCAGAGAACTCTGTGAAATGCAATCGGGTTGGTGCCATCAATTTGCAAAGTATCAAGTCCTGTCATTTGTAATATCTGTTTTATTTAGTGGTATTGGCACAAGTGAGTAACTTTATATCCAGATGTCCATAGTAAAGTCAGGGTGTCTTCTTACTTTTGCTGTGTTGTGCTTAGAAGTGACAGGAAGTTTGCTAATATTTACATAGCGTAGCAGAACAGCAATATATCAGGTGTTTTTTGTTTCATTGCATAATGTGGAAGACATTCGAATTCATACAGAGCAATGTGCATTAATGCTTTCTCTCGGAAAACCTTTGAGCGCCACTGAGAATCTTACAAAACGCTTGTGAAGAAAATAATATGAGGTTAAAGGAAAAACTTTCCTGCGAGTGAACTCCAAGTTTCTTGGCGGAATGCAGTACTTTTTCAAAATTTTATTAGCGGAAATAAATACTTTCACATTAGAATGCAGATGTTTTGAGCGAGAATGGAGTTTTTTGCAAAAGCAGTACTTTTGTAAGCAAAAATTAACGTTTATTAGGCACAAATTTAAGTTTCTTTGAATGTAAACATTAATATACAGTGCATATATATATATATTTACAGATTCACAAATGTGTTCATATTTTCCATTTTAAATTCCTAGAGTTTGCTCTTTCCTGTGAATGTGATAACATATTGTAAGTCAATTAGACACTAATCCACTAAAGTCGATCAAGCATGTTAAAAATGGCTGCACAGGTGCAATCAGATCAGCTCCGAGCGAGCTTGATTACGCAGTTGGATGTATCAATGTCAGACATCTATGCCTCTTTTTCTGTCTTATATGGGAAGGAAAAAGAAAACTTTGTGACGGCACGTCTGAAAGCATTTCCATCTGTCTTTCTTTGTCTCAGCAGGGTTTGGGGTGACAGATCACAAGACAAGACAAGCCGATTTATTAATCATTATCAGATCTTCCTTTTAGCAAACATGTTACTTGAGGTTTAAAAAAGTCAGCAACTTTCACATTTCTAAATGAGAGGTTCATTTGACACTGTGTTGCCTCCTCTAACACCTGTCAGGCTATCTGTCACGGGCTGGAGGTCTTCTCCACCACCATAATATTACCCCTTATACTGCAAATCCACTCAGCATTTGCAGAACTTTTCATACGTCAAATGATCCCATCCAAATGTCCCATAGGACATAACTCAGAGCCTAAATTTAGGCAATATATTAGGAGAACCTTTAACTGGCCTCAACTGGCATTGCTTTTTTGTTTGCCCGGGACATTTAACACACAAATTAGCTACTGCTATTGAAGTTCTCCTTTATAGTGAAATTGTCTCAGAAAGTTCTGACATTTACTGGCCAACTTTATTCGACCAACAGTTATAAGGCGTCCCTCATATAACTCGGTATGGTCTTTTAAAAAGGTTAATAGTAATCCGATGTCTTAACTAAATTACAACGAAGAGGAACTTCCAGTATTCTCTCTGTTATTCTCCTTTCAATGGGAGACTAAAAAGCCACACTTTCCCTTGCCGGTCCTGAGGAAACCCGATCGGATTGCTTGTTAATTTCATCATTTGAGAGTTTTATGGATTTTCCAGTTGGTGCACTTTTCATAAACATGCTTTTCACCCCACACACCCCCTCCGGCCTCCCCCGTGTATGTCAGCATTTTCTCTGTAGGAAGAATCTGGAGGGCTGAAAGTTTATAAATAAGCCTTCTATCAAGTTCCACAACAGGTGTGACCTCCCTGTGTCCTAAAACTGAACACTTTCAAGGGCTGATATCTGAAAAGAGGGGGTTGGGAGCAGAAGAGAGGGGATTTACTGCTATCTAAAATAGAGACCTTCATCAACCACTGACTATTACCTTCCAAAGCGGTGCATGACTCCTGGCCTTAGTTTGTTTTACACAAAACACGCTTGCCCTTGCTTCGCCTTACTCACGTATCAGGCCTTTAGTCGGCACATTAAAATTGGGCACAGTAGAGTGTGGCAACCGTAGTCAGGATTAATAAACAGAATTTGCAGAGAAAAGCTCCAGGATCAGTGAAGACCTTCTCTTGTAGTGAATGCACACTTGCGCTTAAACCATATGTTCCATGACGATATCCAAACCGCCTCCCCAAGAGCACTCGTATACTTTCCCATCTATGGACTACAAGAAAATGATTCCCTTTTCTCTTAACAGACTCGCGGACTGTTCAATAGGAGTCTAATGCCCATGGCAGATGGACAGTAAGTGCTACGAGCAGCTCCTTTAAAGCTCACCACTGACCACATTACGATGTTTGCATCATTTACAGAACAGGCACATATGCTTTTATGTGGTGTATGCTCAAAGCACATGATTTCTCTGCATTCTGATTATATTTTTCCATTTTGCTCGGGAAGAAAACGTTCAATATTTCCACTAGAGCCTAGTAACTCATCTGTCTTTGCATTAACAAAGTGGCAGAAGCTGGGTAATAGTAACCTCTTCAAATGGTAAGGAGGTGTCAAAGGGCTGGTCCCTAGTACATAGTGATTTTTGCTTTTTATACTTAACCTGAAGGGCACCTCCTTTCCCCTCGCAGCAGATCTGTTGCAGTCTGAGGGCAGCAAACAGGTGAGGGAGAGAGGGAAGGTTTGTTGGATTATTTTACATTATTTTGATTAATTATTCAGATGCCTCCCATTCTGCCCGTAATGACTTGGTATGCTACGGTCAGAACCACTGAGCTGTCATAACTCACCCTGAATGACTGGCATGAACTTGAGCAACTACACACCACATGATACATTTACACAACCTGCAAGCAATTCCAGGACACTTTGTTATAAAGATACAGTGCGTATGTGTGTGGTGTGTATATATATATATATACACACACAAACTGTGTACACACACATACTTACTTAGTACTGACCTGAATAAGATATTTCACATAAAAGATGTTTACATATAATACACAAGAGAAAATAATAGATGAAGTTATAAAAAAACCCTGTTTATAAGTTTACATACACTTTATTCTGTGTTGTTATCTGAATGATGCACAGCTCCTCTGTTGTTCACGAGTCCTCTGTTTGTCCTGAACAGTTCTTCAGAAAGGAACTTAGAATTAGTTTTTGTGTATTTGAACCCTTTCCAACAATGACTATATGATTTTGAGGTCCAACTTTTCACACTGAGGACTACTGGGGGATTGATATCAACTATTACAGGAGGTACAAACACTCACTGATGCTCCAGAAAGGAAAACCATGCATTAAGAGCCGGGGGTGAAATCTTTTGAACAGAATGAAGATGTGCACATTTTATTTATTTTGCTTAATTGTCATGTTTTTTTTTTTTCATTTTCATTTTCATACTACTCATTAGAAGCTACAGAAGATACTTCTTTCTGATGTATGTTTCCCGGAAGACAAATTTAAGTTAAATTTACACCAAAGTTTTCTTAATGCATCTTGGACCTATCATGAAGGTAATAGTTGCATATGAGAACCTCAGTTGTCTTCAGCGTGAAAAGATGGTTATAAAAATCATACATTGTTAGAAAGGGTTCAAATACACAGAAATGCTGGAAAACCAAAGAATTTGTGGGACCTGAAATGTTTTTCTGAACAGCAGGCCATTTAACTGTTCATGGCAAACAAGGGTCTTTTGAACGACTATCGCTAAAAAAAGTGATCAAAAAAGTGTATGTACATTTTTGAACGGTAATTTTTTTTTTTAATTCAATTATTTTCTCCCGTGGACTGTCCAAATTATTTGGCCCATGAGAACGCCCGTGGACATTTGTAAATTTAATGTGTCTGGCTTCCGATGTTACCCTCTACCAGCATATTTATATTTCAAACTGGTGTGTCTTATCATATTATTTTTTTATGCATTATCTTAGTTATAAACACATTGGTTTGTAGTGCAAACAGTTTTGACGTTTGTTGCATGTTTGTATTCTTCTCGTTATTTGCCTAAAGGTTATCATATATACAGGGCTCCAGACAAAAAAAATCCAGCAAGGAGCCACTGGCTTCTGTAAGAAAAAAACTTAGGCGGCAAAAATTTTTTTAGGTGCCACAGAATAAACATGATTTTCTTTTTGACATTTTCAATCATACTTTTTTAAGAAAGTAGTCCCGGTTAGTTTCCGGGGCCTCAAAACTGTGCGTTTTTATGTGAAAAAATTATATGCGTT
>JAUCMS010000050.1:6353768-6369544 GCA_032357445.1 Enteromius radiatus | reverse complement strand
GTGTGTATACACTATAGTGCTGGTAAGGATTGCATACAACTTCATGTCTTAAATGGGCGAACTAACCCTTTAATGTGTAAAACGTTATTGTATTTATCAGCATTTTAATACATCTTGTAGATTAACTAGCCCAAATATGTATTTTTTTTTTTATATAGACAATCAATTTTCTATACACAAATATAAATAAAATGTTTTTTTTTTTTTCATAATTTACAGGGTAAATTTAATTTATGGCAATTTATGGACCTTTTAAAGAGCTGCACAAGTAAAATGAACACTGTATGGTTGGACAATGTCTATAGTAACAAGCCATAAAATGACATGATTTACTGTTTTCACATGCACACAAAAAATATTATAAAATGGCATTTCAGCTTTTAAACCATTTTAATAAAAAGGACAAGTCAAATATATTATTATAAATACTACTGTCTTAATCGTTTAGATTTTTAAAAGGCACATTAACTTCTTTCACATTAACAACCAAGTTTGCTGCATTAAAACATGGGTCGTGTAAGTATAGCAAAATGCTTTACACGAATGAGCAATTAACGCTACGAGACATTTCAGTCCTTTTTGCTTTGCACGTCTCCGTTATTTTGATCTCTCTCGTGCTGCCAAACTGAGCTGTGTTTAGTAGGCATTTCGGCAGAGATGAGGACTGTTTGAAACTTCTTCCAATTAAAACTTTAATGTGCATTGTCTCAGTTTAATACGTGTCGTGAACAAAAAAGATGTGGACGCAACAATCAGGGAATTTTTTTTAAGTCATAACATGTAAATATACATTGTTGTCAGTGGTGACCTCAGCAAAAACGTCACTCGCAAATTTATATTTTTGGTCGCAAGAAATATGTTATGATTTCTTATGATCCCTCTTATTTAAAAAAAATAAATACAAATGTGAATATACCAAAAAGCTTGTTTGGCATGTTTAGTAAAGAAATCATGGCATTAACTGACTCTGTCAGTTAAGTATTTATTTTACAGTATACAGGTCAAAATAAGTATGTGGTTTCATTTTATTTATTTATTTATTTATTTTTGTTGCACTGAATAAATATTTTGCCATTTTATTTTTTACAAATGTTATTTGAAACGAAATATAAACTTTAAATATGCTTATATAAATGTATAATATGTTTTGCATCTCTTGCTGTAAATAATAACTGAATTACACATTCCCTTCATTCTACAGATCATCTTTCCCAACATGCTCTTCACATTCCCCATAGTGGCTCAGTGATTTTAGGATCCAAGGAAGCAGCACAGGATATTAAGGATCAAGGGTATGTAAACATTTGAACAAGATACAGTGAGGAACCAAATTGTTTTGTCTTGTTCAATATAACCTTTTTTATAGTATAAACACAATACATGTAAAGTTATGAACACAGCTCTAGCTTGTAAACCAATCAGTGACTGATTATGCATTTAGACAGACATGTTTACCTAGTGCATTAGAGCTATACATTTTAGCAATACATGACAAGTTGCTTGAGATGTGCGTTTGCGCTCAGCAATTTTTCCCCCCTCCATCAGGAAACGCATCAGAGCTGTGTCTGTCTAATCTCGGTACTTCCTTTATACAGTAATATTAGCAGTAAATAAATTTAGTTTGCATTTAATTAATTTAAGGGTGCATAATATTATTTGATTGAAGTGTGTTATGAATTATTACATTGGGAGCTCGATGGGAGTTTGATTGGACAAAACTCTGAATGTGGCTAATGATTCAGTGAGGAGATAAACAGCTGAAATAGCTCCACGTCAAATGAGAGATTAGTATACAAGACCAAATCTACAGGGCACAGAGCACCCTTTGTCTCACCCCCTATCGGAGAGTGTCAAAAGCGTATAAATATTTCAGAATGAGGTGTGCGCACGGGCAAAACTCCCCCATCAGGCATCTGCTCTCTGGGTTCTCAGAGGGAGACAGGTGCAGATGCATGAAAGAGGATTTCATTTCTAAAATAGCATTTAGCATTTTCCTTCTTCTGGAGATCCCTGTCTGTGAGAAATTCTCGTGTAATCATACACCGCGCTCTCAGAAAACTTTCAAAGTTGATCCTCCGAGACATATGGTGGCTTATCCAAAGGAGAGGATAGCAGGAAAGGGGGAGAAGAGGGATTTATATATTCAGACCAAGAAAAAAAGGACACAATCGGAAGTATGGAAACATGGAAAACAGTTTATTGAGTCCGAAAGTCTGAAAGTGTTGGTATTTTGGCTTTCCTTACTAATTTAATATGAATTATACTTGGATTTTCTAGTATTAGTTTGTCCACTTTATACTTTAATGGCTGCAGGAACTCCACAGGTTTTTGTAAAAACCGATAATCATGTTATCCAGCATGTTTTTCTAGTGCTTCAGTGGAGCCAATCACCTTATGGGGCCACCATGAGATCACAGGACCTTCTGAATCAGTTTTATTGTGCCATCTTTGAGATACTATTAACATTTTTCACAAGATAATATAACAATATTTTGATATGCTATTAATTTTTTGTATTTTCTTTTTTGCTAAATGTCTATATTAGATATTTAATTGTGCAAACTTTTTTTATTTTACATTTAGATACCTACTTATTTTTACCTTGAATTGAGATTCATATGCACTTTATAAAGTCGTGATGCCTCAGTTCACTTGGAGTATTTAAAATAACTGGTAACACTTTACAGTAAGGTTTATCATTTAACATTAATTAGTTAGCATGAACTAAGAGTGAACAATATATTTACAGCATTTATTAATCTTAATGTTAATTTCTTCTTTAGTTTGCATTATTAAAATCGGAGGTAGCAAGTTACAACATAGCTATTGCACTGTGAATTAACATGAACAAACACTGAACAACTGTATTTTTATTAACTAACATTAACCAAGATTAATTAAGAGTGTAATAAATGTAGTATTCATTGTTTGTTCATGTTAATTAGTACATTAATGTTAAATGACCCCTAATTGTAAAGTGTTATTATATTTTAAAACTAGTAGTTGAAATAGTACCATTTATTATTTATCATTAATTATCAAAATAATTATGAGCTTGTGTGTGTGTGTGTTTAGTTGAAGACAACGCAGATTTGGAATGCGTTTGGAGACTTTTCGACTGCATCTCGCAGAGCTTGTCTTGTCCTCATATAGTGATCTGTTTAGATCCTGTCTCGTCTTTTCTTGTTTTGCCAGTCAACATAAAGTTCTGCTCAGTGGCTTGTCTCCTTAACTTAACAAAGCTTAGTGCAACTCGGTTCAAAGATTTAATTGTGTTTTGCAAAGGATGTGCTAGACAGAATGGCAAAGTTACAAGGTCTCTTCCGCTGTTAAGCACCATGAAGAAAACCGCTGTGATATTAAGACTAATATCTTTGACATTGTCTTGTGATGCTTGTGTTAAAAGGCCTGTTTATTTTCATCATTAAAAGAATGTGTTGTCTCCTGAACACGCGGGTCGAGCTTGCACTCCCAGTGAGGCTGTGTGTCTTGTTTTTTTTTTTTTGTTGCTTTTTTTTTTTTAGTTTTTCCATTCCAGTCATCAAATGCCGCTCGCAACATAATGAGAGATGTGGCAATTAATTTTCTTTTAATCAAGGTCGAAATGAAGTAAATTGGTACAGCTCTGCAAGCCCTCATTTTCTATTTTTGCAGTGATGCAAAACAAATACGATAAAATTATGGCCCTCCTCACCTTCAGTAATTAGAAAGCGTGAATGATCAGAGAAGATGATATGTGATATACAGCGTCTGCAACTCTCTCCCCCAGAGATCACATTCCGTCTCTTTTGAAACAGATGACCATGTTTTCCTCCCCGTGCCCGCCGTTCTCCTCTTCCTTTTTTTTCCACACTTGAGTTACAGACAGAGAGAGCAGCTCAACGTGACATTGACTGCTGTGTTGTTGTAATGCCTCTCAAATCTTATTAAAGACCACGACTGCAAAAGACCTCGCTGACTCCACACATTTCCATTAACTATGTTGTTTCAGTATCCTACAAGCTGATTAAGAATTTATTAAAATTAGATTTTAACTCTGCGCCCAGATATCTTATCAGCACCATATGGCTGTATGACAAGCATTGTTGGTAGACAGCATTAATAAACACAGAGCACTGGTCCCTTTTGAAATGGTGCCACTATTAATATCGCTGGTTTTGCTTCAGGACCCGGATTTTACGGTGCTCTTTCAACACGTTTCATACAAAAAAATGTGTATTTCATTATTTGCATGTAACAGTAATTTCTGCTTTCCCAGATTTATTTACAGTAGATTTCCTTACATTGTAAACACTGTGGCACATTCAGATAGGGATGCACAGTATATCATAATCATATCAGCATTAGAGATTTTGGTAACATTTTACAGTTTTATAACCACATTAGTTAATATATGAGCTAACAATGACAAAAACATTTCTAAAGCATGTATTAATCATAATTTCAACATTCACGAATACATTAAAATTAATATTATTTCATTTGTTATTGTATTTGTTTACATAATTTAACGGTCCTAACAATGAACTTTTGTATTTTTATTAACTAACATTAATACAGATTAAGAAATACTGTCACATTGCTCATGTTAAAGTTAGTTAATGCTGTATTGGTTGATGTTTTATATAATTTGTCTGGTATTAATTATGCATGTCTGTTTTTACAATTCGATTACTTTTGTAATCTTAAATTTTTCTGAACACTTATCTTGCAGTCAATCAATCAATACATTAATTAATTATGAATAAATATAAATAACATGAATAAAATATTGATACCATATTGGTTATTTGCTGATATTTTTTTAAATCAATATCAGTCAATATTTTTAATGATTGGAATGGAATGTACTAATAATTTTCTTAAATAATCTTTGCTGTCATTAAACACTCACTTAAACTTAACATTTTAAAACCATTATAATATTTAATAACACTGTTAAATATGATCTGTAGCTGTCACAATTCGTGTGGCGAAGCAAGGAGGCAGATTTGAGGTTCTGGTAATAATAATCCTTTTAATAATCCAAAAGGCAGTGAAACAGACGAACTAAATCTTGATACCGGACAACAGTAACCAAACAGAAGTGAACTTTAATAGTGAAGGCAATAACGACAAACAAGCAAGACACACCTGAACACAATGAACAGTTTACAGAAACTAGGTCAGACGGAGCACATGGGTAAGGAAAACAAACACAAAAACAGTCCACAGCGTGACAGTAGCAATTTTAAATTTTACATTTTAAATTTTAATTTATACATTACAGTGCTGTGATGCCCAAATTCACTTAAATGCATTTTAATTTCTGTTTGTTTTAGCATCCCAGTCAATGATGAGATATTGGTACTGCCTCTTTGGGTTTAAATGTTTTTTGCAGTTCTTTTTGGTAACACTAGTGGCACACTTAACCTTTAAAACCAAGCATTAGTATTTTATATTTATTAATTGTGGTGTGGGTAATATTATTTTTTTCTCCATTGGCAGAATACTGTAGAGTCTGATTGTATACTTATTGCTAAACACATAAAAAGATAAGATACTAAAAGATACTGAAAGGATTTTGTCCTCCCTTTAAAGTTAATAAGCCTGTTTATGTTGCTATCCTAAATATGCACTATTATATGCTTAGTTGCAGTTTATTATTTACATATTATTTACCGTGACCCTATCAGAACGGAATTGCAACCCATTTTTGGGCCACCGTGTACTAGTTGAACCTCTGGTGTAAAGCTTGATTGGATTCACAGCCATTGACGTCAATAACAAAAGGTATGGGAAGTGTTTTATACTCCCTTTTATTAGGTCATGACCAGTTGAGAACCACTGATTTACATTATACCGCTGACGAATGATTGCAGTCGCTGAAAATATGTGTGCTGAAATTTTGATATGCATGTTTAAATGCAGAGTTTAAAATAATTTAACAAGGCATTCTCTGATGCACACATGCAAGGGTTTTTGTTTTGATGGAAGGCTCCACACTTTCATTTCCTGAGTAAGTGATTAAGGAAGTGACCACCTACCTGTTATTGTGTGTGATTGAGACAAATAAATGAACAGTGAGAACACATTGTTATACAGGGGGTTCCCAAACATTAGTGGCAGTATTTAGTGTTTTTATAAGCTTGGTTACTTAAACACCTGTTAAAGGCCCCGCTGAATATGTACGGAATACTGCAGACTAGTGATATTAATAAAACAACCTAAGGATGAAGAGAGCATTAACTCAAGGCAGCAGAGAAGGGATAGAATTCTAACAGCTGCCCAGTCGGTTAAACTACTCTGTCTCTACCTTATTTCTCTCCCTCCCTCTATTCGCCCATCAACACACAAAGCTGCTCCTTATTTACTGAGCACAGGCAGCTGCCAGCACTTCTAACTTCCGGTTGGAAGACAGGCGTCTGCTTCTAGAGGACATTGCTTGTACATATCTTTATCTAATTAAGGTAAATGCCAGTTGCCTGCCCTTCCACGATATGCCACTGAGTTTCACAGTCGACCTTAATTACGCTCTAACAGGGATCTGTCTGAGGACAGGTGAATTGAACTAAACTATAATAAACTAAACTATATCTACAGCTAAATTGTATTTTTTTATATTTTGTTTTATTGTAAAGAAATTATTTTCTTTACTAATTTATTTCTTATTTTTTTGTATGAAGTGTGTGTACATCACAGTATGTATGTATCAAGTACATATAAATACACACACATGCATGTATACATTAAAGAAAAAGTGTATGTTTATATGTTAATACCAAAATATATGCTGTATGTGTGTGTATTCATATAATAAATGTACACCGTACACACAAATTCATTATGGAAAAAAAAAAAAAAAATATATATATATATATATATATATATATGTGATTAATTGTTTGACTAATATGTATGTGGCACTAATATGTGTAGGCCTTTTGCACTAATATATATGCATGTATGTAGGTATGTGTGTATACACACATATATACACACATACATGCATATTTACACAGTATTGTACACATATGACCCGTATGGTGCTTAAACCCTCATCCTTATTTGTGGTCAAAATAAAATCCCTTATACCTTAACTCTGTTTATATTCTGTATGGATGGAGACTGAGTAGCAAATGCCTGAGGTTTGCTTGCAACGCTCAAATCTGTCACTCCCATTTAAGTTGCAACAAACAGCTAATATTTTAAGCTCTGTGTCTTCTTTTGGTGTATTATTCATGCGATGCGATTGAGAGGAGACAACGTGTTAAAGCTCATTATGTTAGAGGTGATTATAGTCACCGAATCCAGTGTCAAGGCTTTCTGCTTGCGTAGGGCAAAGGTGTCCTCACATTAAAAATGCTTACATGTCAGCAGGGCCATATGGACAGTGCTTTATCACTTTGTCAATGCAGACGATAGGACTGATATTCATCAGTTTGTCAATTTCTATTGTTCTTGTCTGTTTGCGTAGTTCGGTTTGCATGGAATGTACTAAAAGTATTCTCTTTGTTCCAATTATTCATACACCCTTCCCATTCCAGTTAGGCAGCATCAGACACCTAATAGACACACAAACACTTTTTGCCTGCCCTTTTTGATGACAAAATATTCTTGTTTATGTCATGCTAAAAATGTTGCTGCTGGAAGTTTTTGCACTAACTGTGTTGTTTTCCGGCTTCTAATGGCGATGACTGGTGACTTGAAAGAAAAATTCAACCAAATATGTGGACAGAAGGAAACTAATTGCTTTAAGTGGTTCCACCTAGCAGTATGGCTCTTCTAACCTTGTCCTACATTGCGATTAGCTTTTAATGTTTCATAATTAGTGATGGCACTGGAGAAGAAGTCAGAAGGCTAAGGGTTTGTTGGGTCTGCCCTTGAGAGCCGCTCTAATGAATCAATGGATGGCAATAATTGTACTAGTCATTACTGAATCAAGTGATCTGCAGAATAATGTATTGATTTTTGCTCTTTCTTACTACATAATTATTCTGTATCACAGTATTGCACCATCAGGGGAATCGACTGAAGGGCAAGCAGAATCTGTTCTGAATTTTGGAACTGTCTCATTCGCTTTTAAAATAAAGAAATTATTATATATATATATATATATATATATATATTTTTTGCACGTTAAGTTGCACAGCAAAGCTTTATCAATCACAAGGCTGTTCTGTGTGTGCCCCATGTCCCTTTCATAGTTCTTGCGTTACCTCAGAGAAGTTCTTTTGTGTAACATGATGTTCAAACCAACCATTTAAAAGAGATGAACCCAACAGTCTGAACCGCAGAACATGAGCTTTACCTCTGAACATTGTGGGCTTGTGGGGCTATTTCATCATTAAATATGTACCGTTTGTAACAGTATCCCACAGGCAATAATAGGTTGGGGATTTGAACTATGAACATGTCTTTCAATATTTATCAAGCGGCAGATATGAAATATAATTTTAATTTCATTTTAATAGTCAAAAATGTGAAAGGTTATCCTTATATTTTCATTTAAAAATGACGTAAAAAGCATAGCCATGTCTAAAAAAAAAAGCTGGTCAGTGTTAGTTCAAGGGTTAGTTCACCCAAAAATGAAAATTAGTCTGTGTTTTACTCGCCTTTGATGCATCCTGTTGTATTTGACTTTCTTCTTTCAGGCAAATCCAATCGGAGTGGTCCTGTCACTTCTAAAGCTCTCCAGTGGGCGGGTGTTTCCCTTTAACAGTCCAGAACACATTAAATGAAGTGCACGCAAATGTAAAAAAACGTCCGTCACATGGTTCCTAGATTCAAATATGTACACTTTAAGTACTAATATGTACCTTTTGAAAGGGTAACGCTGCAGTTTTTGTGTCTTTATTTCTGAGAGTGTAGGATGTATGTTTTTGTTTGTTTTGTTCTCTCTGCATTCATCACTAATCACACAAAGCATACGTCTTACTGTACTTTTTAATATAACTCCGATTGGATTCATATGAACAAGTCATATACATGTAGGTTGTTTTGAAGGTGAGTAAAAAAGCCTAATTTTCATTTTTGGGTGAACTAACATTTTAATTTATCATTATGCTGGTCTTTATTTCTTAAACCTCACAATTATTTCAAGGATACAATTTTATTACAGTTATATATGTAATAAAGTATAACATTAAAACAATAAATTAAACATGAAATTATGAAGTAAAAAGACAGCATTTTTTTTACATGATGTATTATTGATGCTGATTCAGTTGCAAAATGTTTGTAAAAGTTGTTTTTGCAAGATCTCAGCGCATTACCTTGTTAGTTGACTATATTGATTACCCCTTATTCTTTTTTTATGTCGAGCAGGGCACATCACAAAACTGCTAATTAGCAATAATCTGTTTGTCAATAATTCACAAGAGTGCAGAATTTAGATAAGGAGAAGTTCAGGTTTGAAATACATTATCACAGCTTTTTTTTCCTTGAGGTTATTTTGTGTTACATCCTTAATGATTCTCTATTAATAAAAAATTGCTTTGATAAAAATTATAAATGATAATAAAAGTAATTTTATTGATGATAATAAAGGTAGGCTTTTACACCTGAGAAAATTACACCTGATTTTAGTTGCTTGTTTAAATGTAAGACAGCTGTATTGTGTGTAGCCTACTGAAATGGCTTAAAATAGTACAACAGAGGAAAGCTTATTTGAAAGATAGAGGAAATTGTATTTAAGAAAGTGTCAATAGAATGATGACCACAAAACCCCAACAATGTCATAGGAATGAACAGAATAAAATGCCCCATATCGTTCACTGCAGTGCAGCTCAAATCAATACCATAGTGCAATTAAGCTGACGGGGCGGATGCGCAGAATCCGTTCCGTGTTTTCCAGCTCTCTTCACTGTGCTAACTGAGATATTCAATTAAGGATTCCTCTTCCCACTCTGAAGCGGCTCTCCAGGGCAGATCTTACGAGCGACCCGCCCTATGTTAGAAATAGGAAAATCCAATAATAACAACACTAGAAAAAAATGAAAAAATGAGGCAACTTTGATCACGCATGCTCCCTTGTCATCCACCTTATACACAACATTTGTTCTAAGTTGGAAAGTCGCGGAAAAGCCAGGAAGTAACGTTACAGGTAAGACTGTTGTTTTTGGATGAGCTACAGATCTCACTAGTCAGTTCTAACTATTTGTTTATGACTCCAGTGAGTTTAATACGACCAGGTGTTTACGATGCAACAGATCGCTTGTGTTTAATCCAACGCCTGCGGTTCTAATATAAAGCTCATGTTTTGAACAGAACGCGTCAGTGAGTGCAGAACGTGAGAACTGAAACTCTGCGCACCTACAATCACCTACAGTATTACATGCGGGACAGACGCGGACCGTTTCAGGGAACTCGTGCGCTGTTTTCTACGTGTCTAAAAGTAGTTAACAACTTTCTGATCGCTTCCGATAACCCGTGACTTGCTTGTCCTTATCTGTCCGCTCGGTATAGAGTTATTAATGCTTAAAACGCCGAGATGCGACGCCTGTATCTCTCGTGTCTTTGACACATACTGTATATGAATACAGTACAAGCCGTAGTGGTTTTCCCCATTTGATGCCATTCTAGGTAATGCAAATAACTTATCAGTGTAAAACGAAAGAGAGTTTGACTTTGGAGCTTTTATGAAAGCTTTAAATATACCCATAACGTGATCGGGCATTAACAGGTGTAAGCCACGAGAGTGCAAAGTGAAAGCACCAGGCTCGTGAAGTATGTAAGGAGTGTGTAATAATACTGCATGTATATACATTATAATACATCATAACTGAATATTTAAAAACGTCTGTAACTGACTTACATAGGAATTCTTTTTTTGTGGCACTCCATTTTTTTGTGTTATGTAAATATATAATAAAGTAATAAATAATGGCAGTACTTTATGACAGGGTTTATAGTCCATTTCGTTTTGTTTATATTGCTGTTTCCATGGTTACGTACGTACGCACGCAAACGCAATTGTTTTATTCAGCTTACTCTCGAAATTTTTTTTAATGAAACTTTTAAACAATTAGTTGAAACATGTATTATTAAATATGTATTATTAATTTTTATAACAATAATACATTTTAGACCCTGCAGCCTTTGTTTTGGTTTTGCTTTGTTTTGGTATTAAATCTTAATTGGTTGTAGTTGCATCACAGAACGACATGCTTGTCACATCAATGTATTTATTTATTTATTAAAAGTTAAATCTTGATAAAAAAAAATATATATATATAATATGAAATTCACAGAATAATAATAGGCTAATATGCTATTATAAAAGTTAATAATAAATTGTAAGATATGAATTTTATTCTTGGCATCTTATGAATCAACTAGGACTAAGGTAGTCACTTTTTTCCGTTTTGATAGTTCATTCAGTCATATCTCTGACATAGGGCAAGACCTTACATTACGCTGTTCATGTTACACATAATGCCTAATGATAATACCAATATATCCACAAAATAACTGTGCATTAAGTACATAATTAGTATTATAGTTTCATGAAAACTAATGTGTTATTTATCCTGTACATTTAAGAAATGCACTATTAAAATGATATCAAAGCATTTTCCCTTTCCTTTTGGATTTACTGATTGTAATAATTCATAAGTATTAACTACAGCTTGTGCTGACTAACTGTTTTCTTTTAGTGGCATTAGACTGTAAGGTGTTTTTCATTCTATTATGTTTGTTTGTGCTCTATTTGCTGTGTTGTGTCTGAAAGCAATAGCGTGTAAAAAGATCACTGCCACTTTAAACCCCAGAGTTCGCATATTCTCGCTGGATCTTTCTGCTTTGCTAATTATTGTGTTGTTTTCTGAGCAAATATGTCATATCCATGGCGACCAGGCAGGTTTATTGTCTTTCTCATGCAATGGTTCACATAAGTAATTAATTACTCTCTTTTCTTTCTCCCTCCCTGTCTCCAGTAAGCCAATCAGTTGAGGGGAAGCATCTCGTGTTTAAAATGCCTGTGATATCCAAGAGAAGGTAAACAGAAACCTTGATGTTTAGAATGTAAGTGTTTTTGTGCCCTGAGCGTTTCGTGTGTGATGTGTGCCCACTGTCTGTGTGTTTGCGTGTCATTACGGTTTTTCGTTATGAAAAATTATACATATTTAATAAGTAATTAATGTGTGAGGACAGCCTTTTTTGTGCGTCTGGGTCTCATTCAAATGACAAGGCTCTGTGTCTGATGATTACTATAATGAATGAATTCAGTGTATTATAAAAAGCTTAAGAAGTGAAATTATTATTAAAGCTTTTTGAAAAGCATTGAATACATTCAAAATCTTCACAGGTTGCTTGTAATTTGGTTATTAATGTAGAAATTGTCAGGGAGAAGCTTTGCTTGGGGCCCCGTCCCACAGTGTTGATCTACAATGTGTCTGTGGAATGGGGTGGCATGTGGCTCGTGCCCAGAGACATGCTTCCATCTGGACAGCTGTCCAACTCCAACTGTCAGAGCAGTTTTACAGGTGTTGATCAGTCTCAGGATCCATCTGCCTTGAATATTTTCTTCTCCATTTCCATCTCCATCTCTGCTGTTTGTACTTTTGACCACTGATAAGGTGGTACTTGTACATAACCCACATGACTCCAATTAATGAATTTATTGTGAAGTGAAAATTTGCAGGTTTGTAATGATTTAAGCATTAAGATTTTTGACTTGTCATTTTTGACTTCTGGCCAAAATCTATAATAAAACTTCTTCCAGTGAGAAATCCACCCCCTGTTGCCCTTTCATTATCTATATCCACCAACCTATTTGTTTAGAATGGTTTTGGACAGTTTTGTCTTCATGAACAGTACTTGATCTGTGTATATTTCTCTCCTGATTTAGACAAAACAAGTTTTTTCACTTTTGATGGATTTGTTTCCAGCAGCTTTTCACATCACAAGACCTTAATGGATGAGCTGAAGTTGGGTGGAGTTTGTTTGTGGAGTTTAGTGTTGTTTTATCAGCTATTTGGACTCTCATTATGATGGCACCCATTTACTGATGAGCAAGTGTTGTTATGCTAAATTGCTACAAAGTTCAGACGAATAAACAAACTGATGTATATCTGTAAAGTATTCCCTGTAACTTGCTTCAGTCCAAATCAAAGATATTTTGCTGATTTACTGCAAATGTCAAGGAGCTGGTGCTACCTAAGACCTGTTTTCTTTGTCTCGCTGACCTTGGCTTTGAACCCGTAACCCTTGTGTTAAAATGTACATTCATGATTCTGCGCTATGCTTGACAGCCCTCGAGATGTAATGCAATTGCTTTTTTACACCACCACTTTGTAAATTGCTCGCTGTAATGATTTGGTATCTGTATTCACACTATTGTGATCCTTGTAAAAATTTCCGTTCTCAACACACAGGCGTGCGTAGGCCACATGTTTGTTTAATAGTCATTATTATTTTTGTTTTAGTGCACTGGAAATGTCCTCTTTGCATGCTTGATCAACCAGTAGGGAAATGTAATATAATTGAGGTTCAAGGTGAATTGCATCCTGAGCATTTCCCCTTGACAGCAAGAGCATGCATATACTTGAGCAAAAATAAACAAATCACACTGACAACAGTAATATAGGCTTGATTTTGAGGGCATGGAATAAGTATCGATTTAAGCCTTCACTTCATAGATGAAAATGGCCTTTTTGGTAATTTGTCCTGGGTCCTTTCAATGCAGGAGGAGGCAGGAGTGAGAGAAACGGTTTGGGGGTGGGGGGTGAGTAAGAGAGAGAGAGAGAGCTAACAAGACAGAGAAAGGGACATACTGCCCCTTTCCGAGCTCATTATCATTCTTAATAAGTCTTAAGGAAAGAAGGAGCAGTGAGTGTAAATGCAAGGTAATCCTAACACTGGCCAAGGTTACTGGGGACAAAGGCACATGCACACCCCTCCCTGCTGGTTGCACTGGGACACAGAATGAACCGACCCCCAGCAGCACTCACAGAGCCCTCCTAAATGCAAGGAGTGTCTGAACTGATGCTTTCTTCACTTTAAAAATGTTTTGGCTGGTAACACAGGGCTCTATCTGTGAACCTTTTAAGACTTTTTTTTTTAAATTATAACATTCAATATGTTTTTTAAAGGTATATATTCTAGTTATTATTGTAGATTGCGATTCTAATGTAATTGATTAAATTAAGGCATTTTACATTAAAGTATGGTACATACAGTGTTTTGTTTAGTTCATGAGTGTAAAAAAAAAACTGAAAATCTATTTGGGTGGGAAAATATTGCTACTATACTTTTAAAAGATGTATGTATTCTAGCAAGTTATGCTAGTTAATTATTATAATGGAATTAATTAAATGAAGATATTTTACATGAAACTAGTCTGTATCACATATTGTTTTTATTTGGTTTTAAAAAGTAGCTTCATGAATATACAAAAAATCAAATAAATTAGTTGGATTCCAGCAGGAAAATATTGCAACTTCATAAAAAAGGTAATTTCTGACAAATAAGGTTTACTCCTTACCCAAAACAAAACAAAACAAAACACCTTCCAAACCACAAATATGCCCCTTTAGATTAAAAAAATTAATTGGATAATTTTGAATGAAAATGTTTTATTTTGCCTAAGAGTTTTTGCACAGATTTGTTAATACTGCACTCTACAGTATTAAACCAGTACTTATGTTTGCAGTGTGTACTTGTTTGCTGTCAGGTATTTATTACAGTTCTGAGAGGATTAAATGATTGCATGGACAAAGCTGTGTTTAGCTTACTGCTGAGTTTAGAGCATCATCTGCCTGTCTTGTTTTGAATGCTCCAGGTTTAGATGTCTCGCTGATCTATTTGTAGACCCTTAAGAAATTATACTCATCATGCGATGCCTAAATAATATAATGAATATCAGTCTAATGTAGATAAAAGCCCAGTGTGAATATGCAGCAGCTAAATGAACAAACTCAACACAGTCAGATCTGTTAAACAGATCTGTTGGCCTTTGTCTGTTTCACAGAGGCGTTTTCTCAGCTTCCCACTGTCACCTAAAGATGATTTACCCCCAAACAGATGTTCTGGGTCTCACCGTTTGTTCTATTTTCTGCCCTTTTAAAGGTTATGAATGAAATGCAGCTCCCGGCCCCATAATTGCCCGTGTTTGTGGCACTGTTATTTTCTGGCAGGGAGATGGAAAATGCTGAACCTCTGGGAGCGCTGTTTGGCGATAAGGCTTCGGTCCAGTCCTGCAGGAGCTTCTTTCATGTTCCAGCGCTCCCTGTAGTCTCAACCCCTCCCCGGTCCTGGTTGGGGTTTGTATGGCAACCTGCTCTCATCGCCCCCTGGGGCAGCCTGGGAGGCAAAGAGCCATCGCCATGGTGATCCGAGCACAGAACCTCCGCAAAGCAGTCCATTGTGACTGGTGCTCGTTGAGGTGAGAGGAACAAAATGTCACAGCAACAGGTTTTTTTTCTTTTTGTTGTTTTTGCCTTTAATGCCCATAGGGGTTTGTTTAGCCTTTGATTCATCTGTGCTGCCGTCTGCTAAACGAGTTGTTTGTGATATCTGTTAATTGCCTCTTTTAAGTCATCCGTTTTGGTGCACAGTAGAAGGCAACGGGAGGAAGTGAAAACAAATGAAAACTATCTAGATCTAGAGGGATGAGAAAAGCATAACACCATGTGATGGTTATCACTTACTTTTTTTATTTTTTTTTGTCTTTTAAGAATGTCTTCAGGAGTATTACTCAAGTATGAATTTTATCTCACAAGTGAATTCCCAGCACTCACAAGGCCAAACTGAAAGTGAGATTCAAGCAAAACTGCAGGTTGATTAATTTAGCTTGA